>JAEIGQ010000156.1:600000-759899 GCA_018904275.1 Lordiphosa clarofinis | reverse complement strand
TGGGCATTTCCATGACGTCGAACAGGACAATCGTACGCATTTAAAAATTCAAAAAGTCAAAATAAAACGGATTTTTATTTACACAATAGGCTTAACTTATAGCTCTTCAATAGCCCTACAATTGATGCAAAGATCGATTTTGTAAAAATGTTGGTTTCCAAGATAATCGCAAAAAACATGATATTCGCACGGGACAAAAATAAAGTGGTTTTCGGGGGAAACCATTCAAACGCCGAATTCAGCGAATCCTGAGGCAATATATTAATGCGATAAATATTAGAATGTAGTGCATTGATGTCTCTTTAAAATGGTTTTTATTTCACCCAAAAATAATTTACAGTTTTTCAAATTGTAAGCTAACATTTTCGCATGGGACATGTCGGACGGGACAGTTTTTTCCATCATTATATTTATGTGGTTTCTGCTATGATGCGAAGCAAAAACTTATAGTTAATTGCATTGGCATAGTTTCTCAGGGTTTCTTTTGCATTCTTGTATAGCCCTTTGTACCATCAGAAAGATTTGAGATAGCGAAAATAGGTGTAATCTAAAGTCGCTTTTTTCCAAAAAATTAAGCAATTTCAATGTCAAAATAAGAAAAATTGTGCTAGCCCGGCCGTGAAACCGAATATATCCAATTGGGTATTAATAAATGTAAGATGAGCTTACATTAATTTAATTTGGCTGTTTCCCTATACAAATTCGATAAAATATAGTGTTTTTAACCATTTTTAACTTTTTGGCCCAGGTTGACCTTTTGGTGGAAATGCCCATGTATTATTCAATTTTATTATATTTTACAATAAGAGAATGTAACCTAATTTGCAAATGAAAACGAAGAGTGAAACCTTAAAGTCAGTCCCTCTCATTTCGTACTATTCCATTTTTGATAATTTCGCATGGAGTTCTGGTGCAGAGTTTCCCAGCGATAGCCCCGGGAGCACGAACTTACTTGCCGAAGTAATACTTCATTGTGTGTTAGAAATGGACACAGTCACGTTTTAGCGCGCTCCCCTTGGAGAACCCTGCTCTAGTGTGTCTGGTTTGCAAAAAAAGTGAAAAGAGAGCAATTTTATTCATTGAGAAAACGAAAAACGAAACCGAAGCTTGATTGCGTTCGATTTTCTTTTCAAAAAGTAGTCGATTCGAGTACATGACCGTATGTATTCTCTTGAGTCGATTGTATTCTATGTGTCAAGGTATATTTTAGTACATCAGCTTTAACAATATGCTGAATATCATCAGATCACCGGCTTTGTCCAAGACAATTGAAGCAAATAAATATTTGGTGGTGGTTCAGAACTTCTAGTCATAGATCTTCTGGACCTAATGGGGGCGTATGTGGTCAGGGAAAGCTTCTGATCGGTTCAACCTGGCGAACCCAGAGTGATCCTGGCTTACTACGTCTCAAGTCGACTCACACCTCCCCGTGGTGACCACCGGAAAGTGGCAATGCACCCGCATTCGCTGCTGACTAACGTGAGTCGCGTTCCCCCTTCCCTACAGGGTATAATATATAGGGTTAGTGCGTCGGGTTTGGTACCCACCATCGTAAAAATCTCCACCAATGAAAACTGCGACTACAATGCCTCGGATACGGACCCCCTGACGACGACCCACGCAAACGTTTTAAGGACCACGATTTGAGAATATGCACCTGAATGTCCGCACCCTCAACAGAGATGGTGATGATATCGCCTTGGTGAAAGTCCTCAAAAATATTCATCGGACGTTACCGCACTCCAGGAAATGCGATGGATTGGACATGGAGCAAGATAATAACGCTACCAAAAGAGAAGACAGAAGAGAAAACCACCACCCCCTGGGAGATACATTACAGCGGGCATGTCTCCAAGCACGAGTTTGGGTGCGGCTTTGCAGTGAGTGATAGACTGCGTCGCTCTGTCATCAGCTTCACACCAGTTGATGAACGGCTAGCCGCGCTCAGACTTAAGGCAAAATATTTTAATATTAGCCTTATCTGTGCTCACGCGCCAACAGAAGACAAGGACGGCACGATAAAAGATGAATTCTATGAGCGCCTGGAACAACTATACGAGCGCTGCCCCGACCACGACATAAAGATCGTGCTAGGCGATTTTAACGCGAAAGTCGGGAGAGAAGGAGTTTTTGGATCGACAGTCGGACGATTCAGCCTTCATGAAACAACCTCCGGTAACGGAGAGAGGCTAATAGACTTTGCTGCTGGCCGGAACATGGTCATAAGTAGTACCAGATTTGAACACCTCGATATCCATAAGGCGACCTGGAAGTCCCCTGGTCAACGAACACGAAATCAGATTGATCACGTTGTAATCGACGGAAGGCATTCATCGAGTGTGCTGGACGTGCGTGCGATTCGAGGAGCCAACATAGACTCGGATCATTACCTGGTTGCAGCCAAGGTACGCACGCGGCTCAGTGTGGCACATGCCTCACGCTCTGGCACACGTCGAAAGCTAAACGTCGAGAAGCTGCAATCACAAGGGACCTCTGAAGCCTACTCAGCTAAACTCGCCCAACTGCTTAGGAAACCTCCCCATTCCCTTCCGATATATGCGAACAGTGGCAGCGTATATCGCACTCCATGAGTACGGCTGCCAAGGAGATACTCGGTTACTCCGAGCCCCCTCGAAAGCGGTCTTGGTACGACGAGGAGTGCCGACGCGCTACTGCAGAGAAAAATGCTGCCTACAGGAGAACTCTGCAGTCGAGAGTAACGCGTGCTGCTAAAGAGCGATACCTGGAGAAAAAGAAAGAGGAGAAACGCCTTTTAGAAGAAAAAGTTGGAGCAGGAAAGGCGAATGCGCGAGGAAGTCGAGATGTTATTCGGCATGAGTGAGACTCGAAAATTTTACCAAAAGATTAAGCAATTAACAGAAGGTTTCAAGCCCAGAGTCGCACAATGCAAAGACGAACAGGGGAATCTGGTCACAGATCCGCAAGTGGCGCTTAACAAATGGAGAAGTTACTTTTCCAACCTACTGGGAGGCGATGACGAACATGATGCCGCCTCTAGAGAAGCAACGATGCCACCAATCGACAACATTGAGATAGACCCCCGACCCAACAGGAAGTCTGTTTAGCCATACGAAGGCTAAAGAACAACAAATCACCAGGCGCTGATGAGCTGCCCGCTGAATTGTTCAAGGCTGGAGGCGAAGAATTGGTAAGGTGCATGCACCAACTTCTGTGCCGTATATGGGTTGACGAAAGCATGCCTGACGATTGGAATCTAAGTGTTCTCTGTCCAATCTTTAAAAAAGGGGACCCTGCAGTTTGCGCCAACTACCGCGGGATCAGTCTCCTCCCCATCGCATATAAGGTTCTGTCCGCATTATTTGTGAACGTCTAAAGCCTCTTGTTGATACACTGATTGGACCTTATCAGTGTGGCTTTAGACCTGGTAAGTCCACCACAGACCAGATATTCACATTGCGCCAAATTCTGGAGAAGACCTATGAGAGAAACATCGAAAATCACCATCTTTTTATCGATTACAAAGCCGCTTTCAACACGCCGATAAGGTTAAGGTTTTTCGAAGCCCTGTCTACTTTAGGTATTCCAGCAAAGTACGTTCGACTTTGCATGATGACGTTGAGAAGCACTCAAAGCTCCGTCAAAATAGGAACGAACCTCTCCGAGCCTTTTGATACCAAAAGAGGTTTTAGGCAGGGTGACACCTTATCGTGTGACTTCTTTAATCTGCTGATGGAGTATATACTGCGCCAGTGCCCAAATGCCAACAGATCGGGCACCATCTTTAATAAAGATGTAATGCTACTCGCATATGCCGATGATATTGACATTATCGGCAAAACCGAACAGGCAGTAAGCAATGCGTTTTCAGAGATTGAGAAGCAGTCTGAGCTAATGGGTTTAGCGGTAAACGAGGACAAGACGAAGTACCTAGTGTCCTCGAAACAGAAGTACACACAAATTGGGCAATCTGTTGCAATGGGAGAGTACAACTTTAAAGTTGTAGAGGACTTTGTCTACCTCGGAACGATGATAACCGGCGACAACAACATCAGCCTGGAAATTCGAAGAAGAATCACGCTCGCAAACCGATGCTATTACGGGCTAAGTAGGGAGCTCAAGAGCAGAAACCTCAAGCGAAGAACAAAAATAGCGCTATATAAGTCGCTTATCATCCCAGTCCTGCAATACGGCGCAGAAGCATGGGCAATATCATCAGCGGATGAGGCGGCGATTGGCGTTTTCGAGCGAAAGATTCTTCGCAGGATTTATGGACCTTTGAAAGTTGGCGAGGACTTTCGCATCCGAAGGAATGACGAACTGTATGAGCTCTACGGGGATACTAGTCTGGTCAAGCGCATAAAGCAACAGCGGCTGCGCTGGCTGGGACATGTTACCCGTATGGATGATCAAGCTCCAGCAAAAATGGTCTAAAAATGGGACAGAACTCTGGGACGAAAAAGACCAGGTGCGGAAAGACATTTCTAAGCTTGGGGTGAAAAGAGCACGGAGAGAAGCGACTGGCGGATATTAGTTGAGGGGGTGAAACGGTAAACGGTTGTGATGCAAGCATCGGGCCAATAAAGAAGAAGAAGTAAAGAAGAAATATTTGCACAGATAGAATAGCTCCTTGACTATTTGCAGAACACCCATCGCCACACTCTTTAAGATCTCTGTTGAAAACGGAGATTCTCTTCAACTTTACTGCCAGGGTCTAGTGACCAATTTGTCACACAGCTCTGCCAGATTTGAGGGGTTATTAAAACTGCATCCAAAGCTTGAAATCAATTCTTGGTATTAAAAATTTATTGCACACTTTAAAAATGCATTATAATGCAATTGAATGATTTTACTATTAGTTTTATTTTGTTGTTTTGTTTTATAAACTTTGTAAATAAAACATCATACTTTTCATCAACCAAAACATGAAAAATTCAACATTTCAAGCACAAATCCTTCATATTTGAAGTTACAATAACGATTAAGGAATTGTTTTTTCATTATCGGAAAGTAATGATTAAATTACAGCTCTGGTAAGTAAGTACTACTTTTGGGTTAGAGTATTCGAAGCTACATACATTTATTCAAAAAAAAAAGTACGGTTTTCCACACACAGAGAGAGAAAGAGAGAGGGAGAGAGAACAGCTAAAGAGCATAGCAAGAGAGAGAGGACCCACCTACTAATCAAAAGTCTCACTGTCTGCTGCTGCCTCTTGTTGTTGCTATTGCGTAGTCATGGCAGGCAACTTTAACGATGATTTTTTTCTTTTTTGTTGCATTTGATTATATGAATATGTATACTATAAAAATGTTTGCTTCACAATAAACTATTTCCAAATAGCACTGCACATTAACTACCATACAAACATACATGCATTTGTATGTACATAGCAATACAGTTCAAGTATGTACAATGTACGTATGTAAATTAAAATATGTATGGGACTTGCCCATCAAAACATAAATTACACTTTTCACGCACGCACACACATACACAGAGCCTACAATTATTGCCAAACTGTTTATAGAGCAAGCAAAACAGGCGGAAAAAAATTAATAATATTATTTACACACACTCGAAAAATATTGAAAACGACGGAGCAGAGGAGCTGCTGCTGCTCACGGAACGGCAGACAAAGACGTAGTGTGTTGAAATCTACTCCAACAATTCTCTCTTCCTCGCTCTCTGTGTCTCTCTGCAAGTGTAGATATGGATGGAAAATCGAACCCTGTGCGTACCCCTTCCGACCCCCCCACAAAATACAAGTTCACTCTCACACACACATCTATGTACATATGTATACAGCAGGGGGGAACTCAACTCACAATGACAACCACTTCGTCACAGCAGATAAAAACGAAAAAACTGGCCTTAAACAATTTGCGTTTTATCTTTATGTAATTTGCACTACATACATACGTTAGCCGAGTGGAGCACAATTTGCATTACACAGTTGGGCAAGCAATAAACCACATTAAATACAAATTGCACTTGATTAAACAACAAAAAATATATATAAATGTATCTTTTATGGGAGTTTACCTCTCTTTGGATCTCGACCTGACGAAGCTATCTATAAGTATGTATGCAGCATACTGACCGCAGGTGGCCAACGTCAAAATACCAAAAAGTAATCGAAGTGCGAAAAATAAAAAAAAAACCGCAAAGCGAAAAAAAACTAAGAACTCCAAATCACAGTAAGGATAATAATTAGAATTTATTTAACCAAATTAAGAGTCTGCAGAAAGGATGTGCAATGCAACAAATTTAGGGTTGTCGCTACAACAACGTAAAGTTGCCAGACTGTGACAATATCAGCCATTTTGCTCACTACAGCCTTCGGTCACACTGCTAACAAGAACGCCACTTTGACGTACGGCAAAAGAAAATTGGAAACTATAAATTATTCAGCAGGCGGCACCCCAAAGTGGTCTCCCGTGGCAATAAAATAGACAGGAAATTCAACTCATCCCTTTGAAGAAATGTAAGTCCAAGCAATAAAATGATTAAACTCTCATTGAAAACGTTTGTGTCAATGCAAAAACTACTTGCAGGGCGCGTGCCCGGTCTCCCTCGGTTGAGAAGGGTGAGAAGGAAAAGGACAACAAAGAGAAAGAAGCAAAAGAGAAGGACAGCGGTAAGGCAGTAGCCAGCAACTCTACAACACGCAGAGAGCGCGAACGCAAACGCCGTGGATCCGCCTCATCCAGCAGTGATTCCAGTCGCAGGTAATTCACTCGCAAGTCAAAAACCGGCAAAATTGTTTATTTTTCGTAAACCAACAGCTCCTCCGACAGCAGCTCCTCGCGTAGCAGCTCTGGCTCAGATTCACGCTCCAGCTCGAGCAGCTCCAGTGATTCGTCGAGTTCTTCTTCCTCGTCGTCCAGTGACTCGGATCGCAGCGATAAGAATCGTCGTCGTGGAGCTGGCAAAGACAAGGACAAAGAGAAGGATAAGTCGCGATCACGATCGCGATCTCGCTCGCCGCGACGTACCACCAAGTCGCCCAGGCCCGGCAACAAGGCTCTTAAGGAACCGGAAAGAGATCGTGAACGGCGTTCCAGAGACCGCGAGCGTTCGCGTTCACGGGATCGTGCACGTCGTGGAGGCTCCCCGGAACGGGCTGGCGGCGCTGCCGCTGGCGATAGCAACAATGTCAAACGAGAGCGTTCACGCTCGGCGTCGCGCTCCCGTTCACCGCGTCGCCGGGACCGGACTCCACCGGCCAAGCGTCGCGAACGCTCGCGATCCCGCTCACGTACACGCTCGCCGTCGCCCAAGCCGGTGCGCATACACGTGGGACGGCTCTCGCGCAACGTGACCAAGGATCATGTATTGGAGATATTCAGCAGCTTTGGCGATGTAAAGAATGTCGAGTTCCCAACCGATCGCTTTCATCCGAATTTCGGCCGCGGCATGGCGTATGTGGAGTACGGCACTCCCGAGGACTGTGAGTCGGCCATGAAGCATATGGATGGTGGCCAGATAGATGGCCAGGAGATCACCGTATCACCTGTAATCATACCCAAGCAGCGACCACCCATCAGACGTCCCTCGCCTCCTATGCGACGGCCGCAAGGAAATCGCTGGCGTTCCCCGCCGCCCTTTAATCGCTTCAACAATCGTGGCGGAGGCGGTCGTCGGCAATCACCGCCGCGTGGTCGTCGGTCCTCACCACGTCGTCGCTCCCGTTCGCCCATACGCCGTCGTCGTCGCAGCAACAGCTCCGATAGTTCTCGCTAAGAAAAAAAGAAAACCCAACCGATTCCTAGATTATACAATGGACAACGTTTCAAGCCATGATGAGTTTGGTATACAACAACAGTGGCATTTCAACCCTCTCCCCTCTCAATTTATAATCCCAGCAATGCAATGGTTGTAGGCATGGTTTTAAAGACGCAGCCTATCTTTTGACTTTGCCCCCGCCGGCCCGGTGGGGCCCCCCGCGGGTGCAAAGCTCGTCGCGAGATACCCGATCGTTCCCTTGAGTTCCGAGAGTGCACAGCCGTTCCGTTACAATGGATATTTTTAAATATTACGCTACAAGATTTTAAAAGCTATCATTATACCAACATCTGTACTTCATTGCATATTCTAGGTAGTTTACTAACCCAACCCAACTTCCATCTATGTCACCATTCAAGATATTTAATGTTTCCTGGAAGGTTAACGTAGTTTTTACGAAAACACCTAACTCGAAATTGTTTAGTACTGCTAGTCTAGGAAATGGTGAATTGATTCGTCCTCCGTCATGTTGCACAAGTTTTAGAGCCTTGAAGTTGTTTGTTGATTGCCTTTAGTTCAGCAAATCGCCCCTAGCTTTAAAAATCCATGTTATGTGTCTTTGAGTGTTTCCGTCGTTACAATATAGTGCTCCTTTTGTATATTCGAGATGTTTGTATATTCTACTGTCGCTAGCTCTTGCTTTTTCAGTGTAGTTCTTTATTTGTTCTTTTCTAAGCTTTTACTCTTCTCCAATCCTCTCGTGATGCATTGTTTCGTAACTCGTCGCCGTAGTGTTCGATATGTCTCTGTATGTCTTTTTTCCAAGCGATGTTTCTTTCGAAAATTTTATTAGACAAAATATGAGGGAGTCTATTACTTCTGAGTTCGTACAAAGTTTTTCCGACATAATTTAAGTGAAGGGAATAGGTATAAAAATGGCCATCTTCCATGCCCGTTTCCAATGCTACTACGTAGTTCGGTGTGCAGTCCGGTAGTTTTAGTATCCTTTTGCAAAAGTATCTATTAAGCTTATCCACCTCATCGAAGCACGTATTACCCCAAATTTGCACTATAGAGACCAGATTATATATACTTAAACTTATATATATATTATACAGAAACTTATATACACTCCACATCTATTAGGGACTCTAGTGCAAAGGGAAATTCCCTCTTGTGTAGGGCAGTTGTCCTTTCCCCGTTTCCGCTTTCAAGCGTGAAGCTGATCAGTTTATAGTCCTTACCGCTCAGGTGGCTTTTGGTGTTAAGACAACTGTTGCATGTATTCATCTTCTCTCCTTGGTCATCTGTAGCATGGCTGGGAATGTGCACATCAAACTCGAATATCCGATGGCCAAATCTTTTTTCTTTGTCGAAACATACATTTACCACTAAGAAGGACTCCTGTCCACGCAAAGAATGTCTGAAAATGGTAATTTTCAGTAGTAGCAAAAGTAGCAGAAGAAGGACAATCCGTTCCCGACCAACAAATTTTAATTCAATATTATCGCGCCTGATTTCCTACATTTCTCGGGTCACGCTGGAATCCCGTCGCGAGCCCATCTTTAGCTATAAGTCCTTAACGATGAACGGGACATCCTTAAATTTGTCCATTCTATATTTTTGTACTATCCCAACTACTATTGTGACCAAAAGTTTTGAGTTTCCACAAAGTTATTGTTTTAGTGACCATTTTGATTAAAAATCCTAGAACTTTTTTAGTAGGCTCTAGGTCATTCTTATGATTTTGCCATAACTGTTCTAAAACAAGACAAGCACACACCACAAAGGAGGCTGGTTGACTGTATAGAGCTATTTCATGAATACCAATTCAATCTTCAGCAGTCTACGCCTGACGTCAATGTGTTGGCAGAAGGTACCTCATGACAAGGCAAGAAAGATGAAGTTATGTTTCCTCCTGTTCTTCTAAAGAATGTTTTCCATTTCAGGTTAAACGAGGCCCACGTGAGTCTAGCTACAGCGCAAGCCTGAAGGTTATTCCATCGATCCGTAACCAGGCGCCGGGTCTCATTGCTTGTGATTATCTTGGAAGAGGATATGGCCGTCTCCTCCCTATCAAGCTCTTCTCTGGGAGAAGCTGAATTGTAGTGCCTTGGCAAACTGTGTGGCGTCTTTCCAAGCTTTCCTCCTCCTCCGCAACAATCAGCAGAGCCTTCAGAGCCTTGCACGAACTTCCGTGAGCTACTTGCGAAACCACGTCCTCTACCAATTCATTTTTTAAAAACTTAGAGGCGTTTTGGAAATCGGCCTTTAACTATAAAAATTGAAAACGTCCATATTGGAATAAAATTTTTTTTTTTTGTGTAATGATAGTTTTTGGCTATATTTGGTACATAGAACAAACAAGAAGGACTAATATATACAGGGCACATTGGGCGGAATGGCCTTATTTTTGGCATAAAGTCCAAAATTATTTTTAATATTTTTTTAATTTTTTTATTATTTCCGTTAAATAAATGCCTACCCTTAATAAAAAGATAAAAGAAACATTTTTTTTTGCCCGTCCCTGGTCTTTGGCAGCGCGTTGAATAAGCTGTTTGAGCAAGACTAGTTATGCCTTGTATGTGTTGAAAATTTTGTAAATGTTTGACTATTAGTCATTCTTACAAGATTATATATAACTGCATTTTGAAATATGCAAAATATTCATTAAGGTTTGTAAAATATAGTGTAAAGTGGTTAAATTTGAGATGCTTTTGTTTCGTGTTGTATTTAATGTATTGTTGGAACATATTTCATTCAGAACCTAGCCTCAATAATTGTGTTTCGTGGAGCAGATCTAGCAAGATTACGCCGTATTGCTGAAAGTGCTAATGTAGAAGTGTATGTTATTGTGTTAACATTTATATAGAGCTGACAACTTAAGCGCATATTTGCGCAATTTCGAAATATTTTGACAGATTCAGACAAGGTCGATATTCGTTGTGTCAGTCACGCAAACTACCAAAAGAGGCTATCGCGCTTTTGGTGTCACCCCCATTTGAGGTAGCAGACGGAACAGCAGATGATGACCACGAGTTTGAAGTTAAAAAACATTTTGCATTTGAGTTAGAAGTAGCTAATGTATTAAAATAAAATTAAAAAAAAAAAAAAAAAAAAATAAAATAAAAAATTAATTAACGGTAAAAAATTAATTCGAAATTAACTAATAATATAAATAGCACATATATGAAGTTTCAACTTTCTGTCTCTAATTTTGGAGTTTATGCCAAAAAATCGGCATTTCCGCCCACTGTGCAGGGCTAAGACAGTACGGCAAAAGCCTGAGATAATAATTAGCACGCAGCACAGGTCCTGGGGGTGAGCTGTCTTCCTGCTGAGAAACCAGCAGCGTCCCTTATAGGTGGGGTTAGTCCCAAGGGGACACTAAAGCCAGGTTGATGAGGCGACCCGAAGGACGCCTTCTGTGGACCTAGAGGTCAGAGGGGCGTTTTCTGAGCCTGCTAGTAGCCAATTCAGAGGCAAGACTCTTGGTGTGGGCCATGATACCTGCTGGTATACAAGTTAATTTGGGCGCATAGAGGCAAAACTTTCAGATCGCGGTATAGGGTCATATGTCTGACATACCATGGAGCGTCCGCGATGCGCTGAAGTACTCGGCTTATTGAAGATTCGAGTTTCTTCAGTGTAGTGGAGAATGCTGTACCCCACAGAGGTATCCCCCCAGGTCCAGGAAGGCATAATTATAGCCTTTTAGACAAGGATTTTGCACCGCAACAAAAGTCTCCGCTACGAGGTTTTAGAAGCCAATCAAGATCCTTGGCCTTAGCTGCAACTGTAGCTGCTGCTCGTACAACATTGGGCTTTCCAGGTCAGTCGGCGGTCCAGAGTCACACCAAGGTATTTGACTGAAGATTCCGAATACGGAACTCTCTTGGCGAAGGTGCAGTGTTGACTTTTTTAACGATTAATGTCAATGTTCCAGCGGTTTGCTCAACGACCAAAGCCATCCAGGAACTGTTGGACCTTAGCAGATGCTCTTTTGCGGCTGTTGCTAGAGGCAAGGAAAGCGGTATCGTCAGCATACGTGTCTATGAAGGTGCGATGGGCTAATGGATATGGCAGATCCGAGGTGAAAAGAGAGTACAGTACCGGTCCAAGAACACTTTCCTGAGGTACCCCCGCAAGAATGGGACGGATGCTGGACCGCTCGCCTCTCAGCTCTCGCCTCAGTGAATAAAATTGAATAAATGTTTTCTGAACTAGCAAAAAACAAAACAAAAATTTTTGTGAACCCCGGTTGGAACCCGAACCTAGCGACCTAGTTTTTCGGGCTTAAACCTCAGAGTGAACCCGTTCCTATTTTAGATGGGGTTTTCAGCCCTGTTTTGAAGTAATACATACGCAGGGTTTGTCCTTAAGGACTGTACCTCGAAGCGTGCGCGCACCGACTGGATTCGGTAGAGGGCGTTCCTAGCTAAAGATCGAGCGGCAAGCCGAAAATGCAGCGAAATAAGAGCGTGCATGAAATTTATTTATCACGATAAAATTTGTATATTTCTATTATTATTCACGACCCCCAGTTGAGCTACGAAATTACCGAGTTAAGGATTTTTTAACAATTTCAATTCTGAACAACCGTTTTTTGTTAGATATTTTTCTAGATTTTAAATTGGAAGGGGTTCACTCCGGGGTTCGAACCCGCGAAACTTTTTGGGTTCGGGTTCATGGAGCGGGTTCAGAAGGTCGCTGAACCTAGGTTCAGGAATAATTTTGTTCTTCGCTTATTCAGCAAACATGTACGTAAGTTCAACCAAATTTAGTGCCAATTTCCCTTATTGCAGATAGCTGCTATGTTTCAGATCTAATTTAGTTTATATTACACATGGCTCTATGTAAAAGATGAGAAATCGGACCTTGAACATTTAATTTATATAGTTCAGAGGCTTGATAATATCATATTCGAACTTGGATCATCGGTCAATAAATTTTGAAGGAATGGGTATTAGAGATAAAATGTACACTGCCTCTCAATCTTGAGTGATGATAATCAATAGTTCGCATTGAGATTCTTATTGTCCGCAAATCATATCACAGTTGGAGCGAGACGGGCGTATTCTTAAGTGCACTTAGAGAGCGCAAGTAACAGCGAACAGCTGATTTATTTCTGACAGCGCAACCGTTAGGTCTATTTAATTAGACTTTTAATACAAGACACACACTCGACAAAAAGCGGGATGGCCGACTGTACAGATGTTTTAAGAACCTCCCGGTTCTATTATAAACAGGCTTTGCATATCTTCTGCAAGTTCACAGAGGCCATTGCTATGACTGTTCGGGAATTCCAAAGGCAGCACAAGTGAAAAAGCTGGGAACTCCAAATTGACAGAAGACTTGTGATATTCTTTGTGCTAGAAATACAAGACTTAGTTAGAAGCACTAATTACAACGACGATGCTTTCTGCTCCGGTTCAGGTTCGGTTCGGACTTCCAAAAAATTTCGGAGTCTCCGACTCCCTGAGGTACCGGAGCGGTTCAGCTCCGAACCGGTTTGCCGCCCTGGTAAGAAAAATTATGAGGCGTTTTCTATGGTATAGAATGTCCGATCCCGCTTTTTTCAGGTCTGCGGAAAGCCGCTCAATGTCATGTAATATTTAATTTCTACATTTAAAGAATTAAATTTCATCTGGCACTGTAACTAATTTAAAAATAATCGGAAGTGCCAAACCTGAAGAATAATTTTACAAAACTGTGTAAACAATGGGCCGATATTCTCCTCTGATAATTTCCTACAATCTTCAATTTAGTTTTAAGCCGCAATAAGTGACAACCTTAGGCAAAGTTGTTGTGAAATATTTTCGTCGCTTACAAAAAGTAAGCAAATATGGATAGAAGATACGTTTAAATGAATTAAGTTAAAAGTGATTGGTCTTTATGTTGTTTAATTATTCTACATGACCTCAAAGTTCTTTTGTTTTGGGGACAAAAAATAAAACGAATAAGAAAACCAGGAAGCCATAAAAATACATACATTTTTGTACACTGTAACAGGTTTCCATTTAATGTATAAAAGAACATTGACTCTCCTCCAGCGGACATCCAAGCGGATGGTGTAACCTGAAGAAGCAATTTCTCTTCTTGCTGGTAATTCGTTGTGACTTCATTTGGGGTCGACGTATGCCAATAAGGTCTGCGCCACAAAACTGGAAAACCTCATGCTTATTTCTCAAGAGTGTCTTGATTCCACCACACTCGGATTTGATGCCACTTAGCTCTTCTCTAGTCAAATTCTGAGCAATTTCACGCATGGATAGACGTCCCGACCACTTATCCTCGTGGCAGCTTAGCAACAAGTTAAATATCTTTAAGACCAAATCATCGATAATGCATCTGTCCACTTGCGTGCAATTTCGAACACTCTCCTCTTTCTGGCGAAGTTTAACAGCCACCTCCTGATGGTTGGTCTTATACTTTTCCAACTCTTCATCCACAAACAATTGAAACTCTGTGTCAACTCTCTGCATTCCAATTAGGGCCAGGCGTTTGGTGCTAGGTATTTTTAAGCGATCCTGAAGAGTCTCAAATCCGCAAAGTTGGGACAATTTGCAGGCATACTGCATAAAGTCTTGATAGGCACTGATGCCAGTGTTACGCCTTTGGAACTTGGCTCCGGACAGTTCAAACGGACAGCAGGGCAACAGGAAGTATTTCGTCTTGAGTCTGGCAGCCAGAACTGGCAACCAGGGTGACAGCTCATCAGAATGGTTTCCTATTAGCCAATCAACTTTTGGGCATGTCAGGTGAAAGCTCCTGGGTTCCACAGCCTGCTCTATTAATCGTCCTTGCGTCTGATCTGTGTACAGTGACCACAATTTGCGCTTGCGTATATCATAGCCATAGCCCTGGTAGCCCTCCGCGTTGAGTATGTGCACCAAAAGGCCATTACCGCAACCCAAATCTGCAAAAGCTAGCGGATTGGTTTGGGTTTCGCTCCACAGACAGATAAGATAAGCGGCAATGGCTAGATCCTCGTAGATGAACTTGAGCGGATCTGTGGACTCTTGGGCCTGTTGCCAGTACTCCAGTAAAGGTTGGGCATGCTTTTGCTTTAGCTTCTTATACAAATCATTGTACTGTTCCATGTTTACTAAGCGAAGGGATTTTAAGCCACCCTCCTCTTTGGGGCTTTGACACCAACTTTGAAGTTTCAGCTTTAACACAAACTGCGCCCAGCGTAGTGCAGACTCGTTTTGCTGCTCCATACTAATTTCCAGTTGACCATTTTCCAGTTTCACACAGAAATTCTCTAGCTCGTCGCTTACGAACTGACATTGATAGCTTCTTTGCTGAAAATCTACGAAGTATTCAATTGATAAGATGTGTAATGTTTAAAAAGATACTGAGCTCACCTACATATCCAGTGGCCAGTATGTTTTCCTTCAGCTTTTTGGTAAGCATTTTAAAACTGATTTTGAATCCCTTGCACGTGTCCCGGTGCGACTTGGATCTAAGAGTTGCCTCCAACTTCTCATCACTGACATCGGTGAGTTGACCATCTTGTTGCTTGCTTAGCACTTGAGTGATTAGCACAGCAAATATTTTTCTATTCAAAGCATGATAGTTATTTATCAGTATCTCAATTCCTCGCCAGAATTGCGCCTCTTCAATAACAATTGCCATTTAAGCTAGCGATGTCAAAAATAAAACTTAGTGATGGCAAACGTTTTGAATAGCCAAAAACTATCGGCTAAATATAGAAGAAGAGATGAATGTCCGTCAAATTGAACATACATTTATTATTTTGTTGGCTTATTAATAACACAGTGCTACAAATTTCCAAAACTTGTAATAACCTGGGTATTGGCATAGCGTACGCTGTAGAGCAGGTCGCGTATAGCACTTCCTCATACTTGGTTTTCCTCGGGGACCCCCAAAATCTGAAGTTATGGCCCAAAAACCGCTTTTTGCTTTTTGACCTCACTTAAATAGATATAACTCGCGAATGGACCGTCTGATTGCTCATAACCTTATCAACTCCGATAGCCACGAGAGGGATCTAAAGCATTATAAGTAATGGTTTGACTAATTTAACGCGATGGCTGAGAAATGCGGCTTACAGAGTTGGCATTTTCACCTTTTTTTGAGAAATTTGTACTTTGACCATCACTGGTTTAACTATTTTATTCTATGCGATTTTTCCTTAAAGTTTGTAATAAAAGCCCATTTAATGCTCTGTTGAACGGTTGTTGTCCCAATGAATTTGGATATCGTTTGACGAAGTTATGCGCGATTTTCTGAGTACACATCGACAATCTAGTATTTTTTTTAGTGTGCTAACATATTTATTTCTGCTTTCACATAATTGCCCCTAAAAGTAAACTCAGTTTTGATTTGGCGCCAGATTTAAATAATATTTTTAAATAAAATAAAATGCATGTATCAACATTTTTTCGCAAATATTAACGGTCTCTGAATACTGTTATCTAGCATACAAATAAATTGAGCTATAGTGAGTAGATGTGGGCTGCAAGTGGTTGTTATTATTTTTTAATGAGCTGAAATTGGCATATTAAACAAAAGAGAAGTGCACAGCAAGAATCGTATACAGGTAGGCACGGTTAAGGCTTGTGAAAAGCAGATTGCTCTCGTGGCGCAAGCCTTGGCCACGCCTGGACATATCTGGTCTAATGCAGAGAATTTAGCTGCGGGTTCTATTTAATGATAAACCCCTTTGGTACCTAAGAAATAACTTTTCAAGTCCACAAACATGGCCCAATGATAACTGTCTAACCACGATTGTAGAGAACCGCGATAAAATACCATGGATGACCAATGATGAAGAATATAAATATCACTATAACAGGATGGACGAATCATTAAATACCAAATAAAAACCAAAGTGGAGCACGCCAAGTAAAAATGAGAAGAAAGTGACATCAGCTTGCACTTAAGCAGCGATGGGTAATGCATAGCCCGCTTGGGCCGCGACGCCAGGCCCGTTATCCTGTCTAAAAACTCAGAGCATATATTGCCTTCTTTTGAGGCGAGGACCCGCACAAGCTGACGTCGCAACAAGTGTAATTGGCTCGATTTGAAGTGAGTTAAAACAAATAAATCCAAGAGTGTCGACGTCAGCCCGCATAAGCACACAGCGCAGCATGTGCAGTATGGGCGACCTTAACTCGCTTATAAGGGTGGTTTGTGCTGTTTCTACAAAATAGCTTAACTCGCCGCAATAGGTAACATTATTGGAGAGCGTTAATCTTGGCCCAGAAATCGTGAAGCATTTAAGTTTATATATATTTGCATTTTAAGTATTTAAAAATATTATTTGAATCTGGCGCCAAATCAAACTGAGTTTACTTTTAGGGGTAATTATGTGAAAGCAAACATAAATATGTTAGCACACTAAAAAAAATACTAGATTGTCGATGTGTACTCAGAAAATCGCGCATAACTTCGTCAAACGGTATCCAAATTCATTGGGACAACAACCGTTCGACGGAGAATTAAATGGGCTTTTATTACAAACTTTAAGGAAAAATCGCATAGAATAAAATAGTTAAACCAGTGATGGTCAAAGTACAAATTTCTCAAAAAAAGTTGAAAATGACAACTCTGTAAGCCGCATTTCTCAGCCATCGCGTTAAATTAGTCAAACCATTGATTATAATGCTTTAGATCCCTCTCGTGGCTATCGGAGTTGATAAGGTTATGAGCAATCAGACGGTCCATTCGCGAGTTATATCTATTTAAGTGAGGTCAAAAAGCAAAAAGCGGTTTTTGGGCCATAACTTCAGATTTTGGGGGTCCCCGAGGAAAACCAAGTATGAGGAAGTGCTATACGCGACCTGCTCTACATCGTACGCTATGCCAATACCCAGGTTATTTCGCACTGTAGCACTGTGTAATTAAAGACAGCAGAGGTCGGCCGCCTGACGCATTTGGCCAGATACAACACATTTTTTCTTTGTAGTTTAATTTCCGGAAAAAACCTTAAAAAGGGAGACATGCCCTGAAAATGCAGGCATTTTCTAGAGGTCATTTGCTGAATGGTTTAAATGACCTCATTATTTTTGTGTATTTTTTAAAAAAGATAAATATCCATTCTGGAGATTATCCCCGAGGATCAATCCCTTACAACGGTCACAACTTATATATTTTTTCCGCTAAAAAGCTAGATTGCCTCTGAGTTAGGCATGGCCTAGGCATCCGCCAAAATTTTCATTCAATGTTAGAAAGTATTGATATGCAATAATTCATATTTCTTATGAATAAATCCCGAGAGCTGTCTATATGGTCCAGGGACTATCAGCAAAGCAAGCTGCTTGACATGTGAAAGGCGAACGTTGATTTATGGTAATACAATCAGCTGTTCTTTGCTTACGTTAATGTGTGATTGAAAAAAACATTCGTAAGTGGAACAAGGAAACATCCACTTTTCGAGAATTCGATTTTATATATGTTTGCCAGTTTCCAATGTCTGTAAATGGAAATTTACCCCACTGTAAACACTTGTGTTGACAATTTAGCTTCTTTATCTATACTATCGCTTAGCTGCTGTGCCATCTCTGGTACCTGTTGCGTAATCAGCTGTCACAACATTCAGCTGAATTCTTATTTTTAACTTGTTGCATTTATTTCTTCCTGCGATAATGTCATTCCTGCGTAAATCGGCCAAACTTTTAACTGCAGTGGGCAGGCAACAAAATATAAAATTGGTGAGTATTCTGGCCTCTGCGAAGTAAAGATAAAGTTAATAAAGTTATTGTTGTTGTTTTTCAAGCTTGTGCCGACTTGTCGCTCCCACAGTTCCACACCAGCGGCTGAAGACTATGCCCAGTTTCCTGGAGCCAAGGCTCCATTTGTGAGTAAACTGAAATTGAACATGCCCGAGGATTATGCCCCCATTCCCATTTACCGGGTAATGGATCGTGAGGGCTTCATTGCGGATGAAAGTCAAGATCCCCAGCTGAGTCAAGAGGTGGTGGAGAAAATGTTTCGTGACATGTTGCTTTTGAATACCATGGATAAGATCCTGTATGAATCTCAAAGACAGGGACGCATATCCTTCTATATGACCAATTTTGGTGAAGAAGCTTCGCATATTGGAAGTGCCGCTGCTTTGGAAATGCGGGATCTGATCTATGGACAGTATCGCGAGGCAGGTGTACTGGTGTGGCGCGGATTTCGTATTGATCAGTTCATCGATCAGTGTTATGGCAACGATGAGGATTTAGGACGAGGCAAACAGATGCCCGTGCATTATGGCTCTAAGGAGCTGAACTTTGTGACCATATCCAGTCCGTTGTGTAAGAACGAAATACCTTTTTAATTATAATAGTAGAACAAAATATTGATTCTGATTACCTTGCAGCCACCCAAATGCCCCAGGCTGTTGGTGCTGCCTATGCCTTCAAACAAAGGCCCGACAATGATGCATGTGTGGTTTGCTACTTTGGTGAGGGAGCCGCCTCGGAAGGTGATGCCCACGCAGCTTTCAATTTTGCATCCACTCTGGGCTGTCCTGTCATACTCTTTTGGTGGGTAAATCTCATTATCAATTCTCTCTTACCTAACGCAAACTCAAAAAATGTACAGTCGCAACAATGGATTTGCCATCTCCACTCCCTCGCACGAGCAATATCGAGGTGATGGAATTGCGGGACGTGGTCCCATGGGATATGGTATAGCTACCATTCGTGTGGATGGTACCGATATTTTTGCAGTCTACAATGCCATGCGTGCAGCTCGGGAATATGTGTTGCGCGAGAACAAACCCATTGTCTTTGAAGCATTGGCCTATCGGGTGGGTCATCACTCGACCTCTGATGACAGCACAGCATATCGTTCGGCTGACGAAATTGAAGTGTGGAATTCAGTGGAACATCCCATATCCAAATTGAAACGCTATATGGTTCACAAGGGCTGGTTTAATGAGGCTGAGGAAACGGAGTTCATTAAGAATATACGCAAACAGGTGCTCAAGCAAATTGCCGTCTCTGAAAAGAAATTGAAACCCAACTGGCGTGAGATGTTCGAGGGTGTCTATGCTGACATGCCAGAACATCTGGTAGAGCAACAGCGGGAGCTTCAGCAGCATATTGACGGCCACAAGGAGAGCTATCCGCTAAAGAACTTCAAACAGTAATTTCTATAAGGGACTTTTAGAAACCTACCTGAGAGACTCGATTGAAAGTGCATTTATTATGTTTAAGTATAGACAAAAATATTTTTTATTGTGGGTCCAACCCACTTTATTTGTTGTAAACAATTTTGTGGAGAAACTGTAATTGGGAAATGTTAAATTATAAACTCATAAATTTTGTTAAAAATGTTGGAAAAAATAATGTCAATGGGAAATAGTTATAAAAAAAATGCTGACTCATCAAAAAGGCATATTATACTTTTTTTTGGGAAAATTGCATTCGCTTGAATAACGACCGTTTCCGGTTTTGGTACGTACCGAATAAGAGGAAAAGGTTCTGTTTTGGCTCTAACCTAGGATGCAAGCCGGTCCAGAACCGACTATAACCCGAACCAGAACACTTCTTCCAAAAAAATTAGCATCGGTTCTCGAAATTAAGTAGTTTTGAAAAAGTTTTCCAATCCTACGGCATTTCTTTAGGTCAGATCTTTTAAATGACAACTGCAGAGCGGAAAAAGAATGAAAGAATGTAATGTTGATGAAGGTTGCTCGTGTAAATCAAAAGCCTTTCATTATTTTGACGATGACCAAGTTACCTCAATTGATTCTATGGAGGACTCTATAATTACTGTTCGTTCTGCCAAATTTATTTTTGATGTGATACATCTTTAATTTCGGTACGTAGTAGGAGTTATATTTTTTTCATATTTTGTATTGTTTTGATTTGTGGAGATTACCAGCCAACACACACACAAGAGAATGGGCAGAGGGGGAAGCGAAGAGGTAGGAAAGATGCTGAAGAGGGGCAACTGGGTGGGCTCTGCGAAAGATCTGGGTGGGATCTGGTGGTATGTGGGAGAGTTTTGGGTGGAATCTTATCTGGGAGCGATATGGGTGGGATCTGTGTTGGATTTAGGTGGGATCTGGTTGGTAATGGGGGTGAGATCTGGGTGGTTTCTGGGTGGGATCTAAGTAGTATCTGTAAGGGATCTGGGCGGAATCTGTAAGGTATCCGGGCGGGATCTGGAACGAATCTGGGCAGTATCTGAGTGGAATCTGGGCGAGATCTGCGTAAGATCTGGGTGGGATCTGGGAGGGATCTGGATGGGATGTGGAAGGGACCTGGGTGGGATCTGGGCAGTATCTGGGTCGAATCTGGGCGGGATCTGGGTGGAATCTTGGCGAGATCTTGGTAGGATCTGAAGGGATGAGGGTAGAATCTGAAAGGGATGGGGGTGGGATCTGATAGGAATCTGGGTGGGATCAGGGCGGTATCTGAATGAGATCTGGGTGGGATCTGGGCGGGATCTGGGCGGTATCTGGAAGAGATCTGGGCAGGATCTGGGCGGGATCTGTGTGGAATCTGAGCGAGATCTGGTCGGAATCTAGAAGGGATCTGGGTGGTATCTGTATGGGATCTGTAAAGAATCTGGGTAGCATCCGGGGTAGGATCTGGGAGGGATATGAGTGGGATCATGGATCTCACGTTGGTGGTATCTTGGGGGTTGAAACATCATCATTTATCTATGGATCAGCACAATAAACTTCCTGAAAAAATGAAAAAACACTGCAGCAAGTGATCTTGTGGTATTTTTACTCCCCGTTAAACTTCTTCTTTCGAAAGAGTGCCCTCTCTGATATACATATATACCATTGAGAGAGCATGTGATTTGAACATAAGTTTTTAAGCTTAGGATCATGTTTCACATCAAAGACTCGTGAGTGCTAGCGACACTCACACCTTTTTTTTTATGGAAGTTAAGTTTTACGTCAGAAAAGTACGCACACTTTAAAAAACGCCTTACTCACATAAAATCTATTGCATATGGAAAAATTTAAAAAAAAACCAGAGGGCGAACGTTTACCAAGTCTTAAAGATTTTTGCATTCAGAGCTCCACCAAAAACATCCGAAAATATCCTAAATATATTTAAGTTGCAGCAGTCCATTTATGAAACTTCCTTACAGCTGCGGGATTCACAGTTACTACCAGGTACATTTTATTACGCTTGCTTTCCAAGTCGTTCCTCTTTCATGAGCTCAGTATAAATATTGGCAGAAGTGTTCTTACTTCTTAATTCTTCTTCTTAGACCCGAGACATCAAACTTTGTTAACTTCGCTTTGCAGATATGTATAAAAATAAAAATGCTTTAATAGTGAGTTGTTTTTTTTTTTGTGTTTGTTCACAACCTATTTACACCATTCACAGCTTATTTTTCCTATTCTTACTTGTATTGTTTTTTGAGGCTCCCAACTGATCACAGCATTGTCTGTATGGAAAGGGAAGTGAAATCATGTTTGCTCCAGCGCACACTGGGCCAGCAGCCCGAAATTTTGGCCAAAAGTCCCAATTTCTTGTTTGGGAAAATGGATAAAACGAAGGTCGGCAATGATTTTGAATACATATAGCTATTTTATGCCAAAATTTGGTACCTTTTTACAAAATAGTTTTTGAATGCCAGCCTTTTAAAGATGATTTTTCTGAAAATTGATGCAAAAAATAAAAAAGTTATAGTCAAAGTTAGGAAAGCAACAGCTGCCGGGATTTGATTTCTTATTTTCGACTTCGCATTAGATTGCTATAAAAAATTACTAAGAAGTTTTCATTCGAAAGCGTTTACATACAAAATGGAAAAACTCTAAAATTTTGTGGGTTTTTTTTACAATTTTCAACTTTGGGTTAAGAGTACCCAAAAGTACCTCTCTTAATTTGCTTACAATATTGCTAATTATTATCTTTGAATAATTTACTATAGCTGTAGGTATGCGCTTTTGCGCGGTTTATATTATATTATATATTCCCATTTGAAATCAATCTTGTTCTGTAATACAGCCACCCTAGATATATGCTTTTTTTTCAACTTCGGAATATAACACATGAATTCTGTAATAAAATACTCTTAAACGAAGCCAATTTGAATGTGTCAAAATGTGTAGCATACTCTTACTATATTAAAAAAATTAGATTTTTAATTCATAAAATTTTATTTTAATTTAGTTGTTCTAAGGTTTGAATTTAAAGAGGAGAAAGTAGAAATATGTTACGTAGCATGAATGAAAATCCTCGACAGGGTGGGCAGTCAAAGTCAAAAACTTCTTGGGTCAATATCTCACAAACCATTAGAGTGGTACTTATTTATACTTCTATGCAAGAATTGTATGCAGTAATTGTCTAGAATAGGGACCTCACCTCAGAAAATTCTAAAAAAAAAAATTGCGGGGGACTTCCATGGTTTCTTTTTAAATTTTGAAGTTTTAATTTTATAATGAAAAATATATATGGGACATTCCATATGAACTCGGCCACCCCACTTTTTTTATTTCCAAAAAATTTTTAATGGCTATTATTTTGAAGTACTATACATAGATGAAAATACCCCAACAAAATTTTCCCCTACCCTCAATAGTTCTTAAGATAAACCGGGTACAAACCGGGATTAAGTCGAACCAAAGACGGTTTTTTGTTATTTTCTCGTGAACTTTTCGATAAAAATGTGAGACTTCAACCAAAGCCATCGGAAGTATTTTTTTCCTTTAAAAAAATCAGTATTTTGTACTTTTCTGCGCGAGGGCCAATCTGTATTTGATCCGAATACTTTTTCTCAAAAAGAGCATATTTTTATGTACATTTCACAATTTATTTCAAGATGGAAGAAAGCCTTAGAGCGCGGAAATAATTTTTTTTGTAGATTTTTTTTTTTGGTTTGACTGTTTTTTCAAATAAGGTGCGTTTCATATTTATACGACAGTCATAGAATTTGTCTTTAAATGCTCCTAAAACTTTGCTAGCTTACAAAAAACCGTTCATCAAAGTAAAGAATGGAAGGACAAAGGGTAAAGAGTGATAGGCCACAGCTGCAATCAATTTTAATGCATTGCTGGAAAAACACCGTTAGTTTTACTGAAAAAGCTCGAATTCTTGTCTGCTTGCAGGCGTTTCATATTTATACGACACATTTTGTAAAGTGCGTTTTAAGTGAAAGCAAATGCTGCAATTGCAAGAAAATTCAAATAATTTCGATGATTAGTGATATTCAAGTAAATCAGAAGTAAAACGCCACGTCCAAAACGTTTAACCGATGAGGAAAAGGGCATGATCACTGCATACAAAGAGACTGGTTACAGTGTTAACAAAATATCGAAACTAATTGGACGTACGAGGTGTGTTATCACCAATTTCTTGAACAATCCTTCAAATTATGGAATAAAACGCAGCTCTGGGCGCAAACCAAAACTATCTGAAAGGGATAAGCGTCGAATTTTACAGAAAGCGAGCAATTCAACAGTGTCTTGCAGGCAACTTATATCTCTAAGCAGCACACCAATAAGCAAAACGACAGTGTGGCGAACTTTAAAATGCTCTAATCACATAGTCAGAAGTGTGAGGAAGAAGTTACCATGCCTCCTAACTCGCCACAAACAAGCGCGCTTACAATTTGCATCGGATAACTTAAATACTGTGTGGGACTCGGTAAGCAGGTTGCAGCACTCCTTCCTTAATGTGATAACAATGATTTCATTTGTTCAGGTTATCTTTTCTGATGAAAACAAATTCAATTTAGATGGTCCAGATGGAATGCGAAGTTATTGGAGAGATTTAAGAAAGGACCCCCTCATATTTTCAAAAAGGAATTTTGGTGGTGGCTCCGTAATGGTTTGGGGAGCATTTGCAAGAAGTGGCACTCTGGAATTGCGTTTTGTAAGCTCAAGAATGAACAGTTCTGACTATGTGGATGTGTTAGCACGAAGTCTTCTTCCATTCCTGCAATATAACAGGGAAAAGCCATTCATATTTATGCATGACAATGCCCGTATCCATACCAGTCGCCAAACAAAAGCATTCTTATTATCATGCTCAGTAAAACCCCAAGTGTCGTATAATTTTGAAACGCTGGCAAATTGAAGATTTTCACTAAAACGAAAATCTCAAAAAAAGTAAACTAAAATATATACAAGTGAAGCCAAAAAAATATGTATTCAGCATAAAACTAAAATATAAAAATTTCTTGTGTATACAAAACGTTAAAAATTAAAAAAAAAATTAAATATGAAACGCACCTTAGTTTCGATATTTTGTTAACACTGTAACCAGTCTCTTTGTATGCAGTGATCATGCCCTTTTCCTCATCGGTTAAACGTTTTGCACGTGGCATTTTACTTCTGATTTACTTGAATATCACTAATCATCGAAATTATTTGAATTTTCTTGCAATTGCAGCATTTGCTTTCACTTAAAACGCACTTTACAAAATGTGTCGTATAAATATGAAACGCCTGCAAGCAGACAAGAATTCGAGCTTTTTCAGTAAAACTAACGGTGTTTTTCCAGCAATGCATTAAAATTGATTGCAGCTGTGGCCTATCACTCTTTACCCTTTGTCCTTCCATTCTTTACTTTGATGAACGGTTTTTTGTAGGCTAGCAAAGTTTTAGGAGCATTTAAAGACAAATTCTATGACTGTCGTATAAATATGAAACGCACCTTATTATGACTTAAAAAGGCAATTAATCAAATTTCTGTTAAATTTTGTTCACCGAGCTATAAAACATGTTAAAAGTCCAAATTCTGATCAAAGAAAACAAACAAAGGGCATAGCCGGATAAGGGAAAACGGCCCCAGCAAATCCGAGGAATTTTGAATATTTTGAATCAGGGATGGTAGCTATTATGTAGGAGGGTATGTATGCCAAATTTCAAGTCAAATTGACGAGTAATCTGCAGAAATGCTATAACACAAATATCGATATATCTGGGGTACCATCACGTTTTACCATGAACTGTTGATTGAATATTAAAAAGATTTAACACAGTTATCCGTTAGACCAATGGATGGACTGTGCACTGATCGTTATTGTAGTTGAACGATTGAGCAGCATCTTGAGCCACAAACGCGTAATTTTCAGAGAAATCACAGTGAACCAGCAACTCGCCTTCAGCCACCTTTTCCTTCTTCTGTTTCACAAAAGCAGACTGTTCTTTCGCGATAAAATGATGAGGCTTCAATTCTTTCAATCGTTCACAAAGTAGATCGACAAATTCATTCGTCGGATGTATTTGAGTTTGTAAGGTGCATTTGCTCTGCCACACTCGATATTGCACAGTCTCAAACACAGCACTGAACAGGAGCTTTTTTAGTTCTCTAAAATGGTTAATTTATGTGGGAGTGGGAATATAAGGACTAGTAGAAATGCCCTTCTGGCCTATGCAACGACGTCAATTATTGCATCAGCCGAAGTCGAATTTTTGATCATTCTTCTTTTGTTATTTTTCTTTGATCAGAATTTGGACTTTTTACATGGGAAAAAAAAAGTTTTATAGCTCGGTGAACAAAATTTAACAGAAATTTGATTAATTGTTTATTTTTAGGTCATAATATTTGAAATAACAGTCAAACCAAAAAAAAAAAAAAATCGACAAATAAAATTATTTCCGCGCTCTCAGGCTGTCTTCCATCTTGAAATAAATTGTGAAATGTACATAAAAATATGCTCTTTCTGAGAAAAACGAGAGCGTAAGTTAAAGTCGGCCCTAACCGACTTCGATATACCCGTTACTCATGAAAAAACATGTTCAACAGTGTTCCTGCGTTCCTTAGGGGAACCATCCGAAAAGTATGCAACATTTTTTTATGGTGGGAGGGGGCGTAGCGGGGGGGCTTGTATCACTTTTTTGCTCATAACTTGAGAACCGTTCATCCGATCTTGATTGTTTCTTCGGCAAATCGATTTATTTTGCTAATTACTAACTATCTTTAGGAGGTACAAATCGTCTATCTTCAAAACTGTAATAATGAAAATAAACTTGATCTGCGTGCAGATAAAAGAAGCATTTGTCCCATACATGTCAAACCTCTATCTCTTACCATCTCTGAGATCTAGGTGTTCATACAGACGGACGGACGGACGGACGGACGGACGGACGGACAGACGGACAGACGGACAGACGGACATGTCTATATCGACTCGGCTGTTGATGCTGATAAAGAATATATATACTTTATATGGTCGGAGATGATTCCTTCTGCCTGTTACATACATTTGCACGACTTTAGTATACCCTTTTAACTCTACGAGTAACGGGTATAAAAACGCGTCTTGAACTTTACCTCCAACGGGTGGTGTGGAAAATAGTTCAACTTGACATATTTCTCAGATACGTAAGTTTTATTATGAAATTTCTAAATTCGTTTAAAAAGAAACCATGGAAGACCCCCTCTTTCTTTTTTCATGAAAATTCATCATAATTCACCATCTATCGAAGAGAATTTTTTAGAATTTTCCGAGGTGAGGTTCCTATACTAGACAATTACCAAATTTTTTTGTTGCTTTTTAAATTATGTGACATAAGTTCAATCTTTTAAGATCGTTTTGTCGAAAATTGCAGCTTTCTAGTTCGCCAGGTGTAGAAATGCCAGAGTTTTGGCCAAAAAATGATATTTCTGGCCCACAGTGCACTGGGTATTAGGCCGGGTTTACATTGGGGCACAGCGCGGCACGTTTCAGTGTCACAGTGTCATAGCGCAATGTGAACGGCAAATGGCTTGTCACAGAAATCGTGTGTCACAGGAATGAGTACTTTTCAATGTGAACACCAGTACTCATTTGGCGTCACAGTGTTTCTGTGCCGGAGGGTGGCACGTTTGTGCCAAGAATATATTGAACAGCTGATTGCAATGAGTTAGCTCAAAACTAGCTCATTAGAACTATTTTTCCTGTGACAAGCATATCGATCAAGTTCGTTTTTAAGGCACACTGTGGCCATCTTGTTTTGGTTTTTGCGAATTAAAAATTTTGGTAAAGGTGAATATGGGTCATTTATTGCTGATATTTATGTTAAATTAAATTTTTTATCTGCAAGAAATGAATGCGCGAAAGGAGAGAGGGCTAGTGGCCCGAGCTGTTGTGGCGTTGTGGGTGCAGAACGAAGGTACGAAGATGACAATGATGATGAACCAAGCCAAAGCGCTCCTGCTGGATCGACAAAATTAATTTGACTCGAAGGGAAGAAGGCATGTTTGCCAAGTTCAACAGAGAGTTGCGAAGTATTCCGCACAAATTTAAAAATTATGTGCGCATGGATGCAGCCACTTTTGATCAGCTCGTATGCTGGGTAACGCCACTTATCAGAAAGCAGACAACGTATTGCGCTATTCGGCTTCAGGATCCAGAGTTGGCATCCCTCTCATACGAGTTTAGAATGTCAAAGGCAACAATAAGGCAATCCATTGCATTGGTGCTGTAGATAGAGAGCATCTTCTTATCCAAGAACCACAAGTCTGTTGTCTGCAAAAATGTGAATAAAAATACAATTTCATGCCGGGTAGCTTATGTATTGAATTGTACACCTACTCGATATGTGTTTCGCAAACTGTTCCATTTGTCGAAACCGTCTTTCTAGGTGACGGCAAGCTGATCGGCAATGCTGGGAGCAGCAGCTGGAGAGCCAGACTCCTTGGCATCGCGATGTTTATAATTGGCAGTGGTCAAATTCCAGAGGCATTCCGACTCCTCCACGGATGCAATAAGGGATCGAATCGGCATTCCACTGCATGGCAACACGGCGATCGCGATTAATAGTTTTTGACTTCTCTATTCTTTTTTTTTAATTGTTGCCGGTGTTGTTTACTTTATTTATGCGGATCTGGCTCACAGCTCACAAACAGTTCAATGTTCACTTTTGTGAGCGAGGTGGCGCTCTGTGACAACGACAAGAAGCGTTCACATCAAAAGTACTCATTTGGATAGTCACAGCGCATGGCACAGCGCTGTGACATGCAATTTCTGTGACGCCAATGTAAACACTTTGGACTTCTGAGTACTTTGGTCACAGTGCGTCACAGACAACACGGTCACAGTGTGCCCCAATGTAAACCCGGCCTTACTAAAGCAGGCCATCACCACACACGAATTTGTTCGACGAACTTGTTCGCCGAACAAAAATTCATTTCCCCACTAACCTGGTGAACATTTTTCACGAACATCATTTGCTTCAAAATCTCACCGAATAAACATGAAAATATGGCAGCGGAAACTAACAGAATTATGGCCTAGATGGCGATACAAATTAGCTTAGAGCATTATTTGATCAATTTGGGGGCATTTAATAAATTCCGGCAACAATTTATTGCTCACTTGGGCACTTGTTCATCCTACAAATATTTTTTACAAATGATGTTCGTCAAAATGTTCTTATCCATTGACGAACATGTTCGCACGAACACTCGCAAGATAGAAACATTTCTATTCTCTGCGAACAAAGCGTTGAACACAAAAATCTGTCACGAACACGACCACTAACGACGAACATTTCGTCGAACTGAACAAATTCGTGTGTGGATGGGGCCTGCTTAACATAAGTCGAAATGAAATAATTTTGCAAAATGAGCATAGCATTAACGTAGTAGCAGGCACCAAGTAATTCCAAGCTTGGGATTGACGGGTTTTATTTAAATTTGTTCAGTAAATTTTAAGCACCTAACTGGGGCAATTCAGAATATTTGGATATTGTCAACAATAATAATAAATTTATTATATTTCTCACTTTATTTATAATCGAACATCAACTGTGTGGCTCGCTCCTGCTTTCAATACGAAGAAAATATTAGTCGTAAATACAGGTAAGCTTTACTCCAGTTACTCAACTTGTCTCTCTGCTATATCCTGTTCCCACAGCATCGAGATGGTTGCACTCACCACACAAATGATCAAATCTGTTTCGAAATGCTCCGTTTTTCGGACTGGCGTGAAATTGATTGGTTGGGGCAATGACATAGGCGACATGTCACTACCTGAGCATATGACGAAGTTGCAGATCCTTTCACTTAGCATCAACCGCGTGAGCACTCTATGCAGTTTTTAGAACAAGAATGCGATCGCGAGCTTCAGTTGGATTTGGCTCATGATGGCGTTGGTTGGACCAATACGGCATTATTTTATGTATACGGCAATATACATAAGGTATGGCAATGTGGAAACACACAACGTCGTCACATAAATTACATCAACACAAAGTCGCCTTTCCCGTTGGATCAAGATCAAGCGTCGCCTCGTGCAGGAGGAGACAGTGTTCCGCACTCGCCCAGACGGTTAAAACATTCCCCACGCCTTTTAGAATAGAAAAAATTAAGAGAAGACTTGCATTATATTTTAATATTTAATTTAGAAATTTTTGTAACTGGCACAAAATCAAACCCTTCTATTTATATTTCGGTCACTTTAATTTCAATAGCTAAAATCTGGTAATACAAAAAAAAAAGGAGAATATTTTGAAAACAAATCCAATTTCATCTAAATTTTTCACCGATTGTTCCTTTGGCAGGTATATGCTATAGTCATACCATACGGTCGGTTTCGACAAAACGTGCAAAGTTGTAAGCACCGTTACAAGTCAAACAGTTAAAAAAAAGCTAAATTGGATTAAAAAACTGCTAAATGTGCAACTTTGATTTAATTCCGTACGAAATACAATTGGAAAATTATGTTAAAATTTATTAGCTTTTTTTGATTTTACATACAATATACATATATACTGGAAAAACAATACAAATACAATTATATATATATATACTTTCGACTTAATGCAACCTTTGTGTGGTGTGGGGGCAAAATATAAGGTGACTCATGAAGCTATCCTAAACACATACACACTTAGTAAAACAAGGATCTCTCGCAGAAGCTAAGCTGGAATGATGTGCGCGAGGAGGGATCGTTTTCATCAACATCATCAGCTCAATTGGTACGCAGCTGATAGTCACCATTTTGGGTAATGTAACGCACCCAGGGTAATGCTTGATAGCCGCTCTTCTCGATAATCTTTAGATAGCGCACCTGAATGCCCGAGGTGGTGAAATAGGGTATCTCGAAGCGCACCTGAATGGGTGGCTTACCCTCTGTATTGTCCTCACTCTCAACGCTGGGCAGACCAAAGTGGGCCCGCATCAGATACTCCTTGCCACCGGGAAACGATTTGATTGTCCATATGATGGCGTTCTGTTCGGGTGCATATTTGCAGCTGCCTATGGTGGTCTTGAACTTGGGTGAGTCCGCATCCGCTGGCACAGGTATGACGATTTCTACATTGTTGGCCGTGGAACGACGCTTGAATTGAGATTTGGCCTTGATCATGTACTCCACACGAGAGTGGGCATGACGCTCGATTACCGATTCAATCCATATGAGGGGTTTCACCTGGTCAGAGAGGCGTTTAGTAAGAATAGCACATGAAGATTAGGTGTGTACTCACATGCGTGTTCAGTCTGTAGGACATTAACTCGAACTCTCCATCTGGCGGTATAAACGAAATGGTGCGATCATTCTCAAAGCGTGACAGTCTTACACACTGATGGAATTTCACATCCTCCAGCTCCACCGACTTGGATTTCCCACGTCCTGTGCTCTCGAACAACACCTTATCATTCAAACCCAAACGTAGCTCCGGCATTCCAGACAGGTATACACGCATTTTAATGGCCCCCACAATCTCACTGCGCAACACATTTCCATTAGCATTGGCCAGTAGATTGACTGACTCGATCACATCCAGGAAAACTTCATTTTTCCTATATTTAATGCCCTCCGAGCGCCAAGATACAGCGTTTGTCACCGCCACCGGAATCCGGGGTTGCAGTTCCAATTTGTGACCCTCTTGAGTTATATACTCCTGCAATATCTTTGAGTCCGTTGTCTGCGGATAACCAAAATCGATGAGCTCATCCAGCAGCTCATAGATAATCACAAAATTATCGCGTATGGACTCCTCCTCCAGCTCTTTGAAGTACTCCACAAAGACTTGGGCGATCTTATGGAGAAACACGAAAACCAATGCAATGTTCACGTTCTTATTCCTTGGCGTGGTAGACACAATGTAAAGGTTGTTCGTCTTGATGTAGGCGAACGTTGTCTCCGCCGTTTGTAGAATGGGCGTAATGAGGCCCTCCTCCTCGCGTTCCATTAGAAGGGGCATGAATTTATCTATCACTGCCATGTCAATGTTGTCACCGCGATAATTACGCGATATCAACACCTTGCCCTTAACATCCAGCACAAATATGGCCGAAGAAGACATATTTTATTTGGGCCAAATTTCCGACACTTGTTTTGGAATGCGGATTTCAATGGGTGTGGACGATTGATTGATGACAATTGTAGTGATTGGCGGCGAGATCAAGGTGTGGGTTCTATTACATGCTTATTGCAAATGCCAGGCTCTGTTGCAATTTAGGCTTAAAGTGTAATTGAAAATTGTGGATATTCTCTTACGTTGTCTTTTTTACTTTTCCACGGTGACTAGCGATGGGGAGGGCAAATGTTCGATAGTGATGGACAAAAGACGATAGTTGCTAGTTATGTACCAACTAGGGCTGCTGAGGTATTATCACGAGTATTAGAGATGAGCGTGATTGACTTAAAATTGGAACAAAAATTAATATAAAATAAATAAATATATAGTAATTTTACACAAAAAAAGTCAACCAAGGAATAAGTAGTTGTGCGAATCTTTCATTATATATTATAAGTTATAGTTAAATGTACGAAAGACGGAAATAGAGCATGACAAAATTGGAATAGTTCCAAATAGTACCAAAGGTACAAAGAGTATAATAAGTTTTTGCCAATGAATGGTACATAAAGAAGTAACTATTGCCACTCTATTAAGTATATCTACAAAATATATTTATATTTTTTATCAGTAACAACAGTGAGTCTATCTCTCCGTATGAACACACTTATCTGTGAGGTTATCACAAAACAGCGAGAGTTACTCCCAATACTTGCCATCAGATCACTCTCACCTCACGCGCGCATCACTACTGTTATTATTAATTGCCAAGGTTCAGGGCTGTCAAATCACAAAAGTAGTCATTGCCTAATTGTCACCACTAATAAGTACAAAACTCCGGAAAAGTATCGAGCAGCTAGCGAACCATAGGCCAGACGCTGTTTTTTTTTAAATATATTTATTAATAATAAAATATTACAAAGATATATTTATAAATAATTTAAGAATGCAAATGAATCCGAGTTTGACAATTGAACGCAAACGAGTCGATTGCAGTGCTCTGCCCAAGGGTTGGCAACGCGAGGAAGTACGCAAATCGGCCAATGGCACCAACAGCAACAACAACAACAACAAAGTGGATGTCTTCTATTACAGGTAAATCATTAAGATGAGATGCAGACTACATAGAAACAACAGAAACTGCACGTTAATTCAGCATAGGACATACATTTAATCACTCTCACTTACTTTTCTGTGACACACACACACACACAAAATCACATTTATGTCTACACACACACCTACTCATACTCTTCGCCCCCACCTCACCCCCTTACCATCACCAAACAGTCCAACAGGCAAAAGAATTGAAAGCAAGCCACAATTAGCACGTCAATTGGGCAGCGAAATGTTTGACATTGGCAACTTTGATTTTCAAACTGGCAAAATGCTGCAACACCAGCAGCACCAGCGTCAATTGCCCTCACCCTCGATATCGCTATATCGCTGCAGTGTGATGCCCCCGCTGCCCAGCGGAGGAGTAGCGGGCAATCTGAAACGCAAGTATAGCAGAGCCCAGGCCCAGGGCAGTAACAATGGCAGCATCAATACACCAACAATGGCATCAGCAGCAGCGGCGGCGAACGCAGCAACCACACCAGTTGGAGCAGCAGCATCTGCCACCTCATCTAGTAATCTACGCCATCAACAACAATTTGAACTCAGGTAGAGCCAAGTTGGAAGAGTTGTCCTTGGCTCGCGGTTCGCTCTCTCCTGCATGCGTACTTTGATTGATTTCGTAGACTCTTTCATACCCATTCCGTAGCAAAGTCTACAGCAAGCAAGGACAACAGTGAATTTTCAATTCAAAATCTAATGAGAAGTGGAGCAAGATTTACAGATTAGGTGGATATTATCACCTGTAAATGAAAGGAATTCGACCCAACTCGGAACCAAAATGAACGATTCTGATCATCAAAAATTAAAGACATTTAAAGATTTTACCTACTGCTTAAGATACATATGTTCACGCAGGCAAATAGTTTGACCAAATTTTTAAGAGCTTTTTTTAAGCTAATCTTTCGGCAATAGATGATCAAATTATGTTTCGTATAGAACATAGATTTAGGTTCAAGTCCCACAGCAAATAATTTACCCGAATCGTCCAAATAGTCATAATTTTCCATACGCAAATTAATTGATCAAATATGTCCGAAAAGTTCCGTAATTTGACTAATTCAGTAAAAAATTTTATCAACATTAGTCCACATTATCAAGGCTGCAAACCTCTACAATTTTGCAGAATGGAAAGTCTTAGGTTCGGTTCGCGGACCGGTTCTCGGAACCCATGAACTCAAGGATTTGGTTCGAACCTCGGTTCTCTTAAATATATAAGAATAGTGTCCATTTATAAATACTTATTTAAACCATTATGAATTGGCGACCTCTCTAATTGTAGATGTATGTTCTCTAGGGTGGACGCCGATAAAAAATATAACTGATACCATCTTAAACGATTACTTTTAGGGTGTACATAATGAATCGAAAAATCAAAAAATTTTATATCATGTTTTAACCTCTGCGAAAAGCCTTTAAAGTTTCCACAAATATTACGTATACAACCCGTTCACCGAATCGAAATTCTGTCGACGAATTCTTCGTATCATTTTAAAAGTTGTCAAATTGAAATTTAATCGAGAGACAAATAAAAATGGAGCAGGAATCGAATGTATTTTTGGTCGGTAAATTAAAACCTTATTTTGTAAAAGCGAGCCCATTTTCAGCGAAGAGATGCGATTTATCCACGCTCTTATATGAGACTGTTTGTTTGACTGTCATAAAGTGCGACGGTGTGGCTCGCAGGGTTTCACAGGACCTTGTCCTCATGAACGCACTGCCCTTCTAGTCATATACTACAGACATAACGGTGGAAACTATTTTAAGTGTTCATTTTGGCTACCATGGGCAATTCGCTAAACTCAAGAGATCGCTCCGTGGACACTGTTTTGAGTCGATAAAGAGATAGAACCCCAAACGAAGAAGAAATTAAAGACTATACCAGAAGAAGACTTTGCAGCATGTTCTTAAAATTGTCCTGCAAACACAAACAAAATTGTAAAAAACGTTGGCACAAGTGTAATGCAGTAGGGGGAGGTTACTTTCAAGGGAATGAAATGAATGGACAATATTAAATAAAGAGTTTTTGATTTATGAATAATTTCCCTGTATTTTTTGCCCAGAGTAGTATAGTAATCCGCATTATTTTTCGATCCTGAAGAAGCTTATTTATAAGCAGCCCAGTAAAAGTAGACAATTCGCTGGAACGGCTGCAACCGTGATGCGCAGCACTCCAGTTCAGTGTGGGACCTGACTTCAAAGATATCTTGATAGCCCCTTAATGAACGCCTAAAACTTGCTTTTATCTAGAAGTAAACAGCGCAAAATAGTAGAAATTTTGCCGTAATATAAAATTTTTACCAAATATATTAAGTACCAAACATATTGTAGTACGACATATTGTGTCTGTTATATAAAAAACATTTTTTATTGGTCATGGTACCTTTTTGTCAAATGTTATGACTTCAAACCAAGTCTACGCCAACTACTAAAAAATTAAAAATGTAGGCATGGGCAACAGTACGTATGAGTGATAAACTTTAAGTCCAAGTCGCAGACCCTAAACCCTATTTTTTCTCAAAAATTATTTTTGCTATGCGTTTTAAACACAAATATGCATCGTTTAAGCGGGTATCAGTATGACGTTACATTTTTCCATATATAAAATGTCCGACCAAATGTTCTCCGGCTTGATGTCAGGTTAATAGGAAAAATAATTAATGTTTCTTTTCGGTTACTTTCGTTATATTTTGCTAATACTATTCGGCAATCGTTACACATCTTCATATTCTAATGTCTTTGTCTGAAGTGAAGTGGAGTCTTAAACTAATTTTCAAATTTCTCAGTGTCCGTCTTATAGTTGAGTCTCCTGTCTGTTGGTATGTTTCAGATGTGCAGCATTTCTAATGTAAAGCTCTTGTTGAAACATATTGTGTAGAAATGCGGCCATTCACAAAATTTTGCTCGGGTCTCAGAGCACTGCAGTACTGTACTGTAGGTACTGTAGGTACTCATAATAAAAGAAAGTTTATCTAATATTGTGTAGCATTAAACAGACATTTTGAACTAGCTGAAGCTCTTTTAAAGAACTCTGAATGCCGAATATTCGAGTTTGAAGATTTTATACAAAGTGTGCGATCTCTGCTAATCTCAAACTAAACTTCTTTAAAATAATCGTTAACTTCTAAATTTATGGTGTGTAGCACAAAGAACTGTAATTATAGAGTCCTCCAAATCAAGAAATACCTTTGATTCACAATTTGATTCAGCCTTCATTAATATTACATTCTTTATAGTTGCATTTCTTTTATGCTCTGCAGTCTTCATCTAAAAGCTCATCTGCTTGAACCATACTCGCTCCATTATCGACGGTTATAGTATAAGTCTGACCTAAAGAAATGTCGTAGGATTGGAGAACTTCTTGAATGATACAAGTCAGAAGTCAGATTATAAGGAATTTCTATATTTCCAATTTGGCGAACCGAAACTCATTGTTCGAAAAAGTGGTCCGGTTCGGGTTCAGGTTCAAGGAGTCAAAAATATTAGTGATTCTGTTCATGGTTAGTCGGACCCACAAAACCTAAACCGAACCGGTTCTAAGAGATTCTGTAAAGGACCGGTTTGCTGCCTTGGTTTTTTATAAGTTTTATCATACATCGATTTGTGCAAGCCAAATGGTCGCTATTTATGTAAGCGAGAGCAGTGCTCTGTTTAGAGGGCATCTGTAATTCTTACTCTCTATTTTCTCAAGATTCATAGGAACCATATCAGCAAAATGGTTTTCCAATTGGCATCTCTAGCTGTAACACTGAGTCATTTGTTAATCCTCTTTATGTGCATGTTCCTCGTTGTCTTGTCTTTGTTTTCTTCCTTTGTTGTGTGTGCTACTTGTGATTTATTTCTTTATTTCTTCCGCCAACTCTTCTTTAATCGTCTCTCAATTTCCAGTCGCGCCCTACGCACAGATGTCTCCCTGGTGCCACCCATACGCCAAACTGCCTCAATTTTTAAGCAACCTGTCACGGCAATTCGTAATCACAATCAGGATTCCGGCAAAGTAAAACACGATGCCAAACACGGTGCCCAAGAGAAACCGAAACAGCTGTTCTGGGAAAAGAGGCTGGAACGATTACGAGCGTGTCACGACAATGGCGAAGAGCTAGATGACATATCACTGCCAAAAACCATACGCACCGTTGGCCCCAATGTCAACGAACAGACTGTCCTGCAATCGGTGGCCACCGCCCTGCATATGCTCAATGCCGGTGTGCATGGCCAGAGCAGTACCAAGGCTGAGTTAACCAAGAATGCGATGGCATTCATGAATCCTGAACAGCCATTGATGCATGCGGTGATCATTTCAGAGGATGATATACGCAAGCAGGAGGACCGTGTGAGTGTGGCGCGACGAAAGCTACAGGATGCGCTGAAAACATGAGTGGGATGGAGCATTCATCTAATATCCCCCAATTCCATTGTAGAATCTAACTCTATTTAACTTATCGAACCCTTTTTCGAAATTTAGTCTTAAGTTATTTTTAGATTTCAGATAAAGATCTACATAAAAAATACATCAATTTATGTGCAACTAAACCGAACATGAATGTGAGTCTTCTTAAAAAGTATGTGTTTTAATGAAAATGGGTAAAAGGTTATAATGAAATAGCCCTGTTCGTCTGTCTATAAGACTGTCTATTATTTTTTTTTTTGATATATAGAAAGCAAAAAGAATTCTTTTGGTAGAGTTTTGGTGGCAGTATACTTGGTGCAAAAGGAAGGTGCAGTCGATTTGACGATTAAATATATTTAAAAGAATCTTGGGATTTATCACGCGACAAAAATGGAAGTCGTTTTCGACTGCATCTAAAAAAATTCATAAATCTGCGAATAGTAAACCAAAATTTTGAAGCAGTTAACTTTTAAATAATGCAGCTTTTTATTGAGTGCAATCATATTCAATTATTTACATTAGTTTTGTTTTTATAAGCTTTAATATTACGAAGAACGCGACATCTTAAAAAAAGGTAACAGTATAGATATATCTTTAGTATTCAGGAAAATTTTCTTATAGAAAAGAAATAGAAAAGATGTAAATACATTATAATATTTATTTTGATTTTTGTTTTCACTGCCAAGTTAAGAAAAATCATTTTAAAAAAATGTTCGTTCTCGGTGGATCTTTTTGTGGAAAATAAAAGCCATGTAGGTATGTATTGTACCATCCATGTAAACTGTATTTTTCTGCATGAAAATTCTTTATAACACGTGATCTATCGAAGGAAATTTTAATCAAGTTTCTGAAAGAAGGAAGGAATTAGTATTCCTTATTCAAACATTATACTATTTATTTAATTAGCGGTCTTATTTGATCCCATATTTTTAAAATGTATCTGGGAGTCTGTGAGAATTTCTTCGTGTAAAAAAAAGCGTCTTCCTTGCCCTTGCCTTGCGAAATATACATCCGACCTAGACGGTTCCAACAAATTAGGAGCGTGCAGTAAAAGGAGAACTCTGTGCTCGATAGAAATAGACAAACGAACGGATGAACTTGAATGGACTCAGCTCGTTGTGTTGAACTAAATTTATAATAATAATAATAATGTTCCTATATTAACAATATTTTTACAAAGAATTTCAGCATGATTTTGTAACAAAACCACATTGATTTTAAATCGTCTGCCGGTTGAGAAATATAAAAAGTTAATTAAATTTAAGCTAGTTCCGTAATTATTAGTTCTCTATATGATAAAACGCTGGTAACGTAGCTAACTAATTTTTCCAGCCTTCATCGTCGTCCCATCTTGCTTTATAAATCCACATTATCTTGTCCCATTTGTGCGATTGAATAAAGTAGCTCGGTCCTATGCCATGGTCTAAATAAATATTCAAAAATCGACCTTTTTTTGCACTCCATTGGTCCTAGCTCCGTTATTTTGTGTCCGATCCAAAATATAATAAAAAAAAAATAGTTTGAAAATAAAACAAAATATACAAAATTTTTCTGAAGGTTTACAGTAGCCTTAACATCGTGTTTTTGGAGTAATGCCAGTCTTGAAGTAAGTGAGCGATATAAGTAAGTTTAATTCGTTGCTTTTCAAAATAATAAAATATCTGAGCGAACCAGCAGCAAGCGAACGCACAAATTTTAATTATTTTTTTAGATATTATAGATGACGCATGTGAAACAAAATACTACGGTTTTTGGATGCTGACATTGGATCCCAATTTCGCCCAATCTCGCCGCCTTTACGAGGACACATTTATTAAAATTTAGCTATACGTTTTCTAAATTAGCTATACGGCCGAGAGCAAAAATTTATAGATATTATAGATGTCACATGTGACTTCAAAAACGAATTGTCTTGGGATCTGACATTGGATCCCAAAAAAAAAACAAGTTTGTATGAGATGCGGTATCTATATACGTAGTGTCTTTGGTGTAACGCTTTTTTATCCCTGAGAAGAGACTTTGTAGTATCTCTTAGATAAAATGCTTTCTCTCCTCCAAGAAGTGTCGCAGAGTGGTACAATTCTTCCCGAGGGGAGATGAGAATGCGATTGTTATGCGGTATCGCCAGAGTAAAGCGACACTTGGACGAATCGCATTCTTGTCTTCTGCGATATAAAATGTTTTCCGTTATTGTGCTAAGTGTCCGTTAAAGGGGGTAACGACATAGCTCCGACGTCATATCTCCGCCGCGTTTCAAACGACATATCTCCGCGCGGAGATATGACGCTTCTAAAACGACATAACTCCGCGCGGAGATATGTCGTTTGCAACATGGCGGAGATTTGTCGTTTTAAAACGACATAACTCCGCGCGGAGATATGTCGTTTGAAATGCGGCGGAGATATGTCGTTTTGAAGCGTCATTATTTCCGGGAATTGTTTTTACTCATATCTCCGCGCGGAGTTATGTCGTTTAAAAGCGTCATATCTCCGCGCGGAGGTATGTCGTTTGAAACGAGGCGCACAGTGGGGCGAAAAGGCCTAAATCGCGCCACAATTCACAGCGGAGCAAAACAAAATTGGTGCCCATATTTTAAGAAAAAAAAAAAAAAAAAAACAGTTAAAAGTTCGAAATATTTAGTGAAAAACTTTTTTTGAGCAATTAAAAAAAAAAAATTTAAAGTGGTTTTTACGAATTAAATTTTTTTTTTCGAAACGGCCAATACGATTCTTTGCTAATATTACTAACTTGAAATTATTTTTTCGCAGTCCTATAGTTTTCGTTTGAATAATCGGGTTAAATTTTCTAAACTTTTTAGATTTTAGTGAAAATTATAAAAAAAACAACATAACCAATTTCGTATTACATTCAACAATTTTCGTTATTCCTTATAGCTACATTCACTTGAATTAGAGTACTCCTCTTCAACATTAGGTATAGTTTCTAAAAGATCTAATGCTGATTTTGGCATTTAATGTATTTTTTTTCCTGTCTCTTGAAATGCCTCGATACTAGAGGATCCGAGGTAATGAACATTCTATTCAGAACATCGAGGTTGCACTTTTCCCGACTGCATTTTTCGAAAAATGTTCTCTGTAAAGCTTGAAATCTTTGTTTTGTTCTTCCTGGGCCTCCTCGTTTAATTGGGAGCAATGCATAATTAATTATTTCCGTGCCATGAATAAAAAATTTATGCAAAAAGTACCAAGGGTAAAAATTTACAAAATGCCTAAAAGTCTCCAAGACTATATTAATATCATAGTTGCATAAAACAACTATTAATATAGGGTGCATTCTTTTAAGCAAATCGATGTCTATCTTAGTTATCTCTGAAGTCAATTCTGCGTTTTGAAAAATACCCTAGCAGTGTTAGTAGTTGTAGTTTTTCGGACCTTTTTCAAAAATTAAAAAAAAATATTTTGTATGAAAATTTTATTTATACTAATCAACTAAGAATAGTCAAAACTAATACTTGCAATCGCCACATAAAAGTTTCATATTCATGAAAAACGATTGCGAACATACATTAAAATGCCAATTTTATGAATTCCTTAAAATCGAGTTCGAAAGGTGAACTTTAAATGCGTTTTGTGAGAGAACCAAATATGCTAAACTAATTTTCTTTTTTGAAAAAATTGAATCATCTTTTAAGTTGCATTTAAACTTTCTTCAATATATAAAAAAAAAAAAATTTTGGCGCGGAATTTGCTCTAGTCGCCCCAATGTGCGGCGGAGATATGTCGTTTGTAACTCGGCGGAGATATGTCGTTTTGAGGCGTCATAACTCTCCGCGCGGAGTTATGTCGTTTTAAAGCGTCATATCTCCGCGCGGAGTTATGTCGTTTTAAGGCGTCATATCTCCGCGCGGAGATATGTCGTTTGTAACGCGGCGGAGTTATGTCGTTTCAAAACGACATACCTCCGCGCGGAGATATGTCGTTTTTAACATGGCGGAGATATGACGTTTTAAAACGACATACCTCCGCGCGGAGATATGTCGTTTGAAACACGGCGGAGATATGACGTTCTAAAACGTCATATCTCCGCCATTGATCACGGCGGAGTTATGTCGTTTTAACACGACATATCTCCGCCAGAAAAAAAGCGACATATCTCCGCCGGCAAAATGTACTGGGCGGAGATATGTCGTCGGAGATATGTCGCTATGCCCGTTAAAGTATGCAACGCTTTAAAAAAGGAACGATTCAGAATCATATTTACGTACCTATTTACCTATTACAATCAGAATGAATTTACACACTTTGTGGAATATGTATGACGCTGAAATAGCTGGCTATCAATGTTGGCGTTCTAATAGAAAAGTATGAAGGAAAAAATTGTTCATTCTTTAAAGGGCAATAATCGTGATAAATTTGGCGTGTTCAAACGTAAAGCAAGCAACTTACAAAGCTCTCGATGAGGGTGCATGAATTACTCACTCCCATCGGCATTTGGATTATGCTTCTATGGAATATGGGTTACAGGGGAATAGTGAATTAAAGATTTTGTCAGACTTTCTCTACGATCGTGCACCGCCGAAAAAATGTCGTCTGGAATCCTCCTCCTCCTTTAAAACGCAATTAAAAAAAACTGTGCATTCACTTGGCAAACTAAGGGCCGATTTCACATCATCTACATAGAGCTATTTGTCACATAAACTAACAAAGAACAGTGTAAATTCGATGACTATCTGAAACATAGCAGCTATCTGGGAGAACAGAAATCGGCCCTATGTAATGTAAACACTTTGGAGAAAGCTTATGAAATTTAATCAAAAAATGAGTCAACAATTTTATTTCAAAATTTGTATAAGTTTTCCATCATTTTGTCTAACAGATCGCACACCCTTTGAAGTTATCCGAAGACCTTTCTGAACCTTTTGTAAACAATAAACGTTGATTTAGCGCTAGTTCCATTCCATTTTATTCCGCTTTGGTGGCTTTCTTTTTAAAATACTATTTTACAATTAAAACAATTTAAAAACTCTGGCGTCTTCAGTACCTTCCTTTTGATCTATGCACTTGATAGCTAGAGCTGAGTGCGATTGGACTTGGTTGTGCTTTTCAATTTTCAAGAAAAATCGTAATAAATTTGCTTGCTTTTTACATTTTTATAAATTTTTGCATATATTTATATACTGTAGATAGGAAGAACTAATCCAGGCCGCCTTCCTCCAGCTCATCATCCTCATAGTCAATGCCATCGTAGTCCGTGGAGGAGCGTGCTGTTAGCTGCAGAAAATGAGACCAATCGGATTTAACGCTAAATTTTGAGCAAGTTGTTTTTATGAATTTAGCATAAAGTCTGTAGCCATACAAACACTTTGAGCCAAAACTAATAATGCGCTTGAATTAAACTTAAGTTGGGGAATTGGACGCTAAGTGCTTACCTGATTGTAAATGCCGCGCCAAGCAGCAAAAGCACCCATTGCCAGCAAAGCACCCACACCAGCCACAATTTTGGTATTCAGCTCCGACTCCATAAACTTACGGTCCGTGGCAGTCAGCGTGGTGTCTGTGCCGCTGGGAGTTTTGGTAAGTTTGATGGAACTATAGCCCTCTTCTCGAAATATATCCTTGGTAATGCGATTGATGAAATTCACCAAATTCTGACAGCCTTTAATGTGATTTTGTAGCGGATTGTTGGGAAGTGTGATCTTAAAGATAATGGCCAGATAGCTATAGACAATGGCATCAAATTCACTGTAGGAGTCGCCAAAGAACCAGACTTTTCTGCCAAGCTTGCGCGAGAGCTTATTCACACACTTCTTGGCATTGCTGACCAGCTGGAAGCAGCAGAAAGTTTTATGACTATGATTAACCAACTGAGAACGTAGAACCTACATAGTCCGCCTCGTGCTTTTCCAGCTTATCGTTGATATCGAAGCCTCCCAAAACTTGCACCACATCGGTGGCCTCACGCTGATACGTGGATGGATAATAGAAATTGAATGGGAATGGTGTGCGCTTGGCATATAGCCCCCGCGTAGTGGTATCATAGTTATGTGGCTCTCCATAGAGGAAATAGTGGTAATACGCATGCAGCTGGGTGAAAGCCCAGTTGGCGTATGTGGTGGACAGGTGCTTCTGCTTCGTGTTTAAATGCGAATCTATGGGATAGCCCTGAAAAGATAGGAATATAAATAGCCAAAGCTCAGCCAGTTCAATAAACCGGTGCATTGTGTTCCGTTCACTCACCTCAACATCCAGCACGCGTTTAATCTGACTGTAACCCACAAATTTCTCATTTCCAATCTGCAGGTAAGGCAGCTTTCCCGCTCCCGATCGCAAGGGATTCGCATTTGTCTCCACTTCCATGGGACAGCGAGTGAAGCGCAGCAGACACTGCAAAGTATGTGTAATCATTTTTTATCAAAAGAAAGCACAGCGAAGCACAAGAGTAAGAGTATGATGCAACTTGAACCTACCAAGGCACGCAAACATTCAAAATCAATCGACGGCAGCCCCCACTCTCCCTTGTATATATTCAGCATGGCGCCCAATTGCATCTCATGTGGTTTGTACTTTCGCGGTTGGTTCTTCCTCGTTGTGTTGGTGTGTGCGAGTGGGTGGAGATTTAACAAAGCATTTGCATGGCCACAGAATTTATAGAATCAAAAAATATACTTTATCTGATTCTCAGCCTGACTACTGAGTCCGTTAGAGAAGGCAAAAGTTTCGATAGTCGAATTGACTTATCGACAACCGATAATTTCCAACGTAAAATATTCAAAAATAAGTTGCTTGAGCCGGCGAATCTGTCTTTAATTGTCCAATTAAATTGGACTATTATGGCCATTTCTTTCACCAATTAGTGAACTAAAAACAGTACCACCATTTTCAGTTATTCAAATTTTGGCTCGAAAATCAGTTTAAATTAAAAATTTTAAAATGGGAACAAGGCTGTTGGTATCAGTTTTTAGTTAGGTGTAAAAGTTTAATCGTTTGTTTGCTTCTTAGCTTAAGACTTCATCGTTAAAAGATCCATGGAGCAAGCGACACTGAAGTTCCATTTAAGCAGGCCATCCACACACGAATTCCCGAGCTTCCCGAGCGTCTGATCTTGAAATATTGCTCATATATTAATACTTTTTGTAGTTTTCGATTCGTTTTGTTTAGTAGCCCTCCAATTCAAACAACAACAGTTCTTACGTGAACACACCAAACTCGTAAATTTAATGTCAATACTTATGTTTTGTATATACTTATGTATATTGAAATGGGAGTGTGGAATTTTTGGTAAATAAATCTGGCATTAAAACTACTAAAATACATAGTGATATTTGAAATATGTCTTCTCATACGTATTTGGTAATTGTAAATATGTTTTTTTTCTCGTTTATAATAAATGCACATTCTTCGTTTGTGGTTGAGCATTAAAAATTTGCCTTGTAGCTAAGTTGCTTTCATAACATTATTTCTTAATAAATGGTTGCGAATGGTCAAGCGTGAGAGGCGCTGAGAGAAGAGGCAAAGTGAGAGCTAGGCTCTAGCTGTTCTAGTTTTAGGAAATCACAATATTAATCAAATCATCCAGCGACGAGTCCTTTTCCTGCGATTGGGCGTGTGTCTTTTGCATGTGAGCTGAAAAAGATGACAAATGAGTCTCATAAGAAGTCTTAGTTGGCGAAATATGCTCGATCTACTTTTCAATTTGATGTGGGTGACAAACCGCTCCTGGCAGAGATCACATTTGTAGTAGGTCTGACCCGTGTGGACGCGCTGATGTAGACGCAGGGATTTCTCAAAGAGATAGGCACGTCCGCACACGCTGCACTTGAAATTCTTCTCGAGCACTAGAACGAGTACAAGTACAGGTACAATGAAAGCCAATCTTTACTGACTACCCCTTAAGTAGCTCACCCTCGTGACTTCTTTGGTGCTGCGTCAGCACATACTTCAAGGCAAACGCCTTGCCGCACACATCGCATACATTGGGCTTTTCATTCTCATGCGTTTTCATGTGCCACTTCATGTCCTGGGCACGCTTGAAACGCTTGGAGCAATTGGGACAGGCATGTGGACGATCGATTTCCGAGTGCACCGCCGAATGACGCTCCAGGGCGGATTTCATATTGAAACGTTGTGGACAGCTATCGCATTGGAAAAGACCTGTATACCGACGCTCCCGTTTCTGTTGAAGCACCCGCTTGTTATTGGCTATCACAGGTGCCGCCGTTGGTACCTTCAAGTGCTCCCGACTCATATGCGCGATTAGGTCTTTCTCAGTGGTAAAGGGTTGCCTGCATAACATGCACTCACTACGCTCTATGGCTGTTAGATTCTCCATATGCTGCTCCAGCATGTGTATCCTTTTCTCCGCGTAGGAGGCAAAAACTGGCAAAGGTTGAAGATTAAGATTTAGTGTGAGTCCCAGAAACTCGGCAGGAAAATAGAAAGAAAGAGAGAGAGAGAGAGAGCGGAGTTGACATGCTGCTCTCCAGTAAAATCTTATGTTGGGCTTGGTTCGTTGGTGGGGACGGGTGGTTATCAATTATGATGGGCATGCGTTTGGCTAAAATGGTGGGTAATCTAAAAGCAACAGCTGGGTCCATTATGTTTACCGTTATTCACAAAAGACTTGACTAACTATAAGAAGCAGCTGGCCTGTGACTTGACTCTTCTATGATGATGAATTCGATTGATTTGATTAATATTAATGCACATAATTCGCCTTCAATTGGAGCAGGTAGGAATATCTTGTGAATTAACCACAAGTGAAAGGTGGCGCAAAAATAATCCACCTATCCGAAGATATAATTACACTAGATTACAAAAAACAAATTAAATGACCGATTTCTATTACAGTTATTTTTATACCCGTTACTCGTAGAGTAAAAAGGGTAAGATTAAAAAGTCGTGCAAATGTATGTAACAGGATCATTTCCGACCATATAAAGCAGAGTTGGTAAGAGATAGGGGTTTGACATGTATGGGAGAAATGCTTCTTTTGTCTGCATGCAGATCAAGTTTGTTTCAAATTTTGGCCACGCCCACCCAGACTTTATTTGGTGGAAGCGCACTCGCCCTCAAAATCGAATATTTGAAATATATGCGCAGTATATGGGATTAGTTTTGGGTTTTATCTCTGAAATTTAAAAAAAAAATTTTGTATGTATGTTTCTCTTTATATTCTTTTAGGGAAATGACATAGCAACATTTTTTAATGTTTGATATTTAGAGCGTATCTCGTATATATTTTATCTTAAAAACGAAAAGGCAAAGATAATTTCGTCTGTGCCGAAGTTTTGAATCAAAACTTTTGATACACTTGAAAACGCTTGTCTCAACGGTTAGCGACTTCGACCAAACTTCGCAGATCAGCTTAAAAACATTTAATATTACCTATGACCGTGATTGAGAGCGGTAATATTAAGAAAAACCCAATTTTTCTCATTAAAACCCATTTTTCGACCGATCATTTGTATGGCAGCTACAAGAAGTAGTCATCCGATCCGGTCGGTTCCGACATTTTAGCAGCGTGCAGACAAAAGAAGACTCTGTGCAAAATTTCAGCTCGCTAGCTTCAAAACTGAGGGACTAGTTCGGGTAGAAACAGACAGACGGACGGACAAAGCTTAATCGACTCAGCTCGTCACGCTGATCAAGAATATATATTTTTTATGTGGTCGGAGATGATTCCTTCTATGCGTTGCAAACTTCTAGGCAAAATTATAATACACTTTTCCAGTGTATAAGAAAGACAAAAAAATCATAAAAATTTAGAAAAATTTGCTTTTAGATATGATTCTTACCAAATTTATTCTCAAAATATCTAACATTAATATTTAAAATATTGCTATGATATTCCGCTAAAAGGATTTAAAGGGAAAAAACACTTTTGAAAAATTTGAAATCTCCGCACCGTATCGACACTTTCATTAAATAGTAGTTTTGAATTAATTTTCAAAGCTGAACAATGTGAATTTAAGTTTTTTTGAACAATTCGATGCTCTGCAGTACACGAAAAAATTTTTTTGTGCGGCCTTTCATATTATTCCCATAATTTGATGGGTTTTTAAGAAAATTGCATACAACACTTTTGCTTTTTCCAATTTTTTTCATCAATTTGCCTGTAAGTAAATTTTTACTCCTTTATGGCCATTATTTTGCGTTTTTTACGTCATTTAGTGCTTGAACGCCCACCGAATTTAGTTTTTTATGTTTAAAACTTTTATATGATGTCAAAATATAAGCGGAGTTTTACTCAGAATGATGAAATCACCTGTGTCCCTATTCAAGTGCATGCTAAAGATATGCCTTTTTGAAGAGCTCGTTGAAAAAAAATTTTTTACAAAAGACTGCGTTAATTTGAAAAAGCTTTTTTGTTTAATTTAATAAAGAATGAAGTACTAAATGCTAAAAAATATTTGCCTTTTGATTTAATATGATTGTTTCAGTCAAATAGTTGTATATTCGAGTGCGTGACAGTGTATATATTGGCAGAATACTTAAAATTTTTGGTTTTGGGGCGAGGGCGCGTCCACTAAATGTAGTCCAATTGCAACCAAACTTTTTTTTTATATCCAACTGGGCTAAAACAAAACTTTTTCCGCCCGGTATTTTGAAATCTATTTTTAAGGGCCAATCTACTGTGTAAGCAATATTATTAACATAACTTCAAGAGTATTTAAAGTGACAACATTTTATTTTAGCTAAAAATGCCACTTGCAAAAGAACTATTCCCTAAACAGCACTTAAAAATCAAAACTGTACATGAAGCTGATATATGATATTGGTGTAAACGCAGTTTAAGAACAGCCGTAGTAGCACAGTAACCAAATTTTTTGAATAGTTTTTGAATAACTAGCGAATCACAAGGTTGATGAGAGCAGCAAGCGACACTTAAGGACTCTAGCAGCAAATAAATTGGACAGCTGCGCTCAAAGTAGGAGGCCAAGTCTACCAATACATCGACAACGCATTCAGCAAATTTGCCAAGGATACGCAAATGGCAGTTTATGAAAAGTACAAGATTTGGGCCAAAGAATTCAACTCCGTCATATTTAGTGAGCGTAAGTGAGCGATATGAATATCAATTTTACTGAGGTTCGTATGATATGCAAGGTTTTTTTAAAGGTGCTGATTTTAAAAAGTTCGACTTTAAACATAGGACTTTGCACGACTTTAGTATACCCTTTTTACTCTACGAGTAACGGGTATAAAAAATATCTTTCGTTCATTTAAAAAATACATACATACATATTAATTCTATATTTTTAAGCGCAGTCAAATGCCACCTCAATTATCTCAATAGACCTGTTCATTGTTAAGGTCCTTGTTGTTAATGAAAAATATCAAAAATATCGATAGCATCGTTTTGTTTACACCAAAATATTTATATCGAAATGATACTTTTCAATATCGTCAAAAATATCAATATGGATATTTTTGAAATAACCGACAACCCTAGTAGGTAGCCTCTACTAGCAAGATATGTACAGAAAGGTAATTGGTTGAGTAGTTTGAATACAACGACCAAAATATTTCAAATCGTGAGCGTAGTTAAAGTCCGTTCTGTAGTTTTTCTTAGAGTTTAAATAAATTTCGCTTTGCCATACGCTCGGTGGTAGTAGTATATTTTTCAAATTCCGCACATTCCCATTAGCAGTTCCCTTTTTATCAGTTTCCTTCAAGTTAAAGACAATATTGCAAACATTGGCTGAATTAATATATATTGAAATCGTTGTAAGAAAGGCGTAATACAAAAATTCGCTTCAACATTCCTAAATACAAACCATTACCACAGTGTAAGATTGCTGTTCCATACGTGTTGGCTGTAGATAATGCTTTTGCTTTAAGCCGAAGACTTCTTAAGCCGTTTGCCCAAAAAAATGTATCTTTGGTCGAAACGTAATTTAATTAACGATCTTCCATAGACGAGCTATGAAAACACCATTTTTTTAGCACGATTTCGCCAGATGCGTGTGATATTTTCTTTATACCGATAACATCACAACAACAATACAATCCCATGTGTTTTCAATCACTAAAACGAGGCAAATCGAATGGGAATTGGGTCGCTATGAAGTGTTTACAGAACACATGGGTATATATTTTGTAGATGAAATAAGCTGTTAGGCTAATAGGCTTTTTACACTGAGCACATTTAACATCTGGCTTCCAACGTCCTGAGTTTAAATGCTTAATAACCATTTGCCAACAAAAATATTAAGTGGTCTATGTCTATTAGGTAAATGGAAGTTGGATGTTAGATGTGCTCACTGAGCACATTGAAAGCTTACTTTTATACCAGTATTCGATACATATTTAAAAATTTTAGGACTTTATTTTTGTTCAACACTGTACTAATCAAAAGACGAATGGACCATATTCATTCATTGTTACTATCCTTCAAACCGAAGTCTATTACTGTTTCCGATATTGACTGTTTTTAATAATTTACCTCTCGATCTTGCAATAAAACGCATTTAAATATGAATTTAACAAAAATCCCAAATTGAACCGATTTTGCGGAGTACGATCTTGGACTGGTTTGCCGACTTCATTGTAGCACTTTGCTTATGCAGAAGCAAAGTGTTTGATTCATTTTACTTTTGCGCCACCATTTCGACAGTCAAATTCCTGTGCCTCTCCATTTGAAATAGCCTGAATCTTCAGGTTTCCACTCTTATTCCATACTCACCCTCAGTGCAGTGGGCACATTTGTACGGTTTCTCTCCTCCGTGCTGTCGATAGATGTGCCATCGCAGCGTCTTGAGGTGTATGAATGCTGTCGAATATGCAAAATGTTCACAACCAAATAAACCTCCACAACATTTCATGTACCCACCCTTTCCACAGGCCGCACAGTGCTCGCTCTTCCTGGCACTTGGCCCCATATGGGTGGCCTCGTGGCATTTCAAATGACGCTGATTGATGAACAAACGTTCACAGTGGCGACACTTTAGCTGGCGTTCCGGGTTGTGCCATTTCATATGATATTTCAGACTCTTGCGCGTGAAGAAACGCTTCTCGCACAGATTGCACTCAAAGTCCGTTTCGGTGTGATATTTCTCCACATGATGACGCAGATTATTGCGATCGCCGTACTTCTTGCCGCACACCTCACACTCGAATTGCTTCTCCACATGAACATTCTTCAGGTGGACGGTACGGGAGGCGGCATCCTGAAAACAGGCTTCGCATTCGGGACAATTAAAAGGTTGCTCCGCATCATGGGCAGTTTGGATATGCTCCAGCAGCAGCTGTTGCAATTGATAGCTTTCCTGTGGCTTGAAACAGAATTTGCAGGCATAGCTTATGGTCAGTTCTGGTGAAAATTCATTCGTCTCATTGATGTCAATGGCCTCCACATGGATCTCAATGGGAGTAGCAGTAGCAGAAGCAGCAGTATCAGTGGCAGTGTTTGGTTGATCGTCTGAAACCATTAATGGTGTTGCTGTTCTGGTGTCCTCCTCCGACTCCTCATCCTTTTCGTCTTCGGTTTCCTCTAAACTGCTGGCATCAATTTTATCATAAATATTCGATAGCTTCACCTGAGCCTCCTGACAGGCCAAGCGGAATGTGTAGAGGGAACAGAATTTGGTGAAACAATCACTGCAGATTTTCTGAGGCAATCCATCATTGGGCGATATCTAAATGAAAGAAATTGGAGAAGCAAATTAAATCAAATACAAAAAGCTGTAAAAATGAAGCACTTTTCTTAAGCAAAATAGACCTAGACCTATTTAAAACTGATGTGACACAAGAAAAATAATTCGAGTCAGTCTAGTAAAATATGTAGAATCTAAAATGCTCATCAAAGAAATTCGAAAAAATGAATGCCGAAGAATCTTCGTACAATATCGTCAGTAAAACTCGAAAATGAACCTGTAGAATTATATATTCCGGGCGAAACTTCGCCACGATTCCATCAATTTGTTGGCCGCATCTCCATACTGAAACCAGAATTCCTTTGTAAATTAGGACTTTATTCTTGAGTGAGATCTTGTTTTTGGAGTTCAGGGTGGCTACCCCATGGGTCTACTAAAGTCGTGGAAATATATGTAACAAGCAGAAGAAAAAATTTCCGACCATATAAAGTATATTCTTGATCAGCATCAACAGCCGAGTCGGTAAAGCCCTGTTCGGGAATTAACATCTAGATATCGGAAAAGCTAGAGCAACCAAATTTGAAATGTGGACTCCCTTTGTCTGCTTGCAGATCAAGTGTGTTTCAAATTTTTTCCACACAATTTTTAGGATATCGAAATTAAATTTCAAATTGACATTTAAATGCGCCATATTTATCATTCCTTAAGTTTTCATCAAGATTAGATATTAAACAGACAAGTTAACAAATTTTGCATACTTCAAGGACAGCTGGAACACTAGAATAGTATTAAGCATTTGTTGTGGTTGTTTATTATTTCTTCCCATAAGTTATCGGTAAATCGCAATCAGGCAGGGCAGACTTTAACTTATGCCCTCGATTGGTACGTTGATTGTCCAGAAATTTATTGAAGCCCGAATATATGGATAAGTCCTGCGCCGAACTAAGATTCTAACCAAAACCTTTAAGGCCCATACGGACATCCGAAGTACGTAATTTAGCTAACTTCACCTCATGTTTCGTCGCCGTGGAACGTAAGAGCAGTGTAACCAGACTTAAGAAAAAATTACGACAAAAAATATGTTTTTGATATTTTAATTTAATTGGCGGTGGGCCACATTGCTCGATCATTTGTATTTTGTTTTGATGCCAAGTTGCCCAAGCCTTGTTCACAAAATTAAAGTCCGAATGCTTGGGGTGGAAAAGATCAAAAAGGACAACTCGCTCTTTCACCCCCAAAATTAAAAACATTTTTTATCATGCAAAAACACTTTCACACGATTCTTTCGCTTTTGTTTTTCTCCCATGTTCTTTATTTTATTTTCTTTTTAAATCACTTTAGCCAAAAGCAGTCCAGCTGATCGATGCAGGTAGAAGCAGAGTGGCTTAACATGGTGCATTCTCAATGCTGCTTCAGCTGGTCAAAGCACAATAAGGCCCACAGCCATCTTACATAGTATCCACAAATGTGCTGCTAAGTGCAACATTGTCTGTTAAGTGTAACTTTCAACTTCGCACCTCCGTACATGCACAAAGTTCAAGAGGCGAAGTTGTAACTTTTGCTTCTTCTTCCCTCAATTTTTGTATGAAACTTCTCGCTACTTCTGATGTCCGTATGGGGCTTTAGAAGAAAACCGTTAACCTCAAAGTTTCTAAGATAAAGCATCGGAAAATTTTGGTTCAAACCGGGAATACCGGTCTCTTTAAAAAAGTTTTCAGTTTGCAGCCCCGATTTATATACTCCGTATCAAAGATACACAGAGTTTTCTAAATTTGTGCAATAAGCTTAGTACTCAGAGAAACTAAATCGTCCGCTAGCTAAATTGACAACTTATTCCGATGGGTTAAGCTTAGTATACACTTCCACCAAAGACTCGCCAAAACAAAAAACTCCATATAAAAAAAACTCACAAAAATTTTTGTGCCAAAATCCTTTGGCAGTGTCTTTGGTGGCAGTCCACACTCAAAACAAAAAGGCCTCGATTAAATACCGATAAAATACTAGATCCGTAGTTTTTGTATTTTTATCGATAGCTCCCTGAATAATTAATTTTAATTATTTCAAGAGGTATCGGACATTGCCGATACACAAATATGCGTAATCGGGTGAAATTTGGATAATTTTCCCATCAATGATTGAGCGCAATATTCAAAGTAAGGTACAAAACACCGTGAGACTTCAATCATACTTAAACTGGGTTATAATTATGAATTTAATCATTGCAAAAGTGTCATATCTGCTCATCAGGCCCAGTAGCCAGGGTTTGGCCATGAAGAACGCATGTTAATAACTTGTATTTATTGATTGTAAAACTTTTAGTTTAAAATTAAACCAAAAGCTACGGTCTTGGCAAAGTGACCATTTTACATGCATACATCTTAATATCTGGTCACATTGTCCCAAAACAAAAGAATTGTCACTTTTGGTATTTTTGTTTTGGCGAGTCTTTGGTGGAAGTGTATACTAAGCTTTACCCAGCGGACGATGCAATGTGACTGTTCAACGCCAAAATACCACCAAATGTGAAACGGTCACATTGCGCTGATTTGCTTGCATTTGAATTTAGTTAATTGTTTTTGCAAATATTTAGGGATTTTTCGAGGATATATGGAATGTAGAAGTCATGGGCAATTCAAAATCTTTCCGTTGGTTTCAAAATATCCCAATCAATGATTTTTGTCCAACTTTTGCTGCTGACTCTCTGACGGGAAATTTTTCTCCTAGCACCCCATCGGAATTGAATCAGCTGTTTGAGCCTGTCAAGATAGCGGCGCCTCGAGCTTTCCGACGCTGAGGCACGGTGTCAGTGTTGCCGTTTTAGCGTTTTCCCCCCAGATTTGGGGTTTTTTGAATTGCGATTGCGGGAAAAATTTTAAAACAGCGGGAAGAAGCTAATTTAGATTTATTTTAAATCGAATTAGCGTTTTTTATGTATCAAATTATATTTTCATACATTTGCTTTTTGTTAAGCTTTTATAGCACGAAAGCATTCTCGATAATATATTGATATGAATTCTGACAACTCTTGCCCTGTGGTGTGTTATTATTGAAGTGCAAAAAATAGTTGTCGAAACTTTAAAGTGGGTGTGATGTCTAAAACTAAAACGTATAAACAAAAAGTACGCGATGCGTGGCTGCAGGAGCGAGTTTAAGGAGTGGCTGCGTAAGGATCTTACCGATTTGACACGGGCTTACTGCAGCTATTGCAAGTGCGGTGTAGCCGCAAAATTAAGCGATTTGCGAGCACATGCTGCAACTAAAAAGCAAGTTAGTTGTATGAGCGGCTTTTCACAAGCCAACCAAATACAATTCGTACAATTGCCAACCAATTGCAGTTGGTAATATTTAAAAAAATAAAAAACCAAGCATCGTTCCTGTTTTGGAACACTTTGGCGTGGATAATATTGACCAAATGGAACTTCAGCGCCAAACCGTGAATTTTTATAAATTGGGAGAACAAGAACGATACGTTGCAGTTTTGGCTGGAAGTGAACGCATACCGCGATTGTAGTGGAAACCCGAAATTTAAAGCGCTGTCCACCATTGCTTTACAAGTATTGTCGTTGCCGTGGTCCACTGCCGAGGTTGAGCGGGTTTTCAGCCAGGTCAATTTGGTTGAATATAAGCAGAGAAATCGAATGAATTTTGACACTTTGAACTCAATTTTAACGGTTTCACGGTTTGCAGCCTCATGGCAAGTGTTGTCATGACTATAAAATACCACCAAATTTCCTAAAGATGATGGGAACATCAAATAATATCTACTCCGACGAAAAGGCTGTCGATATAGACGATATTAGTAAAAACTTTGATTAAAATGATTTAAATAAAATCTAGGGTTTTTTTTAGCTTTTTCAAAAGGATTTTTGGGTTTTTTGGTTTTTTTTTTTTGCTAATCTAGCGTTTTTTACGCAAACAATTATGGCAACACTGCACGGTGTGTGTTTCACTGCATCTTGCATATAAGCGATATCTTCTTCTTCTTTATTGGCCCGATGCTTGCATCACAACCGTTTGACGGTCTCGGCCGCTGCAACTAATGTCCGCCAGTCGCTTCTGCTCCGTGCGAGCTGGCACCAGTTTTTCACGCCAAGCTTGGAAATGTCTTTCCGCACCTGGTCGTCCCACCTTGCCTTGCCCCAGTTCTTTCGCATTCCTCTTGTAGACCATTTTTATAACCGTAAATTTTTTGAAAACTTGCGATTTCTTCAACCGTTACAATTGCCAACAATGAAATCTTTCTAAGCTCATATAAAAAATTTAATGTTGTGTCTACAACTTCTATTTAATTATATTATAATTTTCAGAGATTAACGTTTTTACGCAATTTCTGTCCCCAACTCCATTCATTAATTTTAAATAAATTGTAAGCTAATTCCTAACCAAATTTAACCCTTTTTCCACACTTACCTTTAGATTCCAGTTGACAAATTCCGTACGTATTTGGGCCATTTCGCTTTGCCAGCATGTGGGATGGAACAGGTCCACAAAATTGTTGTTGTTGCCATTTTCGAAATCACAAACAAACATGGAAATCGCACAGGTGCGGCACGTTTCCATGGCTGCAGCCCAACAGGCACAATATTGAGAACAACAACAAATGCAAAATGCAACGCAACATCAAACCGCAACCATAACCATAGCCATGTCTAGGAGTAGTGGCTTCTGCCATGGGCTACTCCCTCATTATGCAACGAATTGCATTAAAAATTTCAGCTCTCTGATTTGCTTGCCAATTTCCACTTGGAAAAACAATGAAAACATCTGTAAAAAGTTGCCAACTGAAAATGACATGGAAAAACTTTTTTGCTTTCTAGGGGGATGCTGGTGAAAGAGAGATTGTGTCACTGGGACTGGGGCACTTAAAAAAGTTTTGTTTCTGTATCCGACAGCAGGCTCTGACTCCGATTTAACCACATCCTCGGCCTGGGCTGAGCGTAGACGAAGTTGTCTGGAGCACACTCCCGCGTTAACTGACCTTCAATGTGGTTTAAGCAGTTTTTGCTTGTGCTTGGGGAGCTCTTCAGCCGCAGCTGAGAGAATTAATCGGCTGCATATTTTCCAGCTTGGCCTATACCAGCGCCCCCCCACCCCACAGTCAGTCAGCTGTTGTTTTTTTGTTTGTGTACTTGCGCAAAAACCCAGGGAGAAAATTGCAAGCCAAACGTTGCACAGTGGTTTGAAGTTTGGAAAACAGTCACAAGTCTCTCGTTCATTTAACTTTTCTCATTGCGCCTCACTGTGCATAGCACGCTTCGAGAGAGCCAGAAGGCTCTCTCACACATGCAGGGGCGGACTTTGAGTTGGACGCAGGGCCGCAAATTTGCTAAGAATGTGGGTCGAAAATCTTTTCGTTTGGTAGTCGAACTAATTTTCCTTTTGGCAAAGGGTGGATAATTGAAGTCGGATTTGGAAATTCAAATGTTTATTTCCGACTTCTTTCCCTTCTAGAATTTTTGTTGGTTTTGGAATTTATGATAGAACAAATATTAATGCAAGTGACAAAAATCAAACACGCGATACTTAATTGCCAATGGTGTCCAAATTTGCCTTCAAAGTCAAATTTTACTTGTATACTATCCTAGAAGCTTCATAAAATCAGCAATTAATGCTTAGTGTGGCCAACGAAAATTATTGAACTGCAAAGAATCGAAAATTTAGTTTTTCTTGAATATCTTCGAAACGGAAACTAAGATATGGCTTTGACTTACCAACTCGTAATCAGCATGAGTAGGCACGCAGGAATTTGTGTTAGATGCTCCGAATACTCACAAAAGGTCTCAATTTGTAGAACTGTGTTATTGGTTAAATTAAATTTTGAAATTTTTTTGTTGTTGTTCTTGCGGTTGTTGTTGTATTCCTGTTCAAAGTTAAGCAAAAACTTAAATCGTAGGCCAAAATTTTTTGAGAACGGGTTGTCTAAAGTTAAAACTGAAAACGAGGTTTTGTTAGGAAATGATGTAATTCTGGTGTGAACTAGGATATTTTTTATCGGTTAATACACAGCGAAGTTATGAGGTTTCAAAGTCAATATTTCGAAAATCGACTTTTTTCTCACTCTATTGGTCCTAGGTCCCTTATTTTCGACCGATCAAAAATATCCTAGTTCACACCAGAATGGTGGGTATTACAAGTAATTTAAAAAAATTTGAAAATCGTTCAACAGATACTCTTTACATTTTTGCAACTATTTTGGAAAAAGTAGTTCTAGATATTGAAAAATTGACAAAATCGGATAAATAGTTCTTCAGAAACTTGGGTCAAAGTGCGTTAAGACGTATTCAAAAATAAAATCTCCAAAAATTTCCAAGTAAAATTTTATTTTCAAATTCTTTTTGTGGGTAATTCTTAACATTTTAATAGTTTTTTAAGTTTTTGACTAAATAAAAGAAAAAACTTGGAAAAATAAAAATTCGAGTGTCGATGAAAAAATTTTTCATATAAGAGAATTGGGAATAATATTTAGAAATAAAAAGAATGACCAGGAAAGGCGCTTGCGCGAGGAAGTCGAGATGTTATTCGGCATGAGTGAGACTCGAAAATTTTACCAAAAGATTGGAATCTAAGTGTTCTCTGTCCAATCTTTAAAATAGGAGACCCTGCAGTTTGCGCCAACTACCGCGGGATCAGTCTCCTCCCCATCGCATATAAGGTTCTGTCCCGCATTATTTGTGAACGTCTAAAGCAGTGTCCGGCACCGTTCCATGTTCTGTGTATAGAAGTAGCGACGTCCATCATCTGTAGCATCTGTCTGAACGCACACATTCAAAGGCAAAATAAGCATGTGTGTTTTGCCGGACACTGGTCTAAAGCCGTTTATTGATACACTGATTGGACCTTATCAGTGTGGCTCTAGACCTGGTAAATCCACCACAGACCAGATTTTCACACTACGACAAATCCTGGAGAAGACCTATGAAAGAGGCATCCAAACATCTACTGATGGAAGATATACTGCGCGAGTGCCGACTTGCCAACAGAACCGTCGGATTTATTCATAAAAATCTAATGCTACTTGCATATGCCAATGATATTGACATTATCGGCAAAACCACACGGGCAGTAAGCAAGGCGTTTTCAGCGATTGAGGAGTCTAGATTAATGGATTTAGCGGTAAATGAGGACAAGACGAAGTACCTAGTATCCGCGTGCAGAAAGTCATTGCGATTTGGACAATCTGTTACAATGGAGGAGTACCACTTTAATGTGGTGGAGGATTTCGTCTACCTCGGAACGACAATAACCAGCAGAACAACATCAGTCTGGAAATCCGACGCTAAGTTGGGAGTTCAAGAGCCAAGACCTCAAGCGAAAAACAAAAATAGCCCTTTACAAGTCGCTTATCATCACAGTTCTGCAATATGGCGCAGAAGCATGGACAATGACAGCAGCGGTTGACTATGGAGGCGGCAAGCAGGGAAACCACCACTAAGATGGGAAGACCAGGTGCGGGAAGACATTGCCAAGCTTGGTGTGACCAACTGGTGGCAGCTCGCACAGAACAGAAGCGAATGGAGAGCGTTAATCGCAGAAGCCCAGACCGTCAAACGGTTGTAATGGCCAATAAAGGAGAAGAAGAAGAGTCGGGAATAAAAATTGGTTTTGGTATACAGAACCCTTAAGAACGATAATTATCACGCGAATGGACCCCATTCATTATATAAATCCTTCATTAGTTCTCTACCAGGGCTTACACAGAGGGAAAAAACCGAGAACATTGGACTCAAAACGAGCACAAACGTTATCGAAAAGTATGCATGAACGGGATTTCCACATGTAGTGCAATGTTCTCACTTCGAGAACAATTTATTGAGAACGCAAAAGCTCAAATTGAGTTGACATTGTTCCATTTTTGAGAACATGATTTGATTTTGACATTTTAAACTCACCTGGAAAAAAATTTGATTGCACTTGGGACCAGGTGTGGGCGGATTTCTCACTTTTGGGTGGAATAGGGAACGAGGACATACCTCTTTTGATTGGAAGTGAAGAGAGGCAAGGCAACTCTGGATATGGGCGCTGCTGCTTCTCCACCCACCCACTGTGCCATAGGAATCAGAAACATCGCTTCAACGACCCACTTCACCTGACTCGTTTCATTTAAGTTTCCAGAAAAACACAGAAAAAATTTGTTCGAGCTTTACTGGGATTTGAGCCCGGTACCTTATGCACTCAACGTATGGAATGACTGACTTGACAATTCAGCCATTGAACAGTTTTGCAGATGCCCGTCAAGAGGGCTACTTATGCTTTGCTGAGCAGACAAGAGAGAGAGAGCAAAAACAGAACCAACTCGCTGTCTCTCTTGTATATCTCTCTGCTGAAAGCCGGTGTTGTTGTTGTTTAAAGTAAATATTATTCGTTTGAGAACAACTTTACTCATTCCAAGAACATTTAGAACATTTGTTCTCAAAAATTTTGAGATCGTTCTGTTCTCATTTTAAGTTGACGGCAACTTTTTTCTGAACACGTTTTTTCCCTCTGTGTACAAATAAATAGCATGACGCGCCTTCTATGTAAGCCAATTAACAGAATAAATTGGCCTTTTAACCAGGGTTCGTATACACAACAAAAGTACCGTACTCAGAAAAGTACGGTACACTTTTCATTTCGTACTGTACGAAATCACAAGTACCGTACATATTTTGTAACGCACCGACCGAAAAAAGCAAGTATGGTACAGCGTCGTAACGCACCGACCGATAAAAATAAGTACCGAACTTTTTTGTGTTCAACACTCCTATTAACTAAACAATTTTAGTTACGTACAATTAAGTACAAAATGTTTTTTAGTTAAGTACACGGAGTGTAAAACGAATTTTGTAACAGACTTTGTGATAAGTGCACTGACTGAAGACCAATAAATTCGCGAAAAAAAAACCAAGGAGGATAAAAATAGTAATTATGAAAAAAGTAATTGCCAACCAAGTGAAAAATCATGTCAGCATACGCGCAATTCGCAGCTAAGGGGTCTCCATGGTAACAAAACCGCGAAATGTTTAAGAAATTGAATTTCAAAGCCGCAAATGATCACTCATAACTGCATTGCCCTGTCTATGACAATACCAAACCGCGATTAATACCACGGATGACCAAAGGTAAAGAACATAGTCAAGATCTTAAAAACTGTTTCAATCCACTGTCTGTTAATGACAAATCGTTAAATCGCGGAAAAATACCAAAGAGGATCAAAAATGTAATAGTGCCAAACAAACTAACAAACAACTTTTAAGATAGTGAAAAATCATGTCAGGATCAATGCATAGGCGCAATTCTCAGGTAAGGGTTCTCAATGGTAACAAAACCTCGAAATGCTTAAGAAACTGCTTTTCAAGACCACAAACTATCACACATAACTGCATTGCTCTGTCTATGACAATACTGAACCACGAACCATGGATGACCATTATCCAACATTTTCGCTTGTAAATTTGTATAAAAGCCTGCCAGATGTAATGCATAAGCGTTATTCGAAAATAGTTCCAATTGTAATGAGTGTTTATGAAATAAACATTATGAATTCAATGATTATGTCTTTGAGCAATTTAGTATTAAGTTTTACATTTAATATCTTCACTAGTGCATTAGCACTAAGTCTACTACGCAATTTTGTGCAAATATTAGATAAGGCACTGAATGCGCGTTCCACGGACACCTGGGTGGCCACCCAAGCAAGAATGGCGGAAAATGGTCATCCATGGTTCGTGGTTCAGTATTGTTAAAGACAGGGGAATGTAGTTATGTGTGATCATTTGTGGCTTTAAAAGCAGTTTCTTAAGCATTTCGCGGTTTTATTACCATGGAGACCCACTAGCTGCATATTGAGCCTATGCATTGATCCTGACATGATTTTTCACTATCTTGAAAGCATAGTTTGTTTGGCATTTACATTTTTTGATCCTCTTTGGTAAAAGTTTTAACAACTAAACTATATATATTTTGGATTTAATTTAGAAATGATAATGCTCCAATTCAGCAATAAAAAATAATTTTTAAAGAAGAGGTCCGGTTCGGGTCTAGGTTCCGGAGGTTAAAAATTTAAAAGGTTCGGTTGTGGGTATGGTTGAGCGAACAACCCGAAACAAACTGGCACTGTGGGTATGATGTGTGTGAATGACTAGCAAATAACCCGTCGTGCTTCGCCGCGCCTTCAACAACCACTAACCACCCACTTAATTTCCCGCCCACATCCCACCCACTTCCCATCCACATCCCTCCCACATCCCGCCACATTCCACCCGCTTTACATCCAGTTACCACCCAGTTACAAACCATTTTTCTGATAAAACCCACTTTTCAACCGATTGTTCCTATGGCAGCTATAAGATATAGTCATCCGATTTTGACAAAAACTTCCAAATCTGTGTAGAAGCGTATAAAACTAATAATTGCCGAAGCGGAAGGCGTTTACATTAAAAACAAAAAAGTTTTCTCACAAAGACCCACTTTTCGACCGATAGTTCCTATGGCAGCTATAAGATATAGTCATCCGATCCGATCGGCTCCGACATATTAGCAGTGTGCAGTAAAAAGAAGACTCTGTGCAAAGTTTCAGCCCGATAGCTTTAAAACTGAAAGACTAGTTTGCGTAGAAACAGACAGACAGACGGACAGACAGACGGACGGACAGACGGACAGAAAGACGGACGGACAAAGCTCAATCGACTCAGCTCGTCGCCCTGATCAAGAATATATATAGTTTATAGGGTCGGAAGGCTGACGGAAATCCTCTAACTGAACCCTCCCCGAGGGTGTCGGCTGGGCAATGGACACTGTATGTACCTCGGCTTAAAGCGAGCTATATACCTAGTGTCACTTGCGCGTCTTACACCCAGGAAATGCAGTGTCTAGCTAAGGTGACGGCCAGTTCTGTCCAGCTTTAGTTGGGCAGAGTTGAGCAAGAGCCATGGTTACGAGGTGCCTGGCAGTAGGCATAAAATGCTATGGGGTGGTACCCAAGAACAAAATGCAACCACCATGGTCATTTCCAAAAATGCACAACATAAAGGACCAAACTCGGGCTGGGATATCAGCCCAAACGTCGGTGGAAGGCGTGACTGCTACCACCGGCGGGCACGGTGGGGAGAAATCCCCTCTTCGTGTCGCCAGCGGTCACACCTCTGTCGCGGTTGGAGCAGGCCAAGACAGTTGTACAGCTACTGCCACAACGTCAAAAGCCAAAGTGTGGCGTGGTACCGCAGTCGATACAGACTCGGACTGCGAGTCGCACGGCGGCTCTATAAACACGGAGGCCGAGGAAAAGCTGCTGCTTTCCCCAGTCCTGTCGGGTTCTAGCACCTCTTGTAAGGTAAGGCCCAAAAGGACGAAGGAAGGCATGCGAGCGAAGGCCCAATATAAGGCGGCCCTCAAGATTAAAAGCGAGGCTCGATGGCAGCGGTAAGCTCACCCTAGAGGAGAGCAACAAGCTGGCGTGGGCCGAGCAAAGATCAAGGAGGGTCGCAAACACTTTGCGGAGAGACAGGCGATGCAAGCCACCTCCGCATTATACGCCAACAAAGTGGAGGAGAGCTTGGCTGTCAAGCGGCAGCGCTCAACTGAGCCAGCGAAGGCGGAGGCCCCAGCGAGCAAAAGGCCACGCCCAAGACCGCAGAGCAAGGCTCCACCAAGCTCTACTCAAAGGGAAAAACGCCGGGAAAGGAGTCAGCCAGTGACGTGGCGAAACGGCATCTGACCGTAGCCCTCGTCGACAAAAGCGACCCTTTCGGCAAAATGACCCTGGAACAGTGGAAGCTAGTGGAGGGAAGCTGTTCGAGGAGATTTTCAAAAGGATGGACGACCCAGCAGCGCAACCTGTCACGTTTGACGGAGCAGGCTGGCTGTTTGGAGTCAAAATCCTTAAATGTAAGGACGACCTCACCCTCAAGTGGGTCACCAGCGTCGTTGCAGACATGGGAAGCCCATGGGAGGGTGCCCAGCTGGAAGTAGTTGACAGAACTTGTATTCCGTCAGTGCCGAAAGCGAAAGTACTCTTCCCAAGGGTTGTACCAAAGGAGCAGGCGCTGAAACTATTAAGGTGGCAAAACCCAGACGTGCCAACAGCTGACTGGAAGGTACTGCATGTTGCTAAGCCCGACAAGAACGGGCAGCACATGGTCCTCCAGATCAACAAGGAGGCCGATGATTTGCTCTACCCCTAAATTCGGGAAGATGGCGTGGGGAGTAGGAAGCGTGCACCTACGACTCAAAAAGCGCCATCCCGAAGACAAGAACGAGCACACGCTAGAGGCTGGAGAGGTCGAGAAAGACCTAGGCATCGACGAGATGGTCGATAAAGCCAGCAGCCTCGATATAACGGAGGTAGAGACCGAAAGGGATGAGGAATCAGCCACAGCAGCTGACCCACCCAGTATGGAGGACGATGAGGATGTGGACGCAACCATGGTAGTTGACCCATCCAGGCCTGGGGACGCCGACAACGACCATGCAGTTGAAGGTCCTCCAGGTCAACTTGCATAAAAGCAAGCTTGCGTCGGCGGAGCTCTATTAACCCTTGAGACAGGGCCCGCCGAAGTGGCCTTAGTTCAGGAACCTTGGATTGCGGCAGGGAACAAGGTCTCAGGGCTAAGGTCACAAAACTACAACGTTTTCTATCCCACCGCAGTAAGTAAGGCAAGGACGGCCATTCTGGTAAGAAAAGGCATCTATGCTTACCTTATGTCTAATTACAGCACGGATGACCTCACAGTTGTGGCCCTGGAAGGTCGCGATGATGAGCCAATACTAATGGCATCCTGCTACATGGCACACGAGCGAGAGTCGCCACCGCCCGAGCTCGAACACTTAACGGCTGAGGCGAGCAGGAGAAAACAACCACTCGTCGTCGGAACGGACGCCAACGCACATCACACCGTGTGGGGTAGTCCAGACATCAATGACAGAGGTGAGTCACTCCTAAGCTTTATCCTACAAACTAACCTTAAAATAGAAAACGTTGGAGATGTGCCCACATATGTGGGACCAACATCGGCCAATGTCCTAGACCTAACTCTGACCTTAGGGAATAGTACACAGGCATCAGAATGGAGAGTCCTTGATAGAAACTCCTTCTCAGACCACAAGTACATCCAATTTAAGATCGAGTTCAACCACAACCAAACCAGAAACGCCTATAGGAACCCCCGGAACACAGACTGGGTGAAGTACCTTAGAACGGTAGAATCAAAACTACCAAAGCCAACGAGTATCTGCTCGGTAGGCGACATTGAGAGGTCAGTGGAGACGCTCACAGCCAACCTAACCGCAGCATACAAAACCTCCTGCAAACTCACAGTTAGCAAAAGGAGAACCAGACCCCCTGGTGGACCCCAGCGCTGAAAGAGCAGAGGAAGGACGTGCAAGAATGCTTCAAACTCGCCAAACAAGCGGATGAGCAAATAATCTGGGAGGAATACAAGATTAGACTTCGCGTCTTCAAAAAAGAAGTACGGAAGGCAAAACAGAACTCTTGGAGAAACTTCTGCTCCAGCATAGAAGGTCTCCGAAACAGCTAGACTCAGGAAACTGCTTTCAAAGCAGCCACCCATGCAGAGTCAGCTAAAAACGAACGACGGACACTGGACAGAAAGCAGCAGGGAAGCGACATGTGCTCTACTTGATGCGCACTTTCCAGGCTGCACTCCAGTCACTGAGGCAGATACGCCTCAAGACCTACACACAGCAACAAGTCAGCATCCCAGACGATATCATCACTCCAGAAAAGATCCGATGGGCGATCGACTCGTTCGCGAGTTATAAATCCCCAGGGCTAGATGGAATATTCCCAGCCATGCTAAAAACGATCAAATGCGCAATCGTCCCATGGCTACGATCCATTTTTATAGCATGCATGAGGTGGAGCTATGTACCTGTGGCCTGGAGGACAGCACGCGTTGTATTCCTGCCCAAAGCAGGAAATGCAGTCACGTGCAACCAAAAGACTACAGGCCCATCAGCCTCACATCATTCCTGCTCAAAACAATGGAGAAGCTACTGGACCTTCACATAAGAGAAGGCATGAACCTGACCTTGGAGGGAAACCAGCACGCCTACACGAAAGGGAAATCGGTGGAAACAGCGCTACACTCCCTAGTAGCCACCATCGAGAAGGCACTGTACCATCAAGAATTTGCCCTGGGAGCATTCCTTGACATTTCGGGTGCATTCAACAACGTCACTACAGAAGCAATAATGCGAAGCCTAAGAGCCCTAGCAATACACACGGCATTGGACTCCTGGATATATAACCTGCTGAGCTGCAGAAGAGTACAAGCCGAGTGGGGTACCACAACCATTACAAGAGAGGCACACGGCGGAACGCCCCAGGGCGGAGTCCTGTCACCTCTTCTATGGAACCTTGTGGTCAACGAATTACTTAAAAAATTTCGCAGGAAAGCACCCAAGATAACCGCATATGCCGACGACATAAGCATAATTATTATGGGAAAATGTCCATCGACTGTCAGCTCAATCATGGACTCTACTCTCAGAGAGATACTAAAGTGGGCCACAGAAGCCGGACTTAGCATCAATGCGGAGAAGACGGACCTCATTCTCTTCACCAAGAGATACAAGGTACCGCAATGGACTCCACCCACGATAAATGGAACACCGCTAACGCCAAAAAACAACGTAAAATACCTTGGAGTAGTAATCGATAGTAAACTATCCTGGAGACTCAATGTGGAGGAAAGGGTGAAAAAGGCAACCAATGCGCTATATGCATCCCAGAAGATGCTAAGCAGCACTTGGGGCCTATCACCAAGACTAACACACTGGCTCTTCATATCAGTTATACGACCGATACTACTACACGGTATATTGGTATGGTGGCAAGCCACAGAGAAGTCCACATATCTAAAGCTGATGGAAAAGGCCCAGCGGCAGGCACTGGTCTGCATAACGGGGGCGCTGCGGTCTACTCAACAAAAGCACTGGAACACATTTTAGGTGTCAACCCCCTGGACATCCAAGCACGCCTCACTGCACACAGGACGGCCCAACGTCTTTGCGCGGCTGGCACCATGGCTCTACAAAGCTATGGACACAGCACAGTGGGCAGAGAGATCAACAGTAGCACGGACTACATGATCCCAAAAACCAACTTTACAGGCGCATCAGCATTACTGGGACCAGAAGACTGGCGTACAGGGCTGGCTCAGGAAGCAATGCACCTTTTCACGGACGGCTCAAAGATGGCCTCAGGAGTCGGAGCCGCCGTGTACTGCAAGGAACCGGAATTGAAACTCTCCTACAAACTGCCAAACCACTGCACTATATTCCAGGCGGAAGTTTTCGCCATAAGGAAAGCAGCCGAACTGGCAGAATTACACGCACCAAACGATCAAATCAACATATACGTAGACAGTCAAGCGGCAATCAAAGCAATGCAGAGTCACGCCATCAACTCCAAAAAATGTTCTGGCAAGCAGAGAAGCAATAGATTCCCTCAGCACCTCCAGCAAGGTGCAAATCTACTGGATTCCCAGCCACCAGGGCATCGATGGAAACGAAATGGCGGACACTCTTGCAAAAGCCGGGGTCGCACTAAGCCGAGAAGCAACACTAAATATACCTATCTCCCTACAGACGCTATACAGCAAGATGGAGGAGATAGCGGAGAAAGAAGCAGAGGAAAAGTGGAAGAACACGACCGGCTGTAGAATCTCTAAAATTATGTGCAATAAGAGAGACAAAAAACTCACGCACTATACGCTGCAGCTCCAAAGAAGAGACTGCAGACTGCTTATAGGCATATTAACTGGTCACTGCCTAGCAGCCGCTCACGCGATAAAGCTAGGCATCACGACAGCAGACACCTGCAGGAAATGCAAGGAACCTGGAGTAGCAGAAACTCTAGAACACCTCATCTGCAGCTGCCCAGCAATCGCCACGACAAGATTAAAACATCTGCACTCCCCAAGCTTCACCACTCTGGAAGAGGCAGCCAAGAGCTCCCCCAAACAACTATTGGCATTTGCCAAAACGTCAAGAATCCTACAGGATTTCTAAAGGAAATGGTACCATAAAGCACCCGGCCTCACTAAGGACCGTAAGGTCTATGTGTGGCCCCCCCTACATGGGGCCAGCCGGTAATACCTACCTACCTATAGGGTCGGAAATGAATATTTCTCTGCGTTGCAAACTTCTAGGCAAAATTATAATACCCTTTTCAAGGGTATAATGAATTCTCATTCAGAATTCAGCCCAGATGTTTGCAACGCATAAAATTCCTTTATATTCCGTCCGTCTGTCTGTTTCTACATGAACTACGCATCTGAGAAATTTGCTCGAATTCGCTAACCGTTCGAGCGAGCAAGTGTATTAAAAAACTTTCTAACAGACAAAGTTAGCCTCACTGTCTCCTTTTCTTTTGTTTTCTTAAATAACTTTTCTTAAAAAAAAATGACTTTTTGCCGATTTTTTGAAAACGGTACCTCTTAAAAATGTTTGGTCTAGAATCTCAGACTTAGCAGTTAAAATGCTTGACGGTCTCGGTGTGCCCACAACAAAATACAGGCACAAGACTCTGCTTTTTTATTGCGTATGGCAAATTGGAAAATGCAGTCACAAAACTTTGGCTTGATACTGACACGAAATGTATTTAAGTTGATCAAACCAGCAAGATCAGTTTGTAGGAGAACTCCATGAAGAGTAAACAAATACCAGCACTGCGACTGTGTGTCGCATTAAATGGAGAGTTCAAAAATTAAGGCACAATAAAAAAAAGTGGGAGTTTATAGATTTTAATTTAATGCTATTTTATTTACACTCAAACATAAATGACTAACTCGATTCATTTTAGTCCTAACTTCTGTTTCTTCATTGGTCATCACTAACTAGGCGGCAGGATGCCCAGAGCACGCAGACATATTTTGGCCGCATTGAGCTTGGCCTCCTTCTTGTTGATGCAGGCATGAGGCGGGGTGTAGGTCTGGCCATTGATCTCAACGGAGAAGAGAAACATGCGACTATGGGCTAAGCCCGTTTCCTGTTGTAGCTTATACTGTGGCGGTGTCCATTTGTTCTTGGAGGTCAACTCGTTGAGGACACACACCGGATGCTTGTCCTGGGCATTGAGGGCAGCTGCCACACCGGGTCCTACCACTCCTCCTCCACCAACGGCGGACTGGTTGTGGTTTCTGTTTTTACGCTGCACGGCAGAGGGTCGTGGAGGCTGCTGTTTGATATCCTCGCGGGAGACCAGGCCACGCTTGTCCAGTTTAATATCCAATAGGAGCGGCTGCAGTGAGCCGGTCTTGGCTCGTCCCAGACCTTCGCCTGGTTTCCAGCCCATTTTCTGAAGAAGAGCCATACCCATGCCACCCGTCACCGGCTTGGTGGCTGTCATCTGATCCTTACGTGCCCACAGCTGGGGTCCACTGTTAAGCTCGTGCACTTTCATCACCTGAGCTCCGGTACTGCCTGTAAACTGGCCAGGCAGATGCTTGGAGTTGGCCCATGAGGACATGTCCTTTTGCGCATTGTACATCATTTTGAGTGCCTCCGAGTCTGTGGGATTGTCCTGTAGGCGGCGTATGGCACTGAGACGCTGCGTTATAATGCTAGACACATCCATGCTGGGAGGAGTCGAGTCGGGAAAGATGGAAGCAGGCGGCTTAGCTGGTGGCGCTGTCGAAGGTATTGGCACTTCCGGTACAAAGGAAGCAGCTGACCCAGCAGCAGAAGGCAGAGGGGCAAGAGCAGTAACGGGTTCAGGAACGGGGGAGCCATTGGTGGCAATGGTGGGTGGTGCTTCCCCAACCGCCTTGAAGGCCGGCTCTTGCTGCTCCTGATGCGGTATGGCCTTGGCAAACACATTCATTTGGACATCCTTAAACATGTTGGTGGCCTGCTTGGCTGGCGGCAGCGAAGGCAGCGGTGCTAATGTATCCTTGCGCTCCACGGGCACCCACACCTCGTTCATGCGATGCACTTGACCCGATGAGACGGGAAATTGCATGGTAATGGCTTTAGTCTGCTCGTCTCGTTTGGTTGGAGCTGGCACTAAGGCGGTCGAGTTGCGTATGTGCATCACAATCGGTTCCCGTTCCTTAAGCTGGAAGGGATGATGAAACGCCTTGGCATTGCCATTCTTATCTACATCAGAGTCCTCCTCAGAACTGAGATCAGACAGATCATCGCCAGTGGAGATCTTTTTGCAGAAGTCCGTGAGATCCTGAACGGTGCGACCACCGTACCGCATCTTGAGTAGCACTCGATCCTTGACCTCAGGCGTGAGATGAGCCACGCCAGGCATATTGCCACGCTTGAACATACTGATGGCATTCTTGCGTGCAATCTCCAGCAGACGCTTCTTGTCAATGCCCAGGTCCCGGGATCGTGAGCGACTCCGGGATCGTCTCGGGCGGCGACTCGCAGTAGAACTGGATGAGGGTTTGGGCTTAGACTCGTAGAAACTGTTGTGTGCAGGTCGATGGCGTCCATTGGAGGCCCTCTCTCTTAGATAGGATTCCTCATCTGAGAGCGATACATCGGATTGATCGCGTCCCGCTCGGCTTTTATTTCTGTTCGGCTCCCGCGAGCGTCCGCTTTCTCGGTATCCATTGTAAAAGCTATTATGGCCCCGTTCCCGGTCTTTGTCCAAACGTTCCCGTTTGACGGGCGGCGATTCCTCTTCGTGGGAACGTTTTCGCGCCTCTTCTTTCTTGTCCTTCTCTTTGACTGTCACTGGCACCGCAAGAGCAGCAGTTGCTGTTGGTACCCTTTCCTTATCCCTATCTTTTTCGCGATCCTTGTGCTTCTCCTTGTCTTTGCTGTCTTTATGTTTGTGTTTTTTTCGCTTTCGCTTGTGCTTGCCAGGTGCATCGCTCTCCGAGCACTCACCATCAGATTTGGTTGACTTCTTTTTCTCCCTGTCCTTGTCCTTCTTCTTCTTCTCCTTCTTGACCTTTTTGCGTTTCTTGAGCAGATTCTTGTCATTTAACAGCTCTTCGGGTGGGGCGGCATTGAATACGCCAAACAGTTCAGCCAGTATCTCATTCGAGGACTTCACAGGCACAATGGCCTTCTTGTCCTCGGATGTTTCGTCGCTCTCGCCATCCTCTAGCTCATCTGCTGCACTATTATCCTGGCTTTTACTACGCGAGGTTCGCTGCCGCTCCAGCTTAATTTTGGCATTCAATGCTCTAAGTTTGGCTTCCACCTCGGCATCGACTTTCTCGCATTTCACTTCCACCTTGACTTGGGCCGGGAAGACTACTTCTGGGCAGGATTCTGCAGAGCCGAGTTGCTCGACTTGTGAGATGTGCTCTGTGTTTTCCGTCATGACTGCTGGTGTTACCAAAAGGTGGTGCTAAAGTCGATGCATTCTTAAGCTTGTGTGTTAATTGCAATAACTATGTATATATTTAACTTGTAATGTTTTTTTGCACGCCTGCCCAATAGTGATGAGCGATATATAGGCATCGTGATAAATGAAGCTGCTCACGAGAGTTCACACAAGACACGCAACGCTGGATTGTGAAACTCGTTACTTTTTAAGTTCTCGTGAAATCTAACTATTGCCCATCTCCATTTCTACTCGGATTCAGGAACTCAACAAGCTAGATCAACACTTAAAAATAGCTAAAAATTGTTCCAAAGTTACTATATAAATAGCTAGCATATGTTTTTTATTATCAATCAATCAATGAAATATACGTCAGTCAAGTAAGATATGAATAGTAAGGTAATAAATTTTCAATTATAGCGTAAAACATTGCTTTCAAATCGGTTTTGTAGCTTGAATACAACAAGCAAAAATATATAATTAATAATTCATATTTTTGCTTAAAAACGCACTAAAATTAAATTTCAAAAAAATGTTTAAAATTGTGGTAGTAATGAACTTACATTTTTTTAAACAAATTGTTCGAGTGTTCCAGAAATCTCTAGAGATTTTGGGGTCACTTGTTTTTGAGGACAACCAATCCATACGCCGGTCTTCCAGAAAAGTAGGAGTTGCATGAAGCGAGTAGCCAAAAACAGCTGACTGGTAATTGTTACATTTTTGCTATCACTACAGGGTTGTTGGCTTCAAAATAATTTTAAAAAAAGTTGGATTTTAATCCAATTTTAATCAAATTTTAATTTGTTTTTGTAGTTTATCAATGCTTATAGTGAGATTCAAACAGCGGTGTTCAGCCGAAATAACGGAAAGGGTACAACATTCTTATTTTTGTCATTTGCTTTCGTTCAGAGTTCCCCAGCGATAGCCCCGGGGGCCCGAACTTACTTTCCGAATGCTTGCCGAAGTCATACTTCATTGTGTGTTAGAGAAGACGCTTTAGCGCTCTCTTCCTAGGGAACCCTGCTTTGACGCGTGCTCGGGTGTTTTTGTAATATTGGGAATAGGAAAAAACGGGGGTTGCTGGGTAGCCCACCGCTGTCAAATAAAATATTAAGCTAAAACTAGGAAAAAACAAAATAATTATTTATTAACAAATTTGTTGCTTGCATGTGAGTGGAGTGTGAACAAGAGCGTAAGTTAAAGTCTGCTGTAACCGATATGCATACTACTCATTGAAAGAAATATTTAATAGCGTTTCTGTGTTCCTGAGAGGGAAATCCAAACATATTCGATATTTATAAAAATGTATATATTGCGAATGTAAATGTAAGTTAGAGAGCTCGATATCTTCAAAACTGTGGGAGTTATTCAACATTTTTTATTGTGGGGGATAAGGTGAGCGTGGCAAAAATTTTAAATAAACTTGATCTGCGTGCAAACAAGTTATTATTATTAAAAGTTAACAATTCATAAATTGAACTCACTGTAGTAAAGTTGTTATGTACAATTGGCTATACAGCTCAAAAAGCCAAGCCAAGCTTCTCTCAATCTCTTTGCGTGTGTGCCTTTAAATTTTTCGCACAAGAAAAAGGGCCCTACAGTCTAACGCCGAGTCCGACCGGCAAAGTTTCAGAAGGTCGGTGAACCTAGGAATAATTCTGCTGTTTGCTGATTCAGAAAACATGAATGTAAATCGGAACAACCTTATTCAACTATTGAAATTTCGAGCTTTGTTTAAGTAATTTAGTCTAGCTAAGCTTAAGATTCCATTTCATGTTTATAAGCACCAGAACTTGAAGAAGAACCATGATGATTTTATTAATTAGTTCAATTTGACGATTATGCGATTTAGCAATTTGTCTCTTTGCAAGCAGTTTTTGTTCAAGAGAGAACAAATTAAGCATCCAATAAAAAGATGTAAGAATTGGGATTGCAAGTAAGTGTGAGAACCTTGTTATTTTACACAATTTTCTCAATACAAATATTATAAAAATAATGTACGGGGAAATGTAATGTATGGGGAAATTTTAGTTAGAGATGATAAAGCAACATTGATTATTGTGGGCATCGCCAATAGTTTGTGGTAGCCAAAATAAAGCTATAGTTCCCGCCATCAACATTCAAAAAAACTCCAGATCTTGAGGGGCAAATAGCTAAATTGGCTACACTGTTGCCCATCTCTATTCTGGGTCAGCCGCAGCCAACTTAACTCTCGTCGCTGTCAACCGAAAATTGCAATTTTTATAATCAAAGGAAAAGAAAATTCCCCAATCTCCACACCCTAAAAAAGTGTCAGTGTTGTGGTAAATAGCACGTAATTCATTTGCAAACGTAAGTTATACGACTCTCGAGTGACCAAGTACCAATTGCGTTGCTAATTTGTGTCTATTTTGTTCGCCATTTCTTTTTTTCATTCGTCGCCTTCTCGCCATCGTGTGCCCTGGTCGATGTCGATGGATTTTTTTCTTTGTGCGTGTGTTTTTTGTATGTGTGTATGTGCGGGTGTGTGTGCTTGATTAAATTTTTCTATTTGCGCGTGCAATTGAACATAATCAAAAAGAAGGAGACAGTGGACAGGTTTAGAGATCCACTCAGATTGACATTTATAAGAAAATTTCAATAACATTTAAACACACATACACAAACACATTCAAAATGACTTCGCTGGAGCAAAATCGTTTGCAAAACTTCAAAAACAAAGGCAAGGATCAGGAGGTTAGTATTCTTTATCAATTTGGTGTGTTCTGTAAAGTGTGTTGCTAATCTCTGCCCCTCTATGCAGGAGATGCGCCGTCGCCGCAATGAAGTTACAGTGGAGCTCCGCAAGAACAAACGCGAGGAGACCATACTAAAGCGTCGCAACGTGCCCAATTTGGATTCGAACACAGACGAAGATGAGCAATTGCCCAATTCGATTAATTTGAAGAAATTGGCATTGGCCGCCGCGGATGCCACCAAACCGGATCAACAGTTGGTCGCCGTTCAAGCAGCACGGAAACTGCTGTCTTCAGACAAAAATCCACCCATCAATGATTTGATCAATAGCGATATTTTGCCCATACTGGTGGAGTGCTTAAAACAACACAATCACACAATGCTGCAATTCGAAGCCGCCTGGGCCCTGACCAACATTGCATCCGGCACCTCGGATCAGACCAATCAGGTGAGGATCGCCAATGGTAGATGGGAGCTTACCCAACTGGGTCCCCATTTTCGAGCGCTCACTGACAGTTCGTGTTTCTGCTCCTCTTTCTCCCTCTCAGGTTGTCGCCGCAGGTGCCGTACCGCTCTTCCTTCAACTACTCAACTCACCCGCTCCAAACGTCTGCGAACAGGCCGTGTGGGCTCTGGGTAACATTATTGGCGATGGTCCCTTGTTGCGTGACTTTGTGATCAAGCATGGTGTGGTCCAGCCACTCTTATCCTTCATCAAGCCTGACATCCCTATTTCGTTTTTGCGCAATGTCACCTGGGTGATTGTGAACTTATGCCGCAACAAGGATCCACCACCGCCAGCCACCACAATCCATGAAATCCTGCCCGCACTCAATGTGCTCATCCATCACACGGACACCAATATTTTGGTGGATACAGTTTGGGCCATTAGTTATTTAACCGATGGGGGCAACGACCAGATCCAAATGGTCATTGAGAGCGGAGTGGTGCCCAAGTTGATTCCATTGTTGGGCAACAGCGAGGTGAAGGTACAAACGGCTGCCTTGCGTGCGGTGGGCAACATTGTCACCGGATCGGATGAACAGACACAGGTGGTGCTGAACTACGATGCGCTGTCCTATTTCCCAGCTCTCTTGTCGCATCCCAAGGAGAAGATTCGCAAAGAGGCCGTTTGGTTCTTGTCCAACATCACCGCTGGCAACCAATCCCAGGTCCAGGCTGTCATCAATGTGGGTCTGTTGCCCAAAATTATTGAAAATCTGAGCAAGGGCGAGTTCCAGACGCAAAAGGAGGCCGCTTGGGCCATTAGTAATCTGACCATCAGTGGCAATCGCGAACAGGTCTTTACGTTGATCAAGGAGGGTGTCATACCACCATTCTGTGATCTACTGTCATGCCAGGACACGCAAGTGATCAATGTAAGGCAGTGTGAAACAAAAAAAAATACTAAGAAGAGCTTGGCAACAATCATTTTTCCCCCATCGTTCTAGGTCGTTTTGGATGGCCTCAACAACATGCTCAAAATGGCTGACTCCCATGTGGAGACGGTGGCCAATTTAATTGAGGAGTGCGAGGGCCTGGCCAAAATTGAACGCCTGCAGAGCCATGAAAATGTGGAAATCTACAAACTGGCCTACGAAATTATTGAGCAATACTTTACGGATGAGGTAAGCTGATTAAAAACTCATTTCCCAGGACCTTTGAGCTTGTGTAAGCTAATATTGGGTCCCGTTTTCCGAATTGCTTTTATTTGATTGGTTAAAAACATAAAAGGTGTTCCCAACACAAGTTTATCTATCATTTATAAATAGAAGTTGACTGCGGTCAGCGGTCAGATATTTCGATCCAACTAGGCCGCTTTTGGATTTAATTTATAATCGTGGTTGTCCCAGAAATATCTACAGATTTTTGTAATTGTTTGCATTTATTTGCAAAGTATTATGAATACGCTCTGTTCCTATGATGCCTTCTATGATCTAGTAGGCCCACCTTATTCTTGTTACTTCTCATTTAGACTCCTGCTATTTTAGTTTGTAATCTTATCAACATTCAACTCAGTATACTAAATGTATTAAGAATGTTCGATTACGTGGGCATCGAAATGGATGCATATTGTGGTTTGTACATTGGGGATAACTTCCAATGAATAAGATTTTTTTTATAGATTTGATAACTCTGAGCAACACAAAAGAGTAGATCACGTCAAGACCTAAAATTTATAAAAAAGCGAACATTTTATTTAGTAGCTACCATCACACCCTTTCAGAATTTATGATGATGACGCTATGAACTTTTTCAAGTTCAAAATGTGTCACAGTGTAATTGATAGCTCATTTGAAAAATCACTTCAGTTTGCTCTACTTTTTATTTATTGTGTCATGAATCATGATTTAGATTTAGAAATATCATAAACAAAGCTTTAAACCTCCAAAATTCTGCGAATCGTTTAGTTTAAAGATTCAATCCCATCGCAGAGGTTTTAGGTTCGGTCATCCAACATGTTTCTGGAAGCAGCATGACGAGCTGCGATAAGTTAGACATGTCCGTCTGTTTCATTGCTATCTCCTTCCTCAGTTTTTGTTTATTTTTTCTTACACAAAAATTCTAACATGAACATTAGCTGCATATTTGTCCAGCTATTGGACCTATTCCATAGGAACAATTGATAAACCAGTTTTAAGTGAAAGGCTGTTTGTACTAGGACTGCGTTGTGAGTTATTGGGTTCTCCATGCAAATGGTATAGGGTCCTAGTGGTGGCAAAAAGTTCAGTTTCGCTTAGATGCAGTTGCGTGTAGCCTAGATAGTCCATTTTTGACTATCGGCCTCAACTATCAGAACTAGGACACCAAAAAAAAAACAGCTGTGAGGACCTTTGCTGCTGCCAAATTCTTTTATTAATGGCTCAAAATAGATCTAAGAAGAGATTTGGAAGGTCACTAAGTAAAACATGGATAGAAAAGACTCCCACATATATATATAGAACCAACACTTTTGGCCACTTCTGTATTGGATGTCTTTTGAGCAGCGTGCTGCTGATCTCGAGAACGATATGTTGGCGACTTGCGCCCTTTGCGTTGCGATAGTTGGAACGCCTTGGGAGCTGGTGAAGCTGGCGGTTCTGCGTGAAATTCTAAAAGGTTTTGGTATTCGATCTGTTGGTTGTGCCCTTCATCTATGAGCAGCTTCAAGTGTTCCCCAGCTTCGGTGTTAGCTAATGGTGCTGGTGGCTGTTCCTGCAGCTGAGGTGGCTTCAGCTGCAAGTGTTCCTCGGCCTTGGGGTTAGCCAATGGCTCGCTTTATGGCTGCGCCTGCGACTGAAGTGGTTCTCTTAGCTCCAAGTAGACCAGGCCTCGCGTTTATTCACAGCTACTGGTGCGGTCAGCTTCTGCTTAAAATGTAAACAATTCTTGGGAGCAATCAACCGTCTTCTTACAAGTATTCAAAGGCGTCGAGGAAAACTAAAGGTTGTCATCATTTGCAGCATCATAGCACCATTTTGGTCCATCGCTGATAACACAAATAAGTGGATTGTATTCACTTTTATTTTGATTTTATTAAATTTCTTGCCATCCGCACAATCAAAACAAAGCTCTGCTGTTTGCTTGACTCTTAACGCAATAACTTAACACCTATTCTAAGTTATTGCGTTGATGACGATATCGATAGTAAACTCAGTGTAGTGTAAATATAGCATAAGACAACCTTTTTTGTATTTAACAGTAGCATCTCCAAACTTCGTATTAATTAGTTGCTGCTTATGCATTTATATAATTCCACCAAGTCCAAGTCGGACAACTCAGAAAAGACAGGTCTAAAAAATAGGTTAAAGGCAAGGAAATAGAGCTATGGGTGGGTCTTATAGAAACAATGAGATTCATTCATAACCATTTATTAGTCCGACCATAAAGAATTATACCAGATAAGATTAGTTTCTACGTTCATTTGGGAAAATTAAGCTAATGTAAAAGAGTCTTCAAGTGCAGCGGTGGGCACAAAATTTGAGTTGGGGAGCGAGTCTGGAATCTGTTGCGCACTCTGTGTGTGCGTCTTACAGGCGCCATGCTTCGATTGTGTTGTTGTTTACACTTTGAAGAGAGTTACTTGCGACTGACTTAAATCTCAGAGCATTGGAAGACCGGAAAAGAGCAAAAGAATTTATTTCAAAAGCTATTAAAACATTTCAAATCAGCTTTTTTTCACATACCAAAAAAAGTGAACAAATCAAAATTTCTAAACTTTAGGTTCGGATTCATGTTATGTTACGAATTTCTATTTTTAGCAAAATTAGTTTAAACTAATGTTTCTCTCTTCATTCAATTCCAGGGCGAGCAAGCTAACCTGGCACCAACCTCCGATGGCACACAATACAACTTTGATCCGAATGCTGACAAACTACCCATGAATTCGTTCAATTTTTAACGATTTTAAACCAAAAGTCTCCCCAATATCGAAACAGAAAACTTAACTCTTAACATTACGCAAGGAATTTGTGTATAATTAATAATTATTCTATCCAGGAACTGGCAAACAAAAACTCAAAACATACATACAATATAATTATAATCAGTGGTGTCCCAGAAATTTCCATAGATTTTTGTATCAACGCTTGCATTTCGAATCAAAGTAACCCCATGGTTCAGTCATATTCTCAATTCCAATTCCACAAAAGTTTTGTGATTTAGAGTTTCAAGTCTAATACTAAAACCTGATTGAAAGGGGAATTGAGAACATGGCTGATTATGTCATCGAAGTTTGGTTCGAAACGCAATCGTATATATAAAAATCTCTAGAGATTTCCACGATACTCCTGAATAGCAGCATTCTAATTTCTCCACTACAATCAACAATAAAAACAATATTTGTAATCGTCTTATTAGGCAGCCTAGTTCTATAATATAGAATGCAGAAACAAAACTTGGAAACAGTCTATAAAAAAATAAACAATTTATCTCTCAATTCTGTGTTAAAATTATACGAATTCAAATATACATATGTATGTATATGTAAGTGCAACATTTCAACAACGTACACACACACAGAAATGATAAACAAGATAAAATTAAAAATGTAGAACTATTTGATTTATAATGAATAATTTAAATATTACTGTACGCCTTTGATTTGTAATTGAAATTACATATGTATACATTTCTAACATGAAAAACGATATAAAACAAACAACAAAAAACAAAACACCACACAAAAGTTGCAAGAGTTTGTTTTCATTTTATGTGGAAATAGATGGCCATGCGGCATATGGTAGAAACACTTGTATTTCAATGGAAAGCATTTGTGGGCGGGAGAGAGGATGGGTGGTACGTATGTATGTATATACAAACGTCAAGGTGTTGGTCAAGTTTTGCTAATAAGCATTTAAATTCATGCGCCACTTGAGCACGTTTTCGCATCTGCTTTTAATGCGCAATAGCCAAATTGTGAGAAAAGTGGTTAATTGAACGATCATACAGTGTATTTTGCACCACGGTGCCCAAATGAGGGAGAGAAAGAGACAAATGAAATATGCTCTCTGCATTTGGATTTAGAGTGGACCCGAACATAAATATTAAAGTGGACCTCAGACTTAAATTTAAATAAAATGTAGGGGCTTACTTAACCTGTACCCACATCAGCTTAATTGATTCCGATGGGAGTCAACTCCAAACAAAAAAAGTGTTGGATTGCTTTCTTGAAACACCGACTAGTCTCCACCATACCTGTTAAGTTGCCATTAGAATTACTAATCAATTAAATTATTTTTGGAAAATAGTCGTAGTGATTATATAGTTGTCTGGTGAAAAATTTATGATTATTTAATGATTACGATTAAAAATAATCAAAAATAATGGAAAATTACCATAAATTATTAAAAATAATTGAAAATAATGGAAAATAATGGAAAATAATCGTTTCCATTATTTTCCATTATTTTCAATTATTTTCCATTATTTCCATTATTTTCCATTATTCCATTATTTTCCATTATTCCATTATTTTCCATTATTCCATTATTTTCCATTATTTCCATTATTTTCCATTATTTCGACTATTTGAGACTATTTTGAGAGAAACAAATTATTTTCAACATCACATTTAATAACAACAATGTTTCTGTACGAGATTGGCTAACAAAATATTATCAAGAACGTATTAAATATTACATGTTTTCACATAAAATTAAACACAAACATTAAACATATTCAGTAGGGGGTCGATTTGTATGGGCCGAAAAAAACGTACCAGGCGTATAGCAAAAACGAAATCTACGGTCAATTCTAAGAAAATTTCACCAAGAAACCAAGGGTCTAAAATGAATTCCTAGTCCGCGCAAATCGACTTCAAATATTTATGTTACTTTTTCCCAAAAATCAAGTTAGAAAGTCGCTGAACACCTACTATAACATGTTCTGTATACCCCAGAGCTTGCATTTATCTGAAAAATTTCATATAGAAGCCACACAAAGTGATACAGGTGTCAAAAAGTGAGCCCAGTGCTGCCCATCAACGTTGAAGCGGTGCTACCCATCAAAATTTTTTGTTTTACGTATAACTCCGCTATCGATCATCCGATCTTCATAGTTTCTTTGGCGAATCGATAAATAATCATGATTATAAAATATCTCTAGAGGGTACAAACCATCTATCTCCAAAACTGTGGGAGATATGAGGTTTTTTCTAAATTGCGGGGGCGGAAGGGGGCGTGGCAACCTGTGACATAAAAATTTGTTTGCCGACAACTACAAGAAGTATTTGTCCCATACAAGTCAAACCTCTATCTCTTACCATGTCAGAGATCTGTACTTTTGCAGGTATTTGGACAGACAGACGGACATGACTATCTCTGGTATTACATTTTTTTAGCTTGGGACTTTTCGACCTAACAAAAAGATGGATTTCCGGTAGATACTAGCAAAACAAATCGTTTGCACTAAAATACCTGCAGAAATCAGCAGGATTTTGTTTGGAAACTAAATATAATAACAATTGCTCTAAAATATGGAATCAAAGGGAGATTTGGTTATTCTCACTGAGGAAATAGCCCACAGTGATTAAGCCATTGAATGAATGTGAAAACATTGATCCCCCGAATAACCGATTGACGGAATGCTAAGCAGCTACTTGACAGTCCTGGCAAAAGACATCTCAAGCAGAAATATTTTCCTACTAGCTACCAAATTATCTGCAACACTAGAGAAGCAATGTGTAGAAAGGATAACCCGGCTCGGTTCCACCTGAGAACTTGATTTGCTTTTCTTTGTACCATCTTTCAACGATTAACTGAATCAATTTGATTCTCCATAGTTGCTCGTTGTCAACCCCAATGACTCATTAATTATATAATCTTCTTCAGTGACAAATTGGATCGTTGTTATCAGTTATAAAAACTAAAATAGTGCATTCTAAATAAAATTCACCAATAAATTTAATTTGTTGCTGTCAGGGACATCTTTTGATCAAAAAAGTAGGCAGCTATCTCGGCCGGTAAAGTTACCTTTTCGTAAAGAAGCTTTGGCGAAAAGTCATATGCTAAAAAAAAAAAATAATACAGGTCCGTCTGTTACTAGGTTTATGCTATGAATTTCACGATTTCTTCAATTTGCAAAATCAAATTTGTTTCTGTAAATTTACAAAATGGCCAGCACATATGAGAATACAAAAGATCTGACAACACCAACTTAACGTAAAGTTGACTGCGCCACGGCATTTTATGAATTGAAGTCGAATTCATAGTTAACTTTCGTGTGTAATCGAATTCATAAAATGGTGTTTATGCATGCACTTTCGGAGGCATTTCATGAAACGATTTTTGCAAAATGAGCATAGCATAAACGTAGTATGTAAATATGTCCATAAAGCTGTAAAAGTACAGATCTCTGACACGGTAAGAGATAGAGGTTTGACTTGTATGGGACAAATACTTCTTGTACTTGCCGGCAGACAAATTTTTATGTCACAGGCTGCCACGCCCTATTCCGCCCCCGCAATTTCCCACAGTTTTACAGATAGATGGTTTGTACCTTCTAGAGATATTTTGTAATCATGATTATTTATCGATTCGCCAAAGGAACTATGAAGATCGGATGATCGATAGCGGAGTTATACGTAAAACAAAAAATTTTGATGGGTAGCACCGCTTCAACGTTGATGGGCAGCACTGGGCTCACTTCTTGACACCTTTATCACTTTGTGTGGCTTCTATATAAAATTTATCAGATAAATGCAAGCTCTGGGGTATACAGAACTTGTTATAGTCGGACTTCATCGACTTTCTAACTCGATTTTTGGGAAAATGTAACATAAATATTTGAAGTCGATTTGCGCGGACTAGGAATTCATTTTAGACCCATGGTTTCTTGGTGAAATTTTCTTAGAATTGACCGAAGATTTCGTTTTTTGCTATACGCTTGGTACGTTTTTTTCGGCCCATACAAACCGACCCCCCTACTGAATATGTTTAATGTTTGTGTTTAATTTTATGTGAAAACATGTAATATTTAATACGTTCTTGATAATATTTTGTAAGCCAATCTCGTACAGAAACATTGTTGTTATTAAATGTGATGTTGAAAATAATTTGTTTCTCTCAAAATAGTCTCAAATAGTCGAAATAATGGAAAATAATGGAAATAATGGAAAATAATGGAAATAATGGAAAATAATGGAATAATGGAAAATAATGGAATAATGGAAAATAATGGAAATAATGGAAAATAATGGAATAATGGAAAATAATTGAAAATAATGGAAAATAATGGAAACGATTATTTTCCATTATTTTCCATTATTTTCAATTATTTTTAATAATTTATGGTAATTTTCCATTATTTTTGATTATTTTTAATCGTAATCATTAAATTATTGTGTGAAACCGAAAATAATCGCAATTTAATCATTAATTTAACTTTTAAACAAAAATAATCTAATTAATAATGACTACAACTAATAATCATTATTTAACAGGTATGGTCTCCACGCTGAGTTAGTTCTCAGACAAATTTTAATTTCCGCTTATGCTAGGTGTATACTATAACACTATTGTCTGTGACAATTTGTGACACAATTCGAAAGTGTTCACATTGGCTTCATAGAAAGTATAAGACACCAAGTTATTACTGTGACAAGGCATTTTCCGTTCAAAATGACACTCTGAGACGCGGTGTACACCCTGCATTATCTCGGGGGAAAAATGCGACCAAATTTCATCGATTGACGTAATAAGAAACCTAACAAGCAATGCAATAGGCATTGTCATGACCTCAACTTCCAGATATCATCAAAATATCCCAGAATAATAATTAACCAAATTCAAATACTCACTGGTATGATATTGTTAAATGACGGTATTTTGTCGTTTAACAGTCACAATGGACCCCAACGCTGAACTCGAACAATTTTTTTTGTTTCTATGTTTTGGCAGAATTTTGGTTGCAGTATATTAAGTGCAAAAGGTAGGTTCAGTCGATTTGACAATTAAAATATAAATTTAAAAAATCATAAGTTTTATCACACGACAGAAATGGAAGTCGTTTTTGCCTGCATATAAAAACAAATCACTAGTCTGCGAACAGTAAACAGAAATGTTTGAACAGTTGATTTTTAAGTAAAGGTGAATGATTTAGATTTTGTTGAATGTTTTTTTTTTAAGCTTTAATATTATGAAGAACGCGACTAATTAAAAGAAGCTAACCCTGAAATAGACATATCTTCTGTATTCAGGACAATTTTCTTAAAGTAAGGAACCAAAACAACATATTATATTATTTATTTTAATTTTTTTTTCACTGTCATGTTAAAATAAATCATTATTCGCTTTCGGTGGACCTTTCTGTGGAAATGCCCATATGATATAATATTATCAAGTACGCTAAAAAATTCAGCGTATATCAAGATGCAAGTTTTGACACACATCTAAGGGATCAAAAAAAGGAACTTTAATTTCTCAAATTTCTCTGTCAGAAGCGCTGGTGTAACTAGAGAACTAATTCCCAGAGAATCATCAGGACTTGATCTATTTATTCGAAAAATTATAATGCATATTTCAAGTCCTTCCGTACCTAAGACTTTAAAGTGCGATGTAAATACTCCCCAGCTCAATATGAAGTATCTACAAACCAGAAAAGAATAGAACATTAAAACTATTTGAGAAGATTTTAGAATTGAAACCGCAGTACACCTACTTAAACTATTTTTAAACTAAATAAAATCGAAAGCATTCAATCACTCCCCCCTCCATGAAATTAGTATAAGAAGGTACCGTCGTGTGAGCGGCTCTATCGTTAAGTATTTTATTGTCAGTGCTTAGCTGGCTGTCAACAGAGAAGGAACATGTTGGTATTTCACTCACACTAACGATTTCAACAAAAGCTTTTTAAAAATTTTCACTTCTCACTCGCACTTTTCCTGACGGGAACGCCTCATTCTTATTGCACCACACATTCCTGTTTAGTGTGAGTTGTTCCCTCTCTCACAATCTTTCGTGCTCTTTGCAAAAACAGCTTATTGCATCACACATCCCTGTTTAGTGTGAGTTGTTCCCTCTCTCACAATCTTTCGTGCTCTTTGCAAAAACAGCTTATCACAATGTTGCCTGAATGCAATAACTCCTTTATTTTCCCCATACTAACTTTTCTTTGGTGTTTTTACCTACTTCGAGGACAAAGATTTACAAATTTTCTATCTTGGTGTCCGCCTGCATAAATAAACGAAGGCCTATGCCTTCAATATTTTAGATCGTAGGATAAACAGGTTTGACAGTTTGGTTTATGTTTTAAGTCCTGCAAAATGTGCAATCGTGGCTTGTAAGCAAAGTATTATTAAAATTTCCCAAAAATTTTTAACATTTTTTTGCCTGTGTGCACTTAACTTAAGAAGTATGGGTCTATTTAATAGACTCTATTACCATTTCTCTCGTTCATACGTACCACGCTACTTTCTGTTGTTACTGCAGCAGCATACCCTTTCGCAGCTACGGAGTATAGTATATTAAAATTGGGCTTATTTAAATCCTAATTCATAAAAAATCAAAGTTTTGTTTTTCAAGAATTTCCCAGTTCGTAATTTTTATCAACGTATAAACGTTATCACAGCACGGATTGTCGCGTGATGCTGAAAAGAGACTGCAATTGCAGTTTATTTTTAGATGTTGTATTTGTTTTTGTTGTGCTGCTTCCGCCAACACTACGCAGCGGAAATTGGCACGCACGCTGGCGTGAAGGTCAAGGTCGAGAGAGTAAGTGGGCAAAAACAATAATTAAGCGAATAAAATTTTTATAAAATTGCTAGCCAGATGTTTGCTATATATTAGAAAGTCATGAGTTTAGATATGGAAAGATACATATGTGTGCATGTATGTACGAATCTCTCTCAGCAGGTGGTTGGTATGTATGTGTGAGTGTGTTCGCTCTCAGTCTCCCTCGCTTGTGCGCGTACAACCTTTCAAAGCTTCCGCTGCTTTTGTTATTCATATTCGCGTTTATTTAGTTTATCACTGACTGTCTTTTAGCTCAAGTCACAACTCTCGCCCTGCCGCGTGGATTTTTTTTCGCATAACAATAACAATATCCAAAATGTCATCAACCGCTGTACCGCCGCCCTCCGTCCCACCTCCACCGCCTCCAACAACAACAGCTGCTTCCGCCGGCAAGGGTCTGCATTCTAAAGTATACAATGGCATGATTGGCGTGTGTGACAAGTTTGTGCCGGCCAAGCTGCGTCCCCTCTGGATGCATCCTGCAGGTAGGCCTATTTGAAATAGTCCATAAGAAGTTGACATTAAAATATGACCTTTTTTTCTAGGTCCGAAAACAATTTTCTTCTGGGCGCCTGTCTTCAAATGGGTGAGTTGTGTTGGTTACATAATCTCGACGACCTTGGCGAAAATTTCATTATCGTTGCCCCTGTGACATATAAAAAATCGGAATCGCAATACAGAAATCTGTGCTCTCGAATATAACGATTAACTTTTTATGATTGTTTATATGACGCCACTTAAGTTGTGTTACTGCTGCAAACAGGTTTCATAATTGCTTAAGAGTTTGGTAAAGCGTGTGGTCAGTTATTTTTGGACAAAGTCAATCGCCCTGCTGATAAGCGAGCATATGGCTTGACATTCAATGATAATATGATACGGGAACAAACAAAACCAGGGTTCCCCAAGATGAAAGGACGGCAAATATGACTGAATCTCTCTGACACTAGGTGATGCATGACTTCGGCAAGCATTCGATTTGAATTGCCGAGTGTGTTCGGCCCCCAGGGGCTATAGATACTCTGATATAAACAGCCGAAGTGCATTGCTTGACTAGGGCTCAAATGCATCTGGGCGTTCCCTACCTTTCGTCAACAAGCCTAGAAGCTGGAAGTTTTGGACTAAAAAGTTGTACAACAATTTGTCAAACTATTGTAAACTAAAGCAATTCCGAGCAGTTTCCTAAACTACATTATCTAGAAAGTATGAAGGACTAATTTGTTAGATTAGCTTACTAAATTCCCACTCAAAATTTGAATAGGAACTTATATAGTCAAAAAGTCTTACCAACGGTATTATAAATAATGCACCCCCAGCCCATTTCCCACCGTTCGGAATGAATTTTCCAATATCCAATAGTTAATCATTGAATCAGTCTGTCAGGACAACGTATTTTTTTAAGAATACATTCAAGTACCAATTATAATAGAAGCCTGAATTACATTCCAAAAACGTTATAATCTGGGCTTAATCCCGAAACGAAATTCGGTTTCGGTTCCGGTACCGATACGTTCCGAAATTAATGTTTCAGTTAAAGGGCGGTTTCCACGGCTCGCAAAAATTTCTCGTGAAAAAGATGATATTCTTCAGATGCTTCACAGAGTCTGTTAAGCCGCTGCTATTAACACGATTTTTTGATCGATAAACGTTTCAACGTAACCTTGCGCTGCTTTGGCGCTGTGAAAAAACAGAGTTCGTAAATTATTATTTAAATTTTTTATTCTTGTCGCTATGCCTTTTGGCAATCTGCAAAATTAACGCAGTGATCTTTGATTGTACATCGGTGATTGCCTCTACTAGCATTTTTGCCAAAATGGTGTTCCAAATGGTCAGCATTTTTATGTGCTGCACCCTCAGCAATGCGCTTCGTTTGGGACACCAAGCTCTTGGTGGCACACGACATACTCTCGACTGCTGGCGTGCTTTGGTCGAGCAAGACTTCCCAGCTGCCACATCATCATCATATTTAAAGATATTAACCTTAACCATTTAATCTGGGAGTGACAAGTAGCAATAAGAGATGGGTGTGCTCGACTCACTTGGATTGCGCTCCTAATAAAGGGTTCTGCAAGGGATGGGACATAAGTTTGTAGTTTATTTAAATTCATTTAATCCCCTTACTGCCTTAGTGTGTTCGTCAAAAGGAACATTTCGCCATAAAACTGCCCAGTCAACGGAACTGGATTCCTTTAAAGAGTTGAATCCAATGGAAAGCCACCTGCGATACCCGTCTTGAAGCCCATGCAGCCCTGCATTCCATAACTTTCAATAATTATATTTAAATAAAATGAATATTTTAATATGTAACGGCATTACTTACCGGTTTTCCTAAGCTACTTACTGATTTAAAACCAGGTCGAGTTGGCTGTGTTTGAATCCGAGTGCATCTTGTTTGCCAAGGCACACACATAGCTCTTTACTTTCAAGGCGCTTATCAAATTTAGCTTGGCCAGTCTTGAAAATGCCATTAGGCGGTGTTTTCTGCAGGAATATTTTTTAGCTCTGATCATTTTCAATTAGAGGTTGTTGTTGCTGTCATTCTTGCCCGCACAAATTAGAATCGAATTCTATTTTCGTTGCGTCCCCACAAAAAAGAGACGTTAACTGCACTTTACGCTACGTTATTTTCTTAACATAACGTAGAGGCAAAAGTAAGCTTTTTTTGAAAATAAAACTAAGATTTTCATTTCGCGGCCGTTTCGCGAGCCGTGGAAACCGCCCTTAAAGGTTCAATTTCGGTTTTCAATTCGAGTCGGTTTTAGTGTCAACTTTTGGAAGTGGAATTCCAATTGAAGAATGTTAGGAAGTTGATAATCATATCCATGATACAACTATATAAGGTAAGGTGCTCTCTGAGAGAGCTCTCTTTTCGGGACTCCAAATTTGCATTGTGTTGCTGTCATTTGATTGAAAAGGATATGTGGGCACGAATTTTTTTTTTATTTTCCGACGGGATTTCTATTTTATTTGGAGTTTGTAAAAATGCCGAGCCAATATTGTTGCGTATGTCGATGTAAAGCAGTGCCGGCCCATAGCTACCAGAAATTGAAGTCAGTTCTGGATTAATGCAAACGCGAGAGGAACTCTTGATTGTGTGAATCGGAACACTGAATTGCAAGACGCCAGTGGTCTGGAATAGAGGCGGCCAAATGGAGAGGACAGAAAAGTGCGCTTGTGTTGGTGAACAAGAGAACTCGCTCCAGACTACAGTAGTTGAACTTGCAATGAAATCTTCCCCGATTCACACAACCATAAGTTTGTCTCGCGTTTGCTTAAAAACACGACTAACACCGGCTCGTGTTAAAATTTAGTCATGTATATAATAAGTGCTTGTAATTCTGAGGGTGCTTTGCTTTTTGTTTTATTCTCTCTCTCTCTCGATATTAGCAAAAGCTGTCAGTACTCGATAAACTCTGAATGTCGTACCTTATATAGTTGTATCATGATCATATCTATGGTTACTAGATCTAGTTTGAGGAAAATCGCAATTGCTCAAGTAGTTGAATCTGATTGCTCAAAGTCAAGTTGATTCAATTCGTCAAAAAGCGACCACCTAATCTAGTAACCACAGATATTCTTCGCACCTTTTATATCGATTTATTAATTTAAGAAAGAACAATGTTTAAACGAAAACAGACTTGGAATTCGGAACAGGGCCTATAGAATTCATACTTCGTATTTTTTTACGTAGTAAAATGTAAGAACTAATATATTATATAATATTATGTATTATTACTCGCAGTAACGTAATTACATTCAATGTAGTTGATGCAATAGTTTGCAGATTCATTTAACTTGTCGGAAAAGAGGCGTTTTATACGTATATGATAAAATTTATATAATTCTGGGAACTTTGTCGAGGATTCTGAGCACCAGTTAAGAACGTTTTACGTTTAAGTGCGATTTTGCTAGAGAGGACGACTGTGTTTAAATTTCCAATTTGTACATCCAAATGCACAAACCTACTAGACTCTCTGTGTATCTTCGTGCAAAGTATAAAAACAAATCAACAGTAGCACGGGATTTTATAGAGCACAAAAAAATACCTGTGTAACTATCAATGGGCTGATCAAGAAAACGTGAATATACGGCCTTGTTCAGAATTTCGACTCGATTTTCGTGTAAACTTTAGTATTTTGCAGTCAAATTTGAAAACGTTGTATAGAAGGCGACAAATATACCTACGGCTAATAGATCAGGTATAACAAAACTCGAAATTGTGGGAGCAGCTAAAACCGATTGCTTAATCCCAAATGAGATCAAATCGAGAGAAAATTGCGACGGGACTTAGTAGCCTAAAATTAACTTGACACTTACGTATAAAATTAGATAAATAGATTTCGAAATTCAAATGTTTACACGAAAATCGAGTCGGAATTCGAAACAGGGCCCAGGGCTTAATAAGGTCGAAAGTGATGCCTCTCTGTTACACAAGTTTTCTATAATTAGGTACGGCGTATAAAAAAAAAACCGAAACCGTACCGGTATCAAAGTTTCGGTTTCGCTTCTGTACTACGGTAAACAGTATTACAATAATAACAGTAAACAGTATTCGGTTCCTAAAAATAAATTTGAGTAGGTTTTGGTTCCGGTTGCGGTACTCGATTTGAATCGGATTATTTCGGTTTCGGTTCCGGTATTGAGCCCTGCTTCTAATATCATTTTGTGGTCGCGGCCTACATTCGTTTTAAAGAATGAATTGAGGCCGGTGGTTTTAATTTCATTTTGTGATTCATTCTGCAAAATGGTCTAATTTTATATTGTGTTGGCGGTCTAAATTGATTTTGTAGAGAGTTTGATCAAATATCCGACGTTTTGCGTCCCCGAATCCAATAGATATGCACCGTTTTTACGGTGGTTACGACATGTTTTGAATATCTGATCTTCAGAGAAGACGAGCTAGAAAGCGTCTCTGACTTTCCTACTTAAATAATAGACTTAAGCACCAAAACAATTAACAAACGAAAAACCATATTTAACCTTTTCCAACATCTTCTTTTGCAGGGTCTCGTCGCAGCTGGACTTAGTGATTTGGCACGTCCTGCTGACTCAATTTCAGTCTCCGGCTGTGCTGCTTTAGCCGCGACGGGCATTATATGGTCGCGCTATTCCCTGGTGATCATACCGAAAAACTATAGTCTTTTTGCCGTGAATCTCTTTGTGGGCATCACACAGGTGGTTCAACTGGGGCGAGCGTACAACTATCAAATGGAACAGGATAAGTTAAAGAAGCAGCAAGAGGAAAAGGCTGCACTGACGCAGTAGTAGATATAAATTCGATTTGGTGCTTTAGATATAGACATTATGTATATACCACAGGGCGCACAACGAAAGCATATCTCCATTGACCATTATTATTTGTGGTTTGTTGCCTTAATGAAACGTGATTCGTATTACCTATGGACTTGTCATATTCTTTTTTGTCGGAGGTTTTGCGTATATACGAGTCGATTTACATAAGTATGTATGTATATATATTTATACTATTGCATGTAGTTATTATTGGAATAGTTTTTGTGATTTTCAAGAAATAAACCAATTCTTTTTAAGACTGTTAGTAGAAAAATTGGTATAAAATGGATTCTTTTGAAAATTGAGAATCGTTAGAATTGGGTAATCGATTCGGATATGGACTTGAAACGATGTTTTAGCTAAGCACTAAAACAGGAGGTTTGCATGTAAAGGAATAATTTAATATAATGAATATACTGTAGTGAGGCAACTTGATGAACCGAACGCCTGCCTGATTTACTGCGTCTCAATTCGTCTTGCATTTATTCAATGCAATCTGCTGGCTAACGTGAGCATACACTCCTTCCTACTCGCCATAACAAGATCACACCAATAAAATCAAAAACAGTGTCTCGGACTACTTTTAAGGTTGACCCTCAAACGTTTTATACACCATGAGTTAAAGATATGACAAATGGAAGGTGACGATTAGAGATGGGAGCGGGATTAAAGTTTTTAGGCCCGTAACGAATCAGAAATTTTTAATCTCGTTCCGGAAAAATTATAAATTGTCTCATCCGTCCCTAACTTTATAGAGATTTTAACGGAGTTAAATGCAAAGCAAGCAATCTGAATGAAGGGTGCAGGGATTTATGCGCTATGGTAAAGGTTTGTTTAATGTCGCAAACGGATGTGATATACATATACAGATTTCAGTTAAACTTAGTTGACTCAGTTCGACTCTGTTAATCATGAGCTCCTTACACCCAAAACTAAACATGTTTGGCTAAGCTACTTTACTAAATTAGCCTTAATTCGTAATTTTCTGTACCTATTCGGGCCTTGCTAAATCTATGGAAGTTCTTCGCTTTGTCAAATGATGTTCTAAGGAATTTAATCACCCTTAAATCATAAAACCTCTCTTCTCTCCATGCTTCAAAAATATCAGGACCAACTCGAATCTGTACAAAAAAGTTTTTACTATTCGCCCTCCGTGGCCTAAATTGGGATTACAATAGGCGTTATTGGAACTTCCATCCCTGAATAATCGCAGTGTGCTTTTCGTTCATGAACTATTGTTGTAACAGGGAGAAGGAAACATTTCCGACCCTATAAAGTATTTATATTCTTGATCAGCATCAACAGCCGAGTCGATTTAGCCATGCCCGTCTGTCCGTCTGTCCGTCCGTCTGTCCGTATGAACGCGTCGATCTCTGAAACTATAAGAAATAGAGATACTTTTGCATGTACATAGGTGTAGGCCGTACGCAGATCAAGTTTGTTTCAGATTTGCAAAATTTCCCCCCCCCCCCCCTTAAACCGCAAAAAACTGTCAGAGCCACAATTTTAAAGTTACAACATCGTCGCTTAATATATATTATCTTAGGCCCTTAATCTATCTATTCTGAAACGCACAATGCGATCTGAGCAAAAACACAGTAGTTATTCACGAAACAATTTTTGCACCCCCCCTCCCCCCACGCTTTGCTTATTACGCATTACCCCAGTCGGACTTTGCAGCATGTGCTTCCAAAAATAAGTACATTTGGTGGCATGAAATTTCATGGAAATAGTCACTACATAATTTTTTGGCATGACATTAGCGCATTTATCATCATGAAAAACTCACACGTTCTTTTCTCAGTTATTCGTAAGGCTAAAAGTCGGCCTATCGTGAAACGGTTCAGTCTCTCTTAGTCGTGGGATGAGCACGAAGTAGAAAAACGAAGTCAGCTCCGAACGCTTGGCGAACGTTGACCAAACCGAGAGTGAGAGCGAAAAAATTCTTTAGTCAGTGAGATTTCGGCTTATGCAGAAAAAAGACGTATTCCCAGAGAATATATAAAAATTTTTTCAATTATAAATGCGCAATATATTGTTGGTGAGTATCGAATTTAGTTACATCTACTGACTCAATAGCACTAAAGTATTATAATTATCATTAATTTGTCATTATTAATCAACTTTATTACTTAAAACAGGTCATTCCTGCAGAAACGATAAGCAACAACACTTTTAAAGTCCAATTCAGTAACAATCATCCCTACCATTAGACCCCAAAGGCATCATGGCGAACATCGATAATAATGATAGAAATAAACAAAAATAGTTGTTGGTTTGTATATTAAATTATTTGTTAATAATTGTATTCTGACGTGAATTGTACAGGGTATATTGAAGTCGAGCTAACTCGACTGCAACGGTCTTACTTGTTTCTTTTTATATGAATGTAATATTTGTCTTATGTAGCAAGACGACAAAGTGCTTGGTGCTGTAATCAAACCCTCTAGGTTCAGATAGTTTCCATTAAATCTCAATCCCAGAAAAGAGTTCATATAGCCAATAGAGAGAGAAACTGTGCATGTGGCCCACTGTTATGAAGCCAAAACTTATTTAATCCCAAACGTTTGCCCAAGTTTTTTCCTTTTGAATTTGTTTAGAGCTTTTAAATCGGTTGAAAACACACAGAAGTTATGGGAGTTTAAGAGGAGGCAACTTTTGGAAAAATCGAAAAAAGAAAACGTTTATCGTTAAAATCTCTATAACTAGACCAGCGGTGGGCAGTAGAAATAACGGAAAGGGTACAACAACATTCATGTTTTTGTCATGTGCTTTCGATTAACGCGATGCAGCGTGTGTTTGTTGTAGTACCTATTGCGTCGTGGAATTAGGTAAATAACGGGCCGGGTTGCGCGGGTAAGAAGGGCTATGAGGCTGCCCATCGCTGAACGAGACGATAGAATTTTTTTTGCGATTTTCGTGATCATCTGGACAATTTACCCTAGAAAAAGTTGGTTTGGTGCAATGGGGGAAAATATACTTTTATTTTGTCGAGCAGTGTAATTACAGTGCATTTGAGTCCAGGTGCAGGGGTTCAAATATAGACCAGACTATTTAACCTTAAAAAACTCCCCTCTGCACACCAATGCGAACGCCGTTGGGGAATTGGGTCGGAAGCATACAACACATGGAAAGAATATTTAAATTTGCTAGGCTATCCCAAATTCGTTATAGCCTAGTTTTGTATGAGTTTCTAGATTAAATTAGCGAAATACAAACCCTTGAAAGATAACGCATACTACATCTCTCTCAGACACATGCCGATTGTTTGGATTGATAATGTGACGGAACCAACTGTTAAACTGCTTAGTTGTGGTCGAGAGCTATCGGGCGTTGCTCGTGTTTACTCTGTTCCGTCGGTTATCATTTAGAATACGTCTGGCAAATATCACAACATATAGAGGCTAACATTCTAGGCTAACAAAATCAGTGTACATCATAAACAAAATAAATAATTAATAGACTCTAGCTGAAAGAAAATGACACCTCCGACTCCCTCCTCGGCTAGACACTCCAAGTTGTATACAAGTCTTATTGGAGCCTGCGATAAATTTGTACCCGTCAAACTGCGTCCTCTCTGGATGCATCCTGCCGGTAAGTCTTTCACGCGAATTTGTTGTCTTCATTTTAAAAATTGGTTCCTTATATAGGTCCCAAGACAATTTTCTTTTGGGCTCCACTCTTTAAATGGGTAAGTTCTATGTTGAGTTAAATAACTACAAGTAATGCCTTTGGACCTGTTGGGCATAGTTCTATTTATTTTTCGTTTGTTTGTTTGAGGCACTCGAGTACTGTGTGTTTGTGTGCCAGTTTCTGCGTTATCAGAAACTGGGGAATATTTTGTATCTAATATCCTAAACTCACAATCCAAATTTCTATTTCGCAGGGTCTGGTCATTGCTGGTATTAGTGATTTAACTCGTCCTGCGGATACAATTTCAGCCAACGCTTGCGCTGCCTTGGGTCTAACCAATCTTATTTGGACACGCTACTCCTTGGTGATTATTCCCAAGAATTATAGTCTATTTGCGGTGAATCTGTTTGTGAGTATTTCACAACTGATACAATTGGGTAGAGCGTATAATTATCAGCTGGAGCAAGCTAAGAAGACGAATTCCCAGGAGCAGCCAGCATTGTGCACTTAAAGAAATAACAAATATTGTTAAACTAAGTTGCAATTAAATAATGGTATAATTTTAAAGATTTACAAAAAGTATTCAGTTTTAAGTCTAACGGGCTGCTATCAAATATCGATAACTTAGGGTTGACATAACCAACTGTAACAGCTAGTGGCGTTAACCAGTGCAACAACAACAACTTTACACAAGAGAAAAAGCTTTATTTAGTGAAAAGAAAGCCAAAAAAGCTAAAATTTCGAGCAAAATAAATAGAGAAAGCGGATGTTCGTGTTTATTTATATTCTTTCTAAAAATTTTCAATACTTGTATTTCAATATAATTATTGCTGATTCAACTAATTTAAAATATTTGTGGGGTCTTCGCCACCCGACTTGTTAATGAAATAAATGATTTTATAGTTTTAACTTCAAATTTTGTAATACAATATGATAATATTTTTACCTAATGCATATAACACAGTACAACACTGGCTTCATTGGTGCACAACGACAACAAATTTTTTACGATCAAATTCCAAAATTCAAAACATGTGGATGGTCCATCTCGAACGATATAGCTGATATTGTTGTAATCAAAAAAAAAATAGTTGCATGTGCAAAAAAAAACCTTCTATTCCGGTCAGTGATCCCACTATCATTTCCTAACATATTTGGTTTTCAAATGTTTTCCCCCAAAGTTCCACCTGGAATCAGTTCTTTGGAACTAGTGCAAGCCAAACTTTATTACCCATAGCATACTCGACTACCCTGCCATTTACATTACATTAATCTAACGAGCCTTTTGAGAAATAGAGAATTAATACCATATTGTGCCACTGCAAGTGCACTGCTAAATCTCCACCCACTCACAAACATACAAACAAACACCACAGGGGAGATCTCGATTGATTTTAATTAATACAACATGAATCTAATCAGCGGCATAAAGTTGTACATAGAAAAGATGTGTGCAGAGTCTGGCCCCGGCATGAAAATTATTTTGCTGGACAAAGATACGGTACGTACCTCCCATCCCCTAGGCCACCCACTCACCCACCCATTTTTCATTCCAGACCAGCATTATATCCATGGCTTTTAGTCAGTCTGATATGCTGCAGCGTGAGGTTTATCTATTCGAACGTCTGGATTCGGGACGCTCCAATGAGCGTCTGAAGTTTCTCAAATGCATCGTCTTCATACGGCCCACCAAGCAGAACATTCAACTCCTGGCCAGTGAGCTGCGCAATCCGAAGTATAGCGCTTATTTTATATGTAGGTAACAATTTGTACACCACGAAAACCCCTCTCTGACTCATGCCTGGACAGATTTCAGCAACATCATACCACGCACTGATATTAAGTACCTGGCCGAGTGTGATGAATCCGAATCGGTTCGAGAAGTTAAGGAGTTGTATGCCGACTATCTGTGTGTAAATCCAAATCTGTTTTCCCTTAATATACCCAATTGTATGGCCAATCTAAATTGGTTGCCGGATGCGGTGACGCGAAGCATGCAGGGTATCACTTCGGTGTTGCTGTCCCTCAAACTGAATCCCGTCATACGTTACCGTGCGGGCTCGCAGGCTGCTCAGCTACTGGCGAAGATGATCTATGATCAGATTACCAAAGAATCCACTTTGTTCGATTTTAGGTCGAATGCTGATGGAGCAGCTCCGCCCTTGTTGTTGATACTGGATCGCCGGGACGATCCTGTAACACCTCTACTCCATCAATGGACCTATCAAGCAATGGTGCATGAGTTGCTGCAGATCAAAAACAATCGCGTGGATCTCTCTGACCGTCCCAACGTGCCAAAGGACTTTAAGGAATTGGTCTTATCTGGCGATCAGGATGAGTTCTATGGCAATAATATGTACGCCAACTACGGTGAGATCGGTTCCACCATTAAGCAGCTTATGGAGGAGTTTCAGCGCAAGGCCAATGACCATAAGAAAGTGGAGAGCATAGCCGACATGAAGAACTTTATTGAATCCTATCCGCAGTTCAAGAAAATGTCTGGCACCGTACAAAAGCATCTATGTGTGATTGGAGAACTGTCCGGTTTAACCAATAAGCGTAATCTGTTCGAGGTGTCCGAACTAGAGCAGGAGATGGCCTGCAAGGCCGAGCATTCGGCTCAATTGCAGCGCATCAAGAAGTTAATTGCCGATGAGAGAGTGACCATTGAAGATGCCCTCAAACTGGTGGCTTTGTATGCCTTGCGATATGAACGACATGCCAACTGTGACACCTCCAGTTTGTTGCAGATAATCAAGATGCGCAGTGGAAATCCTCACATAGTGCCCGCCCTAATCGAATATGCGGGCACCCATGTGCGGCAAGGTGATCTCTTCAATATGGTGCGCATTACGGATGCCGTCAAATTGACACGGAATCTGATCAAGGGCTTGAAGGGCGTGGAGAATGTGTTTACCCAACATACACCATTACTGAAGGAGACCCTGGAGGATGTGTTCAAGGGCCGTGAACTGGATCCAGTGTATCCGGCCATTAATTCCGAACTTGTACCATTCCGACGACCACCACAAGAGGTGGTGGTTTTCATTATAGGCGGCGCCACCTTTGAGGAGGCCTTGGCTGTGCATCAATTGAACAATACTGGCTGCAAGGTTATTCTAGGCGGCACCACTATACACAATTCCCAGACTTTTATCAATGAAGTGTTGAGTGCCACCAATGGCATACAATTTAAGCATACCAAATCCATGATCAAATACTGCTCTACCGATAACCTATAGAGTGGGGGAAGGTAGACCCAACTGTATTGTTAACTATTTATGAACTTACATCTCGGATGTATCATGTTGTAATTTGTACACCTTAAGCTAATCGTGTTATATATATATCCTTGTAATATATCCATCTATAACTACTAACAAGGACACTTTAGACTATTAGTACTGGAGGGCTTTCAGATATGTCGCTATAAGTGTGGAATCATCATCTTCGACAGGAATGCTCTGCGGCTATGATGGGTGAATGGACACGATGGAATAGCCTGCGCGCATACTACCTTCAGCCGTGCACCTGGGTTGACATCTCCTACTTTCGATATGGTGATAAGGCTTGGTTCCTATAGCAGCTGTAAGATATAGTCATTTGACTTTGATAAAAATTTGCTAATTTCTGCGAAAGTATAGTATAGTGCGCGCCTGGATGACTAAACGGAGGGCTATGCCGAATCTTAGATGTGTACGACAAGCAGTTTTGGCTGTGGGTTGATAATAAGTCGGTCGGGCCCATAGATTTATAAGAATAGATTTCGATTCCACCAGAATTTTAAAACACAGAAACATTTTTCAACAAATAGGTGAAAAAAGGAGCGCCGCAGGCAACAACGGGTTTGCCTTGAGTCCAAGTGGGATTATCTTAAGATTCTCGAGTGTCTCAATATTCTTAACAGAGACTCCTGCCCCCTAGGAATAGACATACATAGAAGAATACAAATCAAGCAAAGAAAGGAGCAAATTTGAATGGAATATCTGTTGGACCCCTCGAAATGAAGGTGTGATTGCCGATGCCATAAAAAATTGTTGTTTGTTTATTATCCTACCATGGCAACGTCTCGATCTATGGAAACCCCGGTCTTTCCTTAAACCATTTCCATTTTACGTGGCATTCTTTGATAACCCTTAACCATGTCCAGCACGTATTTCAATGAAAGTTGGCATCAGGCACAACATGAGTGTGAATTGTTGGCCACCATCGATTATGAGCGTCAGCATCAGGATCTGGATACCACAGTGGCCACCATGAATGCCGCTGTGGGCTCGGTGGAGGCCGATGCTAATGCCAAGGCCTTGCTCCAGTCGAGTCTGTATGAGTTCTATTTGCGTTACATTTGCCTTAGCAACCGCCTGGAGGATGTCTACGACAATGTGAGTAGGAAAAGTGAATGCAACTTTAGCTCTATCATCTTGTTCCTCCACAGATGATTCAACCGCAGAAGCGTCAATTGGTTCGTAAGCTTCTCGATGCCTGCTTGGGGCGGGTGATTGAGCTGAAACATGACCTGGTCAACATTGATTTGATGGAGTTTAGCTACAATGATGATGTAGTCGAACGCTTGCGCCTTACTCCCATGGAGACGGAGTTGAGAATACCGCGTTACTTTCTGCGCGAGCGACAAGAGGAATTGGACCATCGCAGACGGGCCATGCAGGATATTCTGTTCAAATTGGGCTGGCTGGAGGAGCATGAACTGGAGGAGACGCTGACCACCGAGATTGAGGCCATACGACTGCTGCAAATGCATGAGAGGGCCCGTCAGGGTCGTCTTCGCGCACACTTTATGAAGGAGATTCGAATTCTAAAGGAGAAGGGCAAGTCGGAGGAGCGTAGTGAAAAGGAGCGCAGCGATTCGGGACTTTTAGCTGCGATGAAAATACAAAAGATGTGGCGTGGTCATACGGCCAGAAGGATTACACGACGCCGTAAGATGGAGGAGATGATATTGATTGGAATGCTGCCGCCACCGCCGGCTGTGGTGAAGGAGCGGGCCGAGAAGTTGGAGAAACTGCAGCACAATGACAAACGCTATGAAGCACAGGTGGTGTATGCTGAGCAGTATGAGTCCAGACAGCTGGTGGTGCAGGCGGAGATACGCCAGAAGCATGGGGCTAACATCAAGGAGGACATTGCCGATGAGATAAGAGCCTGGGTCAAGGACTGTTACGAGAAGACGGGTAAACTGCCGGATTTTCCATCAGAGGATCAGGGTGGTTCACTGCACATCTTCAGCCGACCGGGCACAGAGAGTGAGCATAGTCGCTCGTCAGCTCGATCCTCGAAAGAATCTCGGAAAACCAAGGATAAATCAAAATCGCCGGCTCGTAGTGGAGATCTGAATGTAAATGAGAATCCGGAAGAAGAGGTGAGCTTCCAGCCAGCTCCATCTGTTTGCCTGCCCGACATACGCACCGAAATAGAGCTGTAAGTAGAAAACGGTGAGTCCTCCAAAGAAACTAAATCTCTTGCCCACTGATAGGTTCAATGACACCTGGCGGGACAAAGACGAGACGGGTGTGCTTAGCCAGGCGGCTTATGAGGACATGATATACTCGGACAAGTATCAGGAGGTGGAACTGGAATTCCGACGTGCTGTGGATGAGGTTATGCGCCAGGAGATCGATCTGCTGCAAACAGCCGTGGGTAAAAAGATCAAGAAAAGCAGCAAGAAAACGCGTCGCTCTGGCAAGAAGAGCAAGAAGAAGAAGGAGAAGGATTTGACCCCGGATCGCAGTACCGAATCTCTGTACGAGGAGCTGGTCACTAATGGCATCATACGCAAATACCCTGAGCTCAAGCTCAAGCAGTTTCTCGGTGACAAGGCGTTGACGGCACGAAATGGCATAAATCCTTCGCCGGGAGACATACGCCAAATCCTTACCGAGTACTGCATTCTTCCTCTGGGTTCCGATGCCATACACAATTGCACACCGCTGATACGTTCCATCCTGCTGGCTGGACCACGGGGCTCGGGCAAAAAGGCTTTGCTTCATGCGATTTGCACCGAAGTGGGTGCAGTGCTCTTTGATCTAACGCCTGCCAATATTGTGGGCAAATATCCAGGCAAATCTGGTCTCATCATGCTTATCCATTTGGTGGTAAAAGTGTCCAGATTATTACAGCCCGCTGTCATTTATATGGGAGACGCAGAGCGTCCATTTATGAAGAAGATACCCAAAACAGATCGTACCGATCCCAAACGCTTGAAAAAGGATTTGCCCAAGTTGATTAAGAATATTGCGCCCGAGGATCGTGTCATATTTGTCGGCACCTCCAATCTACCCTGGGAGGCGGATCAGAAGCTACTGCAGTCGGTCTATAATCGTTTTATATATATTCCTCGACCGGATTATGGGGCCATGTCGCATGCCTGGAAAACGTTGCTCCAGTGAGTTCCTTTCTGAATATTGCGAAATTTGGTACCTTCAAAGTATTCTCTTTGGCAGTGAGTACTCTGGCGGGCAGTCCAACTTGGATACCAGCGCCATGGCGAAAATATCCGATGGCTATACCATAGGAGCTATCGATGCTTGTCTTAAGGAGGTGATGACCTGCAAACGGAAGCTCCAATTGCGCACTCAGCCCTTGACCAATGCTGAGCTCATCAATGTGCTTTGGTAGGTGAGATAAGCCTGAAGTGCGGATTATATTCAACGAGTTCCCACCCCCTTTTTCTTAGCGCTCGCGATCCTGTCTATCGCGAGGAGGAGGAAGCTTTTGAATCGTGGTGGTCCAAAACTCCTTTGGGTCGGCGGCGTCAACGTTTCCTGGAATTGGAAGAGGAACGCCTCGTTGAAGAACAGGCCCAGGCGGCCAAGCAAGGAAATGGCAACAAAAAGAAAGGCTTAAACTGATCTCTTGAACAAATTTTGTAATTCCAAATGGGCTATTTGAGCTTATAACTAAAGTCCTTATTACCACACTTGCAACGAATTTCCTGCACGGCCAGCTGGAGTGTGTCCTGCTCCTCTAACAGTTGCTGCAGTTCCTTTAGTTTCTCCTTAAGCAAAATCTCCTGATCACCCACACACCACAACAAACTGACATGAAACGAGGGCGGATCATAGAAACGCGCCAGTCGATAGTCAGTCATTACCTGGTCAATGGCCTGAAGGATTAAACTCATTTTCTCCAAGTAGGCGGCTTCCAGCTGGACTGCCAGAAAAGTGCGTGTACGTTCCTCATTTGTATAGACCTTCAGATGCTGTAGGCTGGCAGGGAAGCTGTAGAAGGAAAAAAGTGATCAATTGTTATTTTTTAGCCAAATGAGTGGCTACCCACCCCATGCAGCTGTTTAGAGCCTGCTGGAGAGATCGCGAGAACTCCTCAATCTGATGATGTTGCAGCACCACCGTTCTACTTAGACTCAGATGCAATGGTTGTTCTTGGGCCTGCATATGAATGAGCGGTTCTAGTGCGTCTATGGCCTCGGACTGAAACTCCTCCAGCTGTTCGGCACAGTTCAAAGCTGGCACATACACATAGGTGGCCCAGTTTCCACGCTCATGCTTAAAGCTACGTATGCGACCGCCATGCAGAGCCGGATTATCATCCACAAATTCTTCATCTGGCGAAAGCCTAGCTTGTTTGGGTCCTAGTAGAGCAGCAGCTGTAGGCAGGGCAGGTCTTGTCGCGTTTAAAATGTAGGAAATCATATGTTGTTACCAAGTAAATTCATTACCTTTTCAGTTGGGTCAGTGAAGCATTGGGATATTCATCCTCTGAGCTGGAACTGGAGCTGCTGACACCATAGTCTACCAGAGCCATGTTTACCCACCGGTCTTTGCCAGATCTGGCGTGAAAATAGCTAAATATCCACAACTTCTCATTTTTTTCGATAATTTTATCAGTTGGTTGAATAGGGTGACCACAATCTATTCGGTGCGATAAATATTCCGATGGGCCAAGAACATCGATGCGCGCGCATGTACAAATTACGAAGTGTTGTCGAATATTTTAAAAATATATCAACGATAATTTCTGATTTTAATAAAAACTTAAATGATATTTGACATCGCTTTAAAAATTTTGATCTAATTGACATTTTTATTTCTTCCCATTTTGCACAAAAAATGGCAATACTCTGCCCTACAATTAAAAGATATACAGGTCTGTTCCCGTTTCCAAATCCGATTATTCGGAATTGGTAAGAGTTGTGATTTCTAAGAAACGATTAAAGAATTCGGTCGATTGTTTAAAGTTAATTGGGATTTGGAAGTTAAAAGTCGAATAACACAGTCGGTTTTTGGCAGCAAGAACATTTAACAATTCCGATTTTGCATGATTTGATCGAAATCGAAACGTGCCTGATACTGTTTCGAATTTCGAGTAAACTTTAGTATTTTGCAGTCAAATTTGAAAACGTTCCATAAGAAGGCGACAAATAATCCTTTTTAATCGTTTTATTATGGGCTGCCATAAAGTCAACACACGGGCTATCAAAATTTTCGTCATATGCAGTCTGTAGAAATTTAAATGAAATAAATTGGTATTTTTTTTTCCTTATTTTTGGGAAGAATTAAAATATTGAATTATTCAACTGATTACAGTGAATTGTTATTATAGTTAATACATAATTACAAACTTTATTTTTGGACATATCTGTTTTTCTTGGGTACACAGAGAAAAAAAAAGATCCCCGTAGAATGGATATTCAAAATATCCACTTAAGATCCATTTTTTTAAATATCCTTTTCACATTTTTCAGCTCCTTTGGATGGAGAAAAAAGATCAATGAAATATTTTTTCTCTGATATATCCTTTTTAAGCGAAAATAAATCGATTTCGAAAATATCCAATGGATCCCAAAAAAGGATAGTTAACTATCCAGTCCAAATGGATACCGAAAATATCCTGAGGATCATCAGAAACTATCCTTTTTTTTCTCTGTGTAAATGTTGCCAATTCTTCTTCACTTGTACCCCGTAAGGCGAGATGTACATCTTCTTAAACCTAGGATCAAGAACTGACGATTTCACTAATATTTTATTGGACTTAAGTGGCTTGAACCTTTTCTCCAATAGTTTACAAAGCGACTCTTTAGTATGGATGCCGGGATCAGCATACTGACAGTGACATAATATTCACTACAAAAATCACGGCAAATGTTTAATTCTCTAACCGGTAGCATTTCTGGTAATTCTGTAACATGTTTGGCTCTTTTTTTTAGAATTATTGCCGTTTTATTTGCAAAACCTAAAAGGAACGACAGTTTATCAAGGCACGAATTCCATCGCGTGTCAACGTCTTGCTGCGGGGATTGGATTACACTCAAAGAGTCGTAGCAAAAGCTTACCGACATCTATTTTAATAATCTGAAAGAGAAGTGCTTGGAGGTGTATTACCATGATCTAAAAGACCAACAGATTCCCTTTTTGGAGGAAGACACACAGAAAATGGAATTTGAGCGAAGCGGTAAATTTCCAGAACTCAAAGATATTCCCAGAATGAGTAAAAATTATGAAGAATAAAAAATAATGCACATCAAACATAATTATAATCAGAGTTCTGAGTTTTTTTGCCGTTAAATTGATAAGTTAGAGTAAGCTAATCGGTTGTTGGACCAGCATCATAGCCATGTCTGTCTGTTTGTCCGTATGAACAAACAGATCTCAGAGATGTTTAGAGATAACAGGTTCGACACGTAAAATTGGCTACACAGCCCCAAAGGGGCCAAGCCAAACTTCTGTCAGGTTTGACATGTATGGGACAAAGGCTTCTTATACTTGCAGGCAAATCAAGTTTATTTTCCATTTTTGCCACGCCCTCACAATTTTGAGAAAACGTAATACCTCCGAAAGTTTTCCCTTCAAGAGATATTTGATAATCAAGTTTATTTATCGATGCGCCGAAGAAATGATAAGAATCGGATAAACAATATGCAAGAGCATAAACGTCCAGTTAACAATTATGGTTCAGTTCACACTTTGGTTAGCAAACGTATCCAGCGTCGAATGGAGGGATGAGCCAGTCTGGTATAGACACCTGGATAATAAGGATCAGCACAGCCCACGCCCCAAGAAACGATGCCAATGAGCTTATTCTGTGCACTTATGGGTCCTCCACTGTCACCTATAAAAAATGCCAAAATGTATACTCTCTCCACTTCAGCGTATGTTACTCACCCTGACAAGCATCCGTATTGCGTGCTGCCGCACAGAACATGCTAACACAACAACCGTGCGGATATTTAATTAGTTACTTTTTGTCAATTTATCTCACTCGGAGTTTCACTTACGCTTCGGTGACTCCTCCATGATATCGCAGGGCGTTGTGACATTTCTCCTGATTAACCGTTAAAACCGTAGTACTCTTCAATACCGAAGAAAGAACTGGTGTGGTTGTGCTCATATGACCCCAACCGGAAACAATAGCCGATAGGTTTTCTGCAATGGCTTCACCCACTTCGGGCAAACGTATGGGTGCCACCTTGCCGTTGCTATTTCTGGCGGTGAGGGCTCCAGCTGCAGTTCGCAGCAAGGCTACATCGAAATTCATGTCCTTGGCCTCGTACGAAGGATGCTTGTAAATGGCCAGGACCTGTTGTACATTCCCGCCGACCGAACGCAGAATGCTGCCCAGACGCAGGGTAAACTCCTGGGGCGAATGCTCGTGTCCATCAATGCAATGAGCAGCCGTTATGGCCCAGTTATCGCTCAAAATGGAAGCTCCACAAATGTGAATGGTTTGACGGCGCAGCGAGAGCTGATAGGGGAATTCACCCTCGCTGGCGTCCCGTCCATTGACAATGCGACTATCCGGTTGACGTTTCACCACCGATCCCGCGAAAGCCAGTGGACACAGAACTAGGAGAAGATGTTGGAGTAGAAGAAGCTTCTGCATCATCATGCCGACCCTTTCAGACTAAACTCAATACTTGACATCAGACTCGATATATTCTGTCCCGTATCGAGGTGAATTGCACTTGGCCTTTGCTAGTTATCAAAGCGTTTCGTTATCTTATTTCTTTAGAAGTGTGAAGCTGCTTCTGGCTGTGTAATTAACCATTGTCAATGGAGGGTTTTTTCTCGATGATATGGTAGTGATTCGATTATGATTTACAGCCCCCCACCCCACTGATGGCATTGAACTTCCGCAAAAGTGAATAGGTAGGAAAACAATATGGATTGGAGTGCTAGATAAATTGGCTAAGCGGGTCACAAACAGTTATGGACCGACAATAATCGATTTTTCAAGAGTTTTTCCTTAAATATAAAGGCGCTACAGCTGATCTCCTGGAACTCCACTCAAAAATGTCGCTTTGCGGTGACCACAAAATATCTGGCCTTGATTAACCAAAGTACGAAAACCAAGCGGATTATGTTAAAGTATTGTTAAATATGGGAATTGAATAAGCAAAATCAAATAATTCGATAAAATTGGCAACTTCTCAAAAACAAACCCAACTTTCATCCAAGTTTTGGAATGAATTGCAATCGTCGTCACCAACTTTAAAAATCACAAATGTGAGCGAATCTTCGAAAATAATGGCCGGAGCGACTTGAAGTTTTCTGTGAGTGCACTTAAGCACGCAAGTAAACAGTATATAATAAAATTTTTGGTCATGGAATCGAAGGGTTTTTAAAAAATTGATTTCTCAGGTTTCGTTTATCAGACAGGTGACGGATTAATATTGCTGAATACTATTTTAGTGTACCTACAAAATTACTAGTTTCATACCATCTTAAATTATTTAGTAATATTATATTATATAATATATTTACTATAGATTATACCCTTGCAAAGGGTATTATAATTTTGACCAGCAGTTTGCAACGCATCGAAATATTAATTTTCGACCCTCTCATTTTAAAGCTATCAAGCTGATGTAGCTTTCATCACATGGTCGAAAAAGTAGTTCTAGTGAGAAAGACTTTTCCAAAGGTAGCGTGATTATACTTTCCAGTATTGAATATTATCGTTTTCAGCACTATTTTGAAGAGTTTGTAAAAAATCGGATGATTATATCGTAAAACTGTCATATAAAAAACTGGCAGGCATATATATCATGCTCCAAGGGTATATAAACTTCGGTCGAGCAGAAGTTAGCTTCCTTCTTTTTTTAATTTTTTTAAATTTGAAACATCTTTTTAAAAAATTTAATATATGGTAACTTAATAAGCAAAAGCATAGCCAAATCGTGCGATGCGCGACTTCTAAACGTCATTCGAACAGCTTGGGACAGCCTACTGTATACTTTCAGGTGTCATTTTTTAAAGGTTCACATCAAATTAAACTACATTAAAACTTTAAGTGATATTTACAATAGGTTTTTTTTCTATCGATAGGTAATCGGTTAAGTGAAATTTAGAAATTTTAGTTGTTATTTTTTTATTGTTATTTTTAAAAATTAGTTAAGAAATTCTGTAATTTTGGTGTGAACTAGGATATATATTGGATCGGTCAATAAATTCAAAGTCAAAATTTCGAAAATCGACTTTTTTCCACTCTCCGTTATTTTTGACCGATCAAAAAAAAATCAGAATGGTGGAGTAATTTAAAAAATAAATTTGAAAGTCGGTCAACAATTACTGTTTTCTTTTTGCAACCATTTTGGAAAAAGTGGGTTTCAGATAATAGCAAAGTTTCGACAACTGTTTTCGATGAAATGAAAGTTGGTTAAATACAAGACATGGTGAAAAATAAATCTCCAAAAATGTCCACGTAACATTTTTTTTTTCTCAAAACCTACTATTTGAAAAATAGCGAACATTTTATAATTTTTTTTTAAATCATGCAATAAACCGAAACGGAGGTTGAAAAAGTGTGTGTACCACTGAACCGAACCAGTCCTTTCCTTTTCAAGCAGTTTGCATCCCTGGATTTTTCAAGCCACGTGTCACTAAATTTTATTAACCTCAATAACAGAACAATTGTGCTAAGACACCTTCATCGAATGGTCAATGATCAGCCTTAAATTATATATTTTCATATTCAATCATAATTAAATTACTCGTTATTGTCGGAAACAATATCGTTCTATTTGTCGTGTATTTTGAACCTTTAAATTCTCAACTATCGATATACGAAGCTGTTTGGATAAACGACTCACATCGCTAGCGCAGCTATTAAGCCAAAGAAAAGGGGAAGGGGGAAGTCACCGACACGTCAGTTTCAGTTTATATTTATAAGCGAAAAGTTATTAACTGAAAACTGTTGCAGTTCCCATCATTTGCAGCGGCAGCAATGCCAAATGGAAGACAAGGCCACCATTTCAAATAAAACTAAGACCACGATAAGCTAGCACAGAGAAGCAACAACACGCGGGCGGACGGGCCTTGAGAAAAAAATTGACCAAAACGGGACATTAAATCTATAGCAACAACAACAACAAACAATCAGAGGCCATATATAAGGTAGCACCTGTATGTGTGTGTGTGCGTGTCGACACTTCGGCATTATCAAAATCACAACTGGCTCACACACCCACTACATCTCTGAAGCAAAAACCACGTCATGGCTTTGCCTCTGAGCGATATTCTAATGTTTGGTAGCGGTGAGAAGAAATTGGCCGCCTGTGTACTTATCTTACTCCTGGAACTCTTTTTGGAAGGTAAATAAACAAACAATAAAGCTTTGACGTCGGCCTGAAGCTTCATTTTGAATACACGTCATTCTTGTTTGCAGGCGCCGAGGCGGTACCCAATCAGGCAGACATCGAGAATCATCTGGAGTTAGGCAAAGAGTTTTTGGCCAGGGGTCAACTGTCAGATGCCTTGACGCACTATCATGCGGCCGTAGGTGGGTGTGACAATCGGGATCAATCTCCGTCGTTTATTAATCCTTGCCCATCTGCTTATTTCAGAGGGTGATCCGCTTAACTACTTGACCTTGTTCAAGCGTGGCACTGTCTATTTGGCCTTGGGCAAGACTCGATTTGCCATTCAGGACTTCAGTCGTGTGCTGGAATTAAAGCCCGACTTTACCGCCGCCCGCACTCAGCGTGGTGTGGTCTATATGAAGAGTGGGGAATATGAGCTGGCCATCAAGGACTTCGAACAAGTGCTGCAGGAGGAGCCAAATAATGCTTTAATCTATGAGCATTATGGACGCATACAGCCTGCCATGGAACAATGGCAACTGGTACAGCAATTGCTGCAACACGAAGATTACCAGAATGCCATACAAATGATAACCCAACTGCTGGAGATCTCACCCTGGTCGGTGGCCTTCCGACAGGCTCGTTCCGATTCGTATATCAAGGTAAACGATATACTCTCGGCCATTGCGGACCTGCGGCAGGTGAACCGTCTCAGTCAGGACAGCACAGAGGGGCATTATAATATCGCACAATTGCTTTACAAAATTGGGCATGCCACCAATGCCTTGAAGGAGATAAGGGAGTGCTTGAAATACGATCCCGAGCACAAACTCTGTTTCCCTTTCTACAAAAAGCTGCGCAAAGTGGAGAAGCAATTGGTCAGCGCGGATCAGGCACGAGAGGAGAAACAATTCGAAGACTGCATCATGTCCGGTGAGGCTGTTTTGAAGCACGAACCAGAGGAGATCATGATCCGTTATGAAGGCTATAAAAGCCTCTGTGCCTGCTATACGGGAGATGAGCAATATGTCAAGGCTTTGACCCATTGCAAAGATGCTCTGGACATCATGAAGGATGCTCAGGTATACTGTGATCGTGCCGAGGCTTTGCTTGGCACAGAAATGTATGATGATGCCATACATGCCTATCAGGCTGCCCTCGATCTAGACGAGAATAACAATCGTGCCAAGGAGGGCATCCAGCGGGCAAAGAAGCTGCAGAAGCAATCGGAGCGCAGGGACTACTATAAGATATTGGGTGTGAAGCGCAATGCCAGCAAACAGGAGATTGTCAAAGCGTATCGCAAGGCTGCCCAGAAATGGCATCCGGACAATTTTCGGGATGAGGAAAAGAAGGTGGCCGAAAAGAAGTTTATCGACATTGCCGCCGCCAAGGAAGTGCTGACCGACCCAGAGAAGCGCCGGCAATTCGACAGCGGTGAGGATCCTCTGGACCCGGAGGGCAATCAGCGTGGTTTCCATGGCGAGCATCCGTTTGCTCACTTCCAGCACGGATCGCCCTTCCAGTTTAAGTTCCATTTCAATTAGTCAGCCCTCGCCTTCCGCTGTAAATATTAGCTTAAAGTTCAGAGTCTGGATAACTAAAACGCGAAACAAACACACACAAAATACAAAAGAGTAAAACAAACAACAACTGAAAACTTATTATTAATTAGTTTATTTAAATACAAAATTATAATAATGTAGTACATTTTTCTAATTATGTATAAAGAAAGAAAAAACAAATAGAAGCGGATTTGGAGGAGAAATCCCAAGTATAGCAAAATTTTAAGGCTATGCAGAAGATGTACCTTCTTTTTCTTTGTAAAATGTTGCTTCTCAACTTCGGAGGTCAGCCAGATCCAGCTTTTCCTGTAAATTAGTTTCATCTAGACAAGGAGCTAATGTAAATCAGAATTTGTTTCAAGACATTACTTTTGATTTACTCAACCTACATCAAGCTCAGAGCTGCAAACCAGTTCGAACCACTCTGAAGTCGGAGTCTCTTAAATATTAGCCTGCAACGAAATTAATTTCGATAGGGCTGCGACTTTTAGCTCCTTGTATAGTCAATACCAGTTAACCTCCTAAAAGTTTATTGGCTTTCGATATATGTATTCAAAAGTTGAAAAAAGCCTTGAAACTGGCCAGACCCCATACATTTACATGCATTTGTATGGGAATTACAGAATCAGCTACCTGAAAAAATTTCGGAAAATGGCTTCGATTTCACCGGTTCAGTGTAACTGGAAATATCATGGCCGCCAGTTCAAAAAACGTGTTTTCGAGATAAACGCGATTTAAATTTGAAGTACATTTTTTGAAAATAAAAAAATATAAATCAAAAATGTAAAAAATGCAGTTCAAGAATGGGGACAATGCTGCGTCTATTGCATTTTGTTCTTATAAAAATCGGTTTAGTAGAACTGGAGAAAAGTGGCTGGGCAGTCCAAAAAAAGTTTCTTTGAAAGCAACCAAAAATTATACTTACAGATATGAGTCGGTGCCAGCTGCATACAGCGCCTTCCTCATCTTCAAAAAAAAAAAAACTGTTTTCACCAGCAGCTCTCTGCTCTGCGTGCCATTCTGCCTTCTTTAAATGCTTGGCGATTGATTACCAATCGCAATGCCCATCAATGTCATTATTATAAGGATATCAATAAACTTGTTCAACGGAATTCGGTGGTTACTTCATGCCGTTGCAATAAGAAATTAAGCTGTTGCTGAAATTACCTGTTTAAGCGAAGACATTATTCGATAAAAAAATGGCACAATCGAATTTCTAAAAAAAATTCTTAAATATCCAAGCTATAAACAAGTAAGAGCGTAGCGGTCAAGTGCCCAGACAGCAAAATACCCTGTCCCAAGTAATGTGGTTCGAAAAGCTTTGAATTCCTTTTATTTTAAGATTTATTTCAATAAATGGGCAGACGCACTTGTATATCTTCGGTGTTTTTGATCGGATCTCATTGTGATATACAAAATATTTACATATTGGGCCTAACTTAATATATATTAAGTCACTAGGTTCAAACTTAAAAATTGTATCTCTGACAGCTTTTCGCGGTTAGAAGAAGAATGAGAAGGAATTTGCCAAATCTGGAGCAAACTTGATCTGGGTACTTAGAGATTTTCCTCATCCCATATATTGGCAGTATATTTAAAAATTTTGTTTTTTGGGGCGAGAGTAAAAGTATACCGATTGCAGCCAAACTTTTTATTATATCTATTTGGACCAAAACGAAAGAATTTTATATATATTTGCATTTTAAGTACTTGAAAATATTATTTGAATCTGGCGCCAAACAAAACTGAGTTTACTTATAGGGGCAATTATGTGAAAGCAAAAATAAATATGTTAGCACACTAAAAAAAATATACTAGATTGTCGATGTGTACTCAGAAAATCGCGCATAACTTCGTCAAACGATATCCAAATTCATTGGGACAACAACCGTTCGACGGAGAATTAAATGGGCTATTATTACAAACTTTAAGGAAAAATCGCATAGAATAAAATAGTTAAACCAGTGATGGCCAAAGTACAAATTTCTCAAAAAAAGTTCAAAATGCCTCAGCTATCGCGTTAAATTAGTCTAATCATTGACTAAAATATATTAGATTCCTCTCGTCACTATCGGAATCGATAAGGATATGAACAATCAGACGGTCCATTCGCGAGTAATATCTATTTAAGTGAGGTAAAAAAGCAAAAAGCGGTTTTTGGGCCATAACGTCAGTTTTTGGGGGTTCCCGAGGAAAACCAAGTATGAGGAAATGCTATACGCGACCTGCTCTACAGCGTACGCTATGCCAATAACCAGGTTATTTCGCACTGTGTAAATCTTCGAAAAAAAATACCAAACAAAATTTTGAAAAATTGGCTCTTTTAATATGATTCTGGACAAGTTTACGCTCAAAATTTGACACATTTATATTTATAATGTTGCTATGATATTTCCCTAAAAGGATATTAAAAGAATTAACGCATAAAAATCTTTTTGGAGTTTTTTGAGAGTAAGCCCGAAACTCATCCCCTTTATTTCCCATATATTTCAAATTTCCGATTTTGAGGGGGAGCGCGCGTCCACTAAAAAAAGTCCGATCGCTGCCAAACTTTTCACTATATCTATTGGAACTAAAACGAAACTTTTTCCGCCCGGTATTTTGAAATCTATTTTTAAGGGCCAGGCTAGTATATACCTACATGCATGCAAAAATTTGTGGGTCTACCTCTTATAGCATGTGAGATAAACGCGTTTACACATAGAGAGTGACAGTTTTTCGCTTAATGATGGAATGAGGATGTGGAGTTTTCCAAATCTGAAACAAACTCGATGTGGGTACAGTATACACCTACATAAATGCCAAAACTTGTGGCTCCATCAATCACAGTCTCTGAGATCGACACGTTCATACAGACAGACAGACGAAAAGACGGACATGGCTAAATCGACTCGGCTGTTGATGCTGATCAAGAATATATACACAATATGGTCGGAAATGCTTCCGTCTCCCTGTTACATACATTTGCACAACTTTATGATCCCCTTTTCCCCATTTTTAATGGGAACAGGGTATAAAAATAAAAAAAATAATGAAATCGGAAAAAAAATGTTTTGCAAAATTGAGAATTCTTCCAAGCAGGGCTCAATACCGGAACCGAAACCGGAACCGTTAACCGAATTAAACCGTTTCAAATCGAGTACCGGAACCGGAACCGGAACCTGAACCGATACAAATTTTTTTTGAGAACTGGATACCGTTTACCATTATTATTGGAACCGATAAAACCGGAACGAAACCGAAACTTTGGTACCGGTACGGTTTCGGTTTTTCGTTTATTCGCTGTACCTAATTATTTGAAGAGTGTGCAACTAACTAAGAGGAATCATTTCCAACCTTATAAAGTTCTTAATCGGCATCAGCATCCGTGTCAATATAGCCAGTGCATATATACAGTGGAACTGTTGGTTTGTTTTTATACTTTGCACGAAAGTACACAGGGAATATAGTAAATTTGTGCATTTGCACTGCAAATATAAACACATTCGCCCTTTCTAGCAAAATCGCACTTAAACGTATTTGAAAACATTAAAACGTTCTTTACTGGTGGTCAGATTCATCCAATAGGAGTTGTAGATCAAACGGTAAAACTAATAGTCAAAATTCCAAAATTCATAGGACCTCAGATTATTTCGTATGTAGACAAAAAATCAAAAGATTGAACAGTCCAAATTATTGCGAAGTTTGGAAATGGCAATGTAGACGGGTAAACAGGAGTTCTAGATCAAACAATTAAACAGCAAAAAATAATTAAACAACTTAAATAAATTCGAATGAAGATTTGATAGACTGCAATAGTAGTAGTTTTCCAAAAATCGGAAATTTACAAAATTGCATGAGTTCAGATTATCATAAGGATATGATAGGTTTAAAAATTTTAGAAATACGCAACAATTCTTATATGAGTAAATGAGACGTGTTGATCAAACGGACCAAAAATCCCAAAATTTGCCAAGTTTTATAACGATTTTGATTCTCATGAAGACGGGTAAATAGACGGATGGTGAATTTTGCTAGATAAAGATTTGATTGATTGTCAAGTTTGCTTCACTTCTTCGCTTTGTGAGCGGTGATATTTATTAGCATATAATGTAATCATTAGTTATTACATACAAAGAATACGAAATATCAAGGCCATATAATTTTAAAAAGTGAAACCATTCATTTTGTGTTGATTTTTGATTCGTTTTATTAAACAGGAATGAAATAATTTAAATTTATCTCAGAATTTTGTTTTTTTTTCAGTATTAGAAATAAGTAGTACTTATATCGGTGAGTACCGGTACGTACCGGTATACCGAAATAAAAATCCGGGTACCGGAACCGAAACCGAAAACCGAAACTAATTGAAAACCAAAATAGAACCTTTAACCGAAACATTAATTTCGGGACGTACCGGTACTGGAACCGGAACCGAAATTCGTTTCGGGATTAAGCCCTGCTTCCAAAAATTTTCGCAGAACACCTTTTAGAAAAATCACAGTTCGTCCGAAAGTGCAAAGCCATGCCGTTGGACCACAATATTAGATGCAATATAGAAGACTACAGCACTACAGCCTTTTGGCAGAGCATAAACAGCAGAGAAAGGATTGGCTTTGAATCACAAGCACGTGAAAGTCAGTCTTGTGACACGTACAGTAAACTGGAGTAAAACTTAAAAGATACAAATTATTTCAGTGACAAGCCATTTTTCGAACGAGAACGGAAATGCTTAACCTTAACTATATGCTACATATCTGAAGGCCCAGCCACAGCATTCTCTCCAACCCCGGAGAAGGAGAAGACATCGCCCACTTCTTTTCCCGCTGTCCAATACTGAAGGAACTCAGGGTCCTATACTGAGAAAAAGATGCTCTGACTGACCAGGAAATGCACAAGCTCTTATACGGAAGTAATTGGCATTCGCTCAGTATCGACACGATTTTGACATGTAACCAGAGATCGAAATCGATGAGCCAGAATTTATAAAAATGTCACCTACATTTGGCTAACGGCAACATGCCAAATCTAATTTTTAAACCCGTTACTCGTAGAGTAAGAAGGGTATACTAAAGTCGTGCAAATGTATGTAACAGGCAGAAGGAATCATTTCCGACCATAAAAGTTTATACATATCGCTCACTTACTTTAATATTGGCATAACTCAAAATAATCCATTTTGAGAAAAACGCGTTTAAAGTTCTCAATGGGTTAATCACAGAAAAATGGTTCTTTTAGTTTCAAGTTATTCTAGTAAAATGTTAAAAAACATTCATATAATGCTCATTAATAAAACTTGATATGATGTTTTATCTGAAAGCCGAGGTATGATTGTGTCATATCGATTGCAGGACAACTGAGATATGCATTAACATCAAAATGAACCTGTAAAATAATATTTTGACAAATTTTGATCTTACGTGAAAAGTAGATCAGAGATATCAATATGAAAATTTTACACAAAATAGTTAACAGCACCGAGTATACATCTGCATCATTAAGTCATTTTTGACTTATGCCAGTATTGAAGTAAGTGAGCGATATATTCTTGATCAGCATCAACGTCTGTATGAACACCTAGATCTCAGAGATGGTAAAAGATAGAGGTTTGACATGTATGGGACAAATGCTTCTTTTATCTGCACGCAGATCAAGTTTATTTCAAATTTTGGCCACGCCGCCCCCGCCCCCGCAATTCGGAAAAAAATTATATCTCCTACAGTTTTGAAGATAGAAGATTCGTACCTTCTAGAGATAGTTAGTAAATGTAAATGTTGGCTATACAGCTCTTACAACGGGGCCAAGCCAAGCTTCTCACGATCTCTTGGCGAGTGTGCTTTTAATTTTTCGCACAAGAGAAAGGGACCTACAGTTTAACGCCGGATCCGAACGGCAAAGTTTGAGAACATGGCTAGTTACTACACAGATGGTGCCAATAGCTGGTGAAGGTGGCCGTATGTGTAAAAGTTATTTTCTAACGAAAGAAAAAAACTTTTATTATTAGATGTTCAGAGGCGGGATCGAACCAACGACCTCCCGCCCGACAGTCCAGCACACTAACCACTGGGCCACATACGGCCACTATGTTTTGAGCAAAAATGTGAAAAATAGCCGAGTTGAAAAAGTTTTGCATACTTTTCATATGTTCACCCTAAGGAACGCAGGAACACTGTTAAACATGTTTTTTCATGAGTAAACGGTATATCGAAGTCGTTCCCCAAAATACATTGTTCAAAAAAAAAAATGTTTTAAACTCAAACACGTCAAATGTTTTAACAGTTTTTGTAATTAGTCGAATAACGAACAGATAAAAACACAGGCTTTGAACAGTCAAAATCATATTTTTTAAACACAAATTAACACAATAAAAACAGTTTATTACTTGAACATTTTACTTTGACACAGAAAGCAATAACATTTTGAACACGAAACTACAAATTGAACTTCCCTACAAATTTACTTTAAATAATATTTGGCTTGATAACTGAGCTTCTCAGTCTTTAGCTTCCGGGCTTTAAATTTTGACTAAGAAAAGGACTTTCAGTTATTGCCTTTCCGAGTTCGAAATATCATCATATCTTAAGCCTTGTTTAGGTGAAATGTTCGTATCTTTAAAAGATATAAACATGTAATCAGCTATAAATATCGCTCCCCCAGGGGTTGGTAATATCGGATGACAATCATCAGGATGTTACAACGTGGCTCTCCATAGAACCGTTAAATACTTAAGAAAAAGGGTAAAGACGCAAATGAGCTGACCGCACAACTTTGCATTTGCTTATACTGAAAGCGATAAAACAGGATAGAGGTGCAAAAAACGTAAGGCATTAAAAAGTTTTAAAGTTCAGGTCGCACACCAAACATTGCTATTTGGCTTCGTCTGACAAACCCTGCTTTAAAAAGTATCCTTTAAAACGACAAAAGAGAACTTAAGACTAGTAAAAATGCAGACCCATAAATCAAAATTTTGAGTATACAAGTTTTTCATATGGTGTTGTTTTGGAATTACATTTTCGGATTTTCAGCCTGCCTTTAAGTTTCCTTTTTGACGGTTTGTTATGCCGCCTTTCTCATATTTTTGTGTGTGCCGTATATATTTCCAGAGGTATTAGCCAAATCCTTGTTGCAGGGCTTGCTAGCCACATTTTAGACAGTTGGATCTAACAAACCAGAAAACTAAAACTAGTACAAAAGCAAGCTCTAAGCAAATCAAAAAATTGCATTTTGAGTATTTTTTAGTTTATTTTTTAGTTTATTCAAACAAAGTGTGGTTAACTAATTTTGTATTAAGTTTCAAAAGTAGAACATTTTCCAAACTTTTTCACTCAGTCTATTTCGCAACTTTGTAAAAATAATGGGCAAAGCGCTGAATGCCCTTTCCACTGTAACTTGAGTTGCTGGCGCAGCCAATGCAATTTCAGCAATTTTTGCAAGTGTTGGCTCCTTATGCTGTATCGACTTCCAGTACAGAGATGTCATCCTCAGTTCTACCCTGTCACTATATTGTAAGTTTTCAATTTTGACTTCACACTGTTATTGTCTGCAATACTTGGCAAATTCAAGCTCATTTTCAAAATGTCGTATCTGCTTTTAACCGAAGTGGTCGGAACGTTGTCATCTATTAAGACGTCTTCCTCCTTTTTAAAAATTCAACCGAGCGCAATTTTTTCTGTAATAAAACAATGGCTATTAATTAGAGGTAAAAATAGTAAAAGAACAACAATTTTACCATAGCGATTTGTTTTTGATCAAGGGTTAAAAATGACGATCCTCTATAATTAAAGCGGGCATCTACATAAATCGCAGCCAAAAAGGCATCATTTTCCATTAAAATTGTTTTTCTTGAGGATAGTGCAAGCAATAACTTTTTGAAAGCTCATGGTCCAACTGATTGGCTGGGCCTCGCAAAGCAACCATTCCCTATAAAAATCACCCATGACCATATCCTGACGCTGCAGCAAGTTGTGGATTCCGCTAGGGCTTAGCAGACAAAATTTCGACGAAGTCCCAGTTATTAATTCGGAAGCAGATTTTGAGCCTTGCACAGAGGACCAATCATTTTATAGTGGAGCTCCAGGGTATATACAAACAGAGTCTCGTTGCCGCCTAAGTCTACGCGAAGTTTTTTGACGTATTTTCGACACTTTTCACGTCTTTGTCAATTTGTTTATAACATCCCAAGATGCCAATTGTAAGTGTGAGCTGCACAATGAACAACGCTCAGAGACATCTGCAACGACGATGGACTTCTTCAAACTCGTCACCATCTTCATCCACTTCCAACCAACATCTTCATATCTTGGAGTAATTTCGATGTTTTAACAACATTAGCGCCGTTATCTGTAGTCATTGGTATATTTGTTCGAGCCGTATGTTAAAGTTGTTAAAGTGTAAGAGAGTGTGTCCGTGTGACAAGTATGTACAGGAAATCAAATGAAATTTAGACACAAAGGCTCCGCGTTCCGAGGCTATGTCCATTCAGGCACACTGCGGTTCCTTACTTTCTTTATTTGGCCAAACTTTTTCTGATTTTCAGATGTCCGACAATATTTCTGGAGTTTAGTGAGTACCCGTGTCAAGGCTGATATATTTTGAAAAATTTGTTATCGATGCTCGAGGGAACTGCCCGTCATAATTTAGGATCACCGATATTGCTGTTTTTGATGTTTTCGCCGGGTGCATTCTCCCGAGAATCAGTTTGTAGTGCGAATATATTAGAAGATGTATTAGCCAAGTCCCCGATAACGAGCATTATCGTCCACCATGCCGACCAGCTCCTTGGTTCGCTTTTTCGGTTTCCATTTTGCTCAAAAATTTAAACAGTAGCTGCCTATTTTACAGACGAGCTCAATCACAATCACAAATGCAAAGATACTTTGAGCCAAATATTTTTTATGTAAATTTGTAGGGGAAGTTCATTTGACACGTGTTCTATGTTATCGTTTCGGTGGAAATGTTAAGTGTTCAAAATGTAAATAAACATGTTTTTTATTTGTTGAAAATGTTAGTATTAGAAACACACTTTTTAACAAAAAAAATAGAGGCCAGCTAACTTTGGCTCTAACTTAGAGCCGACTTTAACTTGCGCTCTCGTTCTTTTTATAATCATGGTTATTCTTTTAATATATAAAACATTTTGTCACTTTAAGATTTTTGTAATGGATTTCAATAAAATAAAAGCCCTTGTGGCCACGAGTCTCCCGTGTCTCGCTTTTATCTAAGTGTTTGCTAGTTCAGTAGACACACGGCAGTTTCTGGCGATTTGGACATGCCACACTAATTCCTGGACTTCAGGGACGTGATATGACGCTGAGTCTGGCATTGTAATCGCTGCAAATTCAAGACGGGCTCAGTGGGCACTCTGAATTCCCACAGGTGTCTCTTTCCAACGTGGTTCTGTAATTCAGCTCCACAATAGAGATTTTGTTGCGAAACGAGTAAATCGACTCTTCGTCAAAATATTGGAAACATCAAGCATGTGTGAAGTTTTCCTTATAAGACTTGGCAACTAGTTCGCCTACTCAAAGTAAAGTATTTCCGAGATCTTTAAACCCAATCCATGTATTATCAAAATATTTCTCCTGCCACATTTCCATTAATTGCTTATCTAAACAATTTAACAATAATTTAATGCGATAAATAGAAGGATAAATCTTATTTAATATAAAATGATTTATCAAGTCAGTTAGTTTAAATAAAAGCAAACAGAATCCAGATTCTAATCAACCAGGTGTTGTTTTCTACACAGGCGTCATTAGCACATAAACCAGGCTTCCCAGCATTGCAGCCAGTATAATAAAGAAATAATATTTCAAATGATATTGCGCATTCAGCGATTTTATCAGCTCACGAAATTGTTGCATGGGAGCATCATGGTGGGCGATTGGGCGTCTTGATTGTGGCCTGGCCAGTGGTGTTGTGCGCTGAGGAGTATATCTGGTAGGTCTCAGGCTGGGTTCCTCCTCCAACTCAGACTCGCTGTCCGTTTGCTGTTCCGTTGCATTCCGTGCTGGTGGCTCATAGAATTGATTCAACTGTGGATAGAGAGTGTTAGCTGTGGTGGTGGGCTGCAGCGGGCGTCCTCCTCCAATGGTCTGACGTTGTTGCAGTGGATTGGTGCCCGATGCTGAGTACTCGGCAAATGGTCTGGCTGAACCGCTAAAAGTTTTGGGTGACTGATTATAACCAGCATCCTCCAGATAGCTGGTAGAGTTTAGCTGAGTCTGTGTCAGTCTTGGCTTTGGCCCTGATCCCAAATCCCTAGCCATAGTGCGTCTAAAGTTTGGCTCGTAGCTGGGTAGCGGAGGAGAGTGTACAGTCGGACGCTCATAGGTATGACTCTGTGGCATATCCACATCATCGTAATGGGGTTTTTCGATTTCTCGAGTATAGGACGTGGTCAAGACTCCGGATTTGGTCAATGAAACTGAGCGACGTAGTTGCGGATCCCCGCGATTTGGCAATGTTTGTGTCGGTTTCGAGTAACGGATATGTGGTGCCTGCACCATCCAGTAATCATCATCCTCCGACTGGGAGCCCACATCTGATACCGTTGTGGTTGTCTGTATAGAGCGTCCAGAAACTGAAGTGTTGTCCAGTCCCTGACCATGAGCTATTGTGCGGCGACTGTGCTCATTGTAGTTGTTGTTAGTACTGCGAATCGGACTGTGGCTGGCCTTGCTGCCCCCGTGTATGGTTTCACGTCTAGGAGTAGCCTTCTTGGAAGTTGCAGCTGAGTTAGCAATTTTGTTGTTGTTGTTCTTTTTCTGGCTTTTGTTCAAAGGCGTCCCTAAGATGGCTGCTTTCAAACGTTTAACGATCACATTTCGTGTGCTGTCGGTCACTGGCACACCAGGCAGGCCGTGTTCCAGACATTTGGCCAGCAGTTCCTTGTTCGAGATCGTGTCCAGATAGGAAAGGTCCGACATGTTTTCAAGATTTTGTGAAACTAAGACAATAATAGCGATGTCGTCACTCTTTTGTCAATCGTCAATTTTGCTATCGACTAGAGATGTCGAATTTTCTGTCACGACACGAAAGCGAACTAGATCTTCACCTTGTGTTGGTGCTTTTTATTTAACTGAACGAGTTCACTGGTTCTTTTTTTTTTGTTCAGTTCAGTGAACAATCAAATTGTTTAATCACTTAGTGTCATAGACAACATTAATTTTTAGCATTTTAGTTAATGTTGGAGTAGTCGCCCAAGGCTAAACCATAATTTAGGAATAATTAACACGTGTTACCTCTAAGTTTTTTTCTAAAATCGAATTGTTTCATATGAACATCCCAACTCTTCTTCACACACCAATTTGATTAGACACAGCACAAAAATTTGGGACACTTCCTATTTTTGACTGCTAGGTTGCGTTCACACACACGATTTTTAAGTGCTAGTTGCTTCCAATTGTTCCAAATCCCATGTACTCTACTCAGTCTAAAAAGAGTTACAAAACCCTGGAATAAAAAAATCTGGCAGTCTACTTGTCTGATTTAAATAAAAAGCTTCTCCGCTGCGTATTTTGATTTCCGTAGAAAATACATTCATGTTATATAAAAGGGGTACTTCGCCGTAGTTTTGATTCTGTAATAAAAAAATGTCATATAAAAATATCATATATCTGATGCTGCATTTTGCTACAAGAACTAGCCAGCTGTGGTTGACATATTCGGAAATAAGATGTGCAAAATTTCAAAAGACTCACGCAAAACAGACGAAAGAAAGATGGTCCGCGTTTCACCATCTCTACAATTGACCCCCTACTGTAGTTTCTCAAACAGCCAGGTATAAATTAAATTTCGTAGAAAGAAATGCTATCTCTATTGTCAGCCTCTGGGCACACTAATTTTCTCAATTTAGTAAAATTAATTAAACATTTCAAATAAAGATCCTTTAAACTAAATCACTTAACATGCCAGTAAGTAGTTGGTCCCGTAAAGACTTCTATGATGGCCTTTTTACATAAATAAAATCCCCTTGCTTGTAAAAAGGCAACGCCCCTTGCCTCTCACGCGGAGCATTTGTTTGTTTACGCCCCCAAGTCACAGCTGAAAATCTGATTCACAATGATTCCAAATTATTTTGGCAGGCTTACCACTCACAGATCAAGGAGTTCCGCCAGCAGGTGGGCAACCTTGCCATTTTGCCACTGCGTACCCAAGTTCGTGGACCAGCACCCAGTGCCAATGTGGAGAGCGACATTATTGATGAGTCACTCTACTTCTTCAAAGCCAACGTCTTCTTTCGCACATACGAGATCAAAGTAAGACTTCAGCTGCAAATGCAATTAAATCCTTGGATTATCTTTTGTGCCTTTTAGTCCGAGGTGGATCGCGTTCTCATCTATGTGACTTTATACATAACCGAGTGCTTGAAACGTTTGACACGCTGCACCAGCAAGTCGCATGGCCAGCAGGAGATGTATAGCTTGGCCATTTCTAAATTCGACATTCCCGGCGACGCTGGATTCCCCTTGAATGCGGTCTACGCCAAACCACAGACTGCTCAAGATTCGGATCTCATGCGTCAGTATTTGTTGCAATTGCGTCACGAGACCGGCAATCGTGTGGTGGAGAAGGTTTTCAACACAGACGATGGCAAGCCCAATAAATGGTGGACCTGTTTTGCCAAGAAGAAGTTCATGGAGAAGAGTTTGGCTGGACCAGGGCAGTAGGACGATCAAATCGAATTAAATTGCATAGATTAGATGTTCTTTTACCACCTTCCTCGCTCCACTCTTATTTTCTTTTTAATTGGAAAACGTTCTAAACAAAAAATCTCTAATAAACATTTTTAACGATACAGATGATCGGCCTGCAGATTGGAGGCAATCTCTGATTCCCATTTGTCACCATTGCACAAAAGTTTCTCCTTGTTGTACAGCAGCTCCTCGTGCGTCTCAGTGGAGAATTCAAAATTGGGTCCCTCGACAATGGCATCCACTGGACAAGCCTCCTGCAAATGGATATAAACAGTAGAGCTCATTCCTTTTTAAAAGCTCTTGGCTAGTCGTCTTACCTGACAGAAACCACAATATATACACTTGGTCATATCAATATCGTACCGAGTGGTGCGTCTGCTTCCATCAGCACGCTCTTCCGCCTCAATGGTTATCGCCTGTGCGGGGCAAATAGCCTCACAAAGCTTGCAGGCGATGCAACGTTCCTCTCCGCTGGGATAGCGACGCAGCGCATGCTCTCCACGGAATCGGGGGCTTAATGGACCCTTCTCAAACGGATAATTAATAGTGGCCGGCTCCTTGAAGATGTGCGCCAATGTCACACCAAATCCCCTGAAGAGTTCACCAAAGAACATGGTGGTGGCTGCACGATCTGTGATATCCTCCAACTCCATGCTCAGTTCCTTGTTGTTGACATACACATAGCCCTTGGGCACTTCGACGATGTCTTTGGGTTCGGTACGTTTGGCGGCCAGCAGGCATGCTCCCTGGGTGCCAAACATGCGCTGACCTAATAAAAAAGATTCAGTTTGTCTTAAATTTGTAATTTTTCTGGGTTTGTTTTGCTTTTCCTATGACATAAGCTTACATAACCTCACTTTGAGCCATTTACAAAGAGTATGTTGCTTTTTGTTTGGCTTAAGGATAGATTAATGCACGAATCACTAACCATTGCGGGAGGCGGTGAAAATTCGCATTGTAAGCGACATGTCGGCGGCGCTATTAATTATTTTTGGATGTTAATTCTTTTCTAAACAACAAACTGCAGAGTGGCCGTAGTAGCTGCAGTTTCGCGACAGTTTAATGTGACCGTACTTGTTTCAAAAGAAAAATCGATATTGGCCGATAGTTTTACAGTGCTGCCTCAAAAGATGCGACATTTTTAAAAAGGACCTACCTGTTATTTGGTTTGTAGCTTCCCCTGGTGTCGAAGCAGATCTTGTTTGTTCAAAAATTTGTCATTACTTTGGTGTAATAAACTTTTACTTAATCATTTGGTCAAGCAGTGAAGCTTATGATAAACAAAAAAACTCAAGTAAATTAATTTAAAATTTCCCAAGATCTCATTAACAAGTTTAACGCCCAGTGCCTGGGCCTGAATCCCCTGAAGTAAAGAGACTGCAGTTGGTCAAGCGGAGAAGTTTGCAAAAGGAGTCTATGTCAGAGAATGCTGATTTAGGTCAGACATATACATATATCCAATTAAACTGATGGAGATTATAATTACAAAACCGCCACCCTTGACAGGACAAAGCGACATACTGCCAAAAACACTATTCGTGATCTAGTCACTGTCAGATTACTTAGACTTTTTCAGCTAAAATAATAAAGGGCAAGCTACCTTCGGCTCGACCGAAGTTTATACACCCTTGGAGCTTGAGATATACTTGCTAGTTTGTTATATGACAGCTTAAAAATAAATTCATCAATATTCATCATAGCTGAAAAGTGTGGAGTGTTACCAAAAAAAAGTTTTTCTCACTAGAACTACTTTTTCGTCCTTTCGTTCCTATGGCAGCTATATGCTATAGTCATCTGATCCGCCCGGTTCCGACAAATGTGCAGCTTATTTGTACCAAAAACTTTGTGCAAGTTTGGTTACGATAGCTTTAAAAGTGACGGAGGAGATAGCATAGAAACAGACGGACAGACGGACGGGCGGACAGACGGATCAACTCAGCTCGTCATGCTGATTAAAAAAAATATATACTTTATGTGGTCGGAGATGCTTCCATCTCTGCGTTACAAACAGCCGGACAATTTCAATATACTCTCTCCAAGGGTATAAAAACAGCTAGATTTCTATTGATTTCCGCTAAAGAGCTAAATTTCTATCGATATGATATCGATTCGATAGTATCGAATTATAATCGTGCGCGCACAGACAAGTTTAAGATCTCCCTGCTGCTGCAGCCAACAAACACAATTAAACATTCCGAAGAAAATGGATCAAAATTCAAAAATGTCCAACTCTGGCCAGTACCATTCATTTCCGGGATTAGATGAATCATTTTTGGCCTACAAAAGATTGTGCTTGGAAAGGGCACTAGAATCAAAGATGGCGGGCACTGCTACAACCAGCCAAGGTCAAGGTAGACTGAGAGCCAGCGCGTCAGAATTTGTGCCCAAGGATACTCTAGAGAATGATCGCTTAACCGATGATAGCTATTATGAGGATGACGGCTACGATGTGGCTTACGTAATGAAAGCTGTAAGTAAAAGAGCGAAAGATCCCGCGCATAGTCGGGAAGTATTTCACTTCTGACTTTTCCAGCGAATGCCCTGCAATGATGGTAAGAGCTTTTCCCATCCCCAGTACAAGACCGAGGAGCTTGACGAAACTGTCAGTGTTGAGGCTAAGCAGAAGAGCAAGCCCAAGCATAGCCCACACCATTCTGCGCACTGTCCACATCGACATTCTCGTCATCTAACTGGACGCTCCACCCAAGTGGAAACGACAGCTCTACCACCCAAGCACATGGCCAACGGCTTGCCCCATTTCAAGGGGCCCTACATGCCACTTCTTCAGCATCGCATGGCCAATGCTGAGGCTTACGGTCTTATTCGTGGCCCAAATGACATCAACAACAATAGCATATTGATGCAAGATCTAATCACACAGCTATCCAAGTTGGACAGCTTCAGCAAGGAGTTTGAGAGACTGTCGAAATGTCAACAAGAATACAAACCGGATAAAAATTAAAAAAAAAATCAATTGGCAGGTGTCAAAAAGGGTAAAACCCATCAAAATTTTTATATCTAATCATTTTACTTTGTTAAATTAAAAAGTAAGCGCCGATGTTTTACTTCATTACATGACAATCAGATTTTATTTCAAATCGTTAGTCAGATAAATAAAATCCCACCGGAAAAATGGGTAAGAAAAATAAAATGAAAAATTCGCACAAGTCGAAGAAGGTAAATAAAGTTCCAATTGACTTAAATTTTCATTAATTCTGCACTCCTCAATTCAGTCAAAGGGCAAGACAGTCGCATTGGCTGCAGAACCCGCAGCAGATGACACTGGCGTCGATGGGGTTGTGGATGATCACAAAGTGCAGATGTCGGCTATTGCTTCATTGCCCTTGCGAGTGGATAAACAAATTTCGGACATAAAAGCTTTGCAGAAGCAGTTGTCGGACTTGCAATTGCAACAAATAAGCCTGCTCGATGAATGCGTCGATTTCTTTGAGGAACTTCACCAGGCTAAGCCCAAAACAGATGAGGAGCAGAAGCTAGTGCTGGAAACTTTTCGACATGTGAAGGGCAAAATGAAGGAAATGTTTGAGGATTATTTGCCCACAGAAGTGGACAAACTGGAACGTGATATGCAGGCTCGTACGAAATTGTCAAATAAATTATTTTAAATTTGAGCGGGCTTAAAAGAGAGGCGATGGAAGATTAGACCTGGCCAGCACAATACAATAAAATCATGTATCATCAAATCATTAGGTTCGAGCTGGAAAAAGTTGTTGAACTTACTTAAAATTGCTGGCAATATTGATTCTGGGTTGTTGTTTAAAAAAAATGGGAACTACTAAATTCAGCACAAGGAACTGTAACTTAGAGTCCTTCGCGAAAGTCGTCAAAGTTGATGGAGTTGCTGGAACAGGAGCCAGAAAGAAAAGCTGATACTGTGATTACGCCCGTAACTTAGTAAGACCTGACACAGACTAGTTGCTTATCAAACTGAAATAAGCGAGGGCGTGCTCTAAAAGTAACTTAAACTACGAGCCAAACACGAAAAAGAGCGCCACATCAATCGATAACAATGCTATCGCTTCAAGAGAGTTATCGTTCGAAGTGGTTTCTGTTTAAATTTTGGGAGCAAAATGAATCCTGCGGCAGGTAGGGGACGGGGTCGTTTCATACGAGGGCGTGCTCGTGGCGGTGGTTCTCATCGTCCCTACTTTTATTTTCGGCGCAATGGGCGTGTAATTCCTGCCAACGGGAATCACTTATCCGGTCAGCGGGAGCCTGCTCCTACACCGCCACCCAAAACCAAACCCCAAGGCTGGGGCAAGAGTAAGCAACCTCCGCTAGACTGCAGCTTTTTGCGTCCCGAGAACTATGTGGCACCTGAAGATGGCCTGCAAGTGCAGAGCATACTGGTGGACAATCCCCGTGCCTATCCCGGCTGGCGTCTGTACTTTCTGCGCGACAGCTATGCCGAGGACAATGATTTGGCCAAACGTATTGTGGCAGTGGAGGCGCACTATCAACGTAATCCGAAGCAGTACGACTTTGTGCGTATACGGCAGCGTGGCTGCTTTCCACTGCCCGCCAGTGGCATTGTGGACGATGAGCAACTAAACCGAGAGTGGCCCTCAATGGTAGAGGACTTTTGTGCACATCCCTTGCGTACTTTGTCCACCTGGGCCTTGGCCATGCACACTGTGGTGATAAATCATGCCTTGGATGTCAGTGAATCTAAAGAGGCGAGTAATGTACCTGAGACTGGAACACCTCCCCTGGAAGAGTGTTGGCAACCAAGTATTACGCGCACACGCAAGATCTATGTACGACCAGTTGATTTTCAAGCGGTAGAGCTTGTTGGCAACGTTAGTCACGAGAGGGTGGACACTTCGTACACGATCCGTGGTATTGTAAAAAGTGTGGGTGAGCCCACATACTCCATGACCTGGCAATCATTTCGCTGCAGTCGCTGTCAGGCAGAACAGGCGTTGCGTCAACGCGGATCTTACGCACCGCATCCGTATAATTGCAAGAAGACGCCATGCGCAGCCAAGGACAACTTTCTGGCCTTAAGAAGTTCTCCGTATACGCGTCTTTCGGTCAGACAGATTATACGAGTGGAGGAGTCCAGTTTGTCGTTGGTGAAAGACTTCGAGCATACGCCCAGGGGTGAACTGGACGTGGAGCTAAGACATGATTTGGTCGATGCGGTACATGTGGGACAGGAGATTGTAATCGCGGGAGTTGTCAAGCTGCGAGAACTTAGCGTTGATAGCGAATTACCTACCACATCCACAAGAGCCGGAGGAGGAGATGGAGCCTCTTATCTGATGCAAGCTTATCTGAAGGCTATCAGCGTGCAGGATGCCCGCTTGGTCAAAAGAGAATTCGGTGATCGCGATTTGGCAGCCATAGCCACGATCAACGTACAGCCGAATAACTTTAAATTGCTTGTCCAATCTCTGGCTCCCGAGATACATGGTCACGAGCTGCCCAAGGCGGCGTGTTTGCTGTCGCTCTTGAGCGGAGTGGATGAGGGACCGCTCAATGTACTCCTGGTGGGCGATCCAGGTATTGGTAAATCAAGTATACTGCAAAGCTGTGCCCAGGTTGCGGAGCGAGGCTACCATATTAGTGGCAAGCGTGGAGCTCAGACGGCTCAGAAGATGGGAGTTACCTTCACGGGTCGAAATAAGAGGGTGATGCAGGCGGGCGCCCTCATCTCAGCCAACAGTTCAGGCCATTGCACCATGGATGATGTGGACAAGTTGGCCTCCAAACAGACTTTACTCCTGCAATCTATGCAATCGGGTGAAATGAATATGCCTATACCAGGAATATTTGGCTGTTTTTCGGCTCAGCCTTCAATCATAGCCTGTGCCAATCCCCAACGTGGACAGTACAACCAAGCGCAATATCTGCTCCAGAATATACGCATAGTGCCCGCCTTACTCAAGGAGTTTCATTTAGTCTATGTGTTGCTGGACAAGCCATCGGCGACCAGAGACGTTTCCCTGTCGACTCATGTGCGTTTGCTACACGCTGGCTCCAAGAAGCGTGCCAAGATTGCTGCCCGTTTTGCACTCAAGCCCAAGCTAAGTCAGACCGTGTGTGAGACCACATTTGCCGAGGGCCAGCCAAAGACCGAGAGTGATGATTCGATCATGCAGCAGGACTATGACTTGGATAAACGTCTTGAGATGCAGCAGGGCGAGAGCGAACTGGATTTGTTGCCGCCAATTTTGATTAAGAAATTCCTGACCTATGCCCGAAATAATATCAAGCCGCTGCTGAATGAGGAGGCCTCCAAGTCAATTATACAATTCTTCCTGGAGCTGCGCGAGCGCAGTGCTGCGGAGTATGGACAAAGCCAGATTGGAGTGGGGTAAGCAACGGATTAAGCTAGTCCTTGGTGATTAAGGGTTATATTTAAGTTAACTAAGTCTACTGTTTTGTTTAAATTAAACTAATCCTAACGAATCAACTTTAAGCTGGAGGAGACGGGCAGCTCCAGAAATATAGCCATGATCAGAGAGCACAAATAAGAGACCGTCACTGTGAAGAAGATGAAGGCAAACTGTAAAAGAATCCAAAGAGAATAGGATTAGCATAACTGAACTGTACCAAGTTTGGGACATCATTTACCATCATGCCAGTGCCAAAGTAGATGGGCTCTCTTACGGTGGCCAATACAATGCGAGCCACCAGCAGATGAACAATGAAAGCTCCATAGGTAAGACGTCCCAGTATACGAAAGATGGGCAAGCAGGCAAATTTACGGAAAATCCCTAGGAAATGAAATAGATTAATTGGGATTTCATGTCATTGTTTCAATAGCACAAATGAAACAAACTTATTTCGATCTACCATTTTTATACCCTGTACTTATTGAAAATGGGTAAAAGGGGATCATGAAGTTGTGCAAATGTATGTAACAGGGAGAAGGAATCATTTCCGACCATATAAAGTATATACATACATATATTATTGATCAGCGTGACGAGCTGTGTCGATTTAGCTTTGTCCATCCTTCTGTCCGTCCGTCTGTCCGTCCGTCTGTCTGTTTTGAAGCTAGTGAGCTGAAATTTTGCACAGAGTCTTCTTTTGTCTTAACGCTGCTAATATGTCGGAACCGACCGGATCGGACGACTACTTCTTGTAGCTGCCATACAAATGATCGGTCGAAAAATGGGTTTTAATGAGAAAACCCGGTTTTTCCTCAACATTATCGCTCTCAACCACGGTAATATTAAATGTTTTTAAGCTGATCTGCGAAGTTTGGTCGAAGTTGCTAACCGTTGAGACAAGCGTTTTCAAGTGTATTAAAACTTCGGCACGGACGAAGTTAGCTTTGCCTTTCTCTTTTTTATTGAAATTTTCCCTCACTTTATAATAGTCAGATAGAATCAAGCAATATATAAAACGAAAGCTAGCTGAAGGTCCTGGCAGCCATTGCTAGTTAATTCACTTATCTTAAAGTTTAAACTTTAGGATTAGTTTATATATATAAATAAAAAATAAATAAATAAAACGAAAGGTAATAAAGCTGCCAATAATCGCGTAGAACATAGTTTTTAAATCGGTTTAGTAGTTTTAGTTCATTAACCAAGAATATTTTTAAAAAAGTCGATTTTTTGCTCGAAAATGCAAGAAATTTAATTTCTTAACGCCTAGGAAAAATATAAAATAAACCAAAAAAAATATTTTTATTTTTCCTTCTTAAGAATCGCACTTGTACGAAGAAAATAAGGGATTGGTGAGGAGAATCGTGTAATACGTACAGTAGATGGATTGAATTGATTAGAGGAACAGTCAAATTTAAGTATTTTGTGTGTTCACATTTCATTCATTTACTTTTTTATATATTTTCCTCTCGTTTAAAAATGAAATTTCTCACTTTTTTGAGCAAAAAATTAATTTTTTTGAAATATTTTCGGTTATTGTACTTAAACTATTGAACCGATTTAAAAACTGTTTTTACGCGATTACTGGCAGCTCAATTACCTTTCGATTCATGTCGTGCTTGACTCTATCTGAAAGTTATGAAGTGAGATATTGCATAAAATAAAATGGCACCTAACAAAAAAACTAAAAAAAAATCATATTTCATGAAAAAATGTTTGAAATCGATTTCTGAGATCACCATTCCAGACTATACAAAAAAAAAATTTCAGTACAAATGGGTCTTTTTGACTGTAAACTAGTTTCACTGATCCCTGAGCAGGTATCTGAAAAATTTTTTGCATCTAATAGTTTTAGCTGTTTGAGGGAGCAGTATCATTTTAAAGAAGCACACTACTTCTTTAATACATGCTCCTGTATCATGATACCTTAAATTGGCTATTATGATGCCGCATCACTTGAGTATAGTAAAAAGATTACTGCAAATTTATACTTGATCATGGAGCAAGTTATTCTGCTGAACACGGTCACTGAGAGTATCGACTATATCAAACATTTTAAATATTTTTACAGCGAGTCAATGTAAACAGTTTAAAACTAGTCCCTTATCTTAACAGTATAGTTTTAAATAAAATCCCAGTTAATAGGGCATAAAAGAACATGAAATTTCGAAATATTACTTTAAGTCAGGGCTGCAAACCGGTTCGGAGTTGAACAGACAAATATTTTACCGCCGAACCTGAAACTAAACTGGAGCAAAAAAATAAACGAAAAGGTTTGGGTTCAGAAAAAAATTCATATTACTTTTTATACCCGTTACTCGTAGAGTAAAAAGGGTATACTAAAGTCGTGCAAATGTATGTAACAAGCAGAAGGAACCATTTCCGTCCGTATAAAGTATATATATTCTTGATCAGCATCAACAGCCGAGTCAATATAGAAATGTCCGACTGTCCGTCCGTCCGTCTGTCTGTATGAACACCTAGATCTCAGAGATGTTAAGGGATAGAGGTTTGACATGTATGGGACAAATGCTTCTTATACTTGCAGGCATATAAAGTTTATTTCTATTTTTTGCCACGCCCCCTCCCGCCCCCGCAATTTGAAAAAATCGTTATATCTCCTACAGTTTTGAAGACAAACGATTCGTATCTTCTAGAGATAGTTAGTAATTAGCCAAATGAATCGATTTGCCGAAGAAATGGTACAGATCAGATGAGCGGTTCTCAAGTTATGAGCAAAAATGTGAAAAATAGCCGAGTTAAAAAAGTGTTGCATACTTTTCAGATGTTTACCCTAAGGAACGCAGGAACACTGTTACACATGTTTTTTCATGAGTAACGGGTATATCGAAGTCGGTTAGAGCCGACTTTAACTTGCGCTCTCGTTTACTCTGACAACCTCTAACCTTGTGAATCGTTCAGCGATTCTGTTTTCCCCTAAGAAACCCTACCTGGCTGTGTTAATTTTAATGTCTGATCAAGACAAAATATATCCCCCTTCTCCTTCTTTCTTCTCAGCTTTAATAGCTACATTTCTGTCTTAAGTAACAAAGCCCTCGTTATCCTATGCTTTAGCAAGATATGATCCGAATGATCTGGAAAATCAGTTGTGCTATTTGTACGTCCACTTTTGTATATACATAATGTTACTTACAGCCCACCTTGCCGGCCATTCCCACTATGAAAATGCCCAGTCCGAAAGCCCATAGATTACGCTGAACACCCGCATAGATGGCACCCCAAATGGCCGATGGAGCCATATAGTAATGCTGAAATATGGGATGTGCCGAAAATAGCCACAAAATGCCCGCGGGTATGAGGGCAAACCAAAATAACTGAAAGCTGCGCAGCTCCCGTAATTTATATTGCTTCAGCGACAACTGATCATAGGCCAAAGCAGCCAGCACGCCACAGAAATAAGCGCCAAAGTTCATATGCGATGATGTGTAGAATTCGGTGAACTGGCGGTCATCTATAAATGAATCCTTCTGTGTTCTGTGTGGAGACAAAATTACAAATTGTTGGGAACTTCAAATCAAAACTCGGTTACTTACTGCGGCGTGGGCATAAAAATCGGATAGTAGTCCATGGCATATGTCAGCACAGCTGGTATAATCATAGACACAACCAAAATTCCAGCATACAGCTGTTTGCTCCAACGTGCAAAGCGGTGACCCAGCATCAGCACCACCAGACTGAGCACAAAAGCGTGTGCATCGGCTGCCAGGTACCAACCCTGCAGTAAACACTATGGAAAGGATTAGTCGATGTCTTTTGCCAAGTGATTTGTATCAACAACTTACACGCTCATTGGTGCGTACAAAATTATTAACGTACAGCAGATTGGTCCACCAATTACGACGGCAAGCCAACTGTTCCCTTTCATAGATGTGACGCCAGAGTGGTCCACCCGCGTTCTCAAAGTAAACTCCACTTGCGAGCAGCACAAAAGCATATGGAACCGTCAGGCGTATGTAGCGGAAGAGATTGAACTTGACAAAGAGCATCGCATACTGGCCAAAGCTCCATTTGTCCGACTTTGATTGAAATGCGCGAGCCACCGTTAGCCAGTTAATGGTTAACAGCAGTCCACTAATCACAAAGAAGGTCACTGTGATTAGAGAGCCGGCCATGAGCAGCGTTCCAGCTGCCGTATGCAGCAAGCGCTCAGGATCCTGTGGATTGCTGATAGCGCTCTCGTATATCACCCAATTGGTATGGGCAAAGATGACCATGAACATGGCAAAGAACTTGAAGCAGTCAAGGAATCGCAAGTCCCGTCCTATCTTGCCGTTGGGCTCCTGATTCAAGCGATACCAATTGCGTGCCACCGAGAAGGTGAGCAGAAGCTGCTGTGTGCGGCTCTTTGGCGGCGTCTTATAATGGTCGCGCTCCTTGAGCATCTTATCATGACGTCGATGCTTCAGATGCAGGTCAATCAGACTGCTGAGGGAGGCCATCACTAGCAGAGCGCAGAGTATCGTGTAGAAGGTTAAATTCCAAGCATCTGCAACAGATTTAAACTTAGGTAGAATCTAAAGCAACCTGTAGGTTTGTTCCACCCACCATCCTCCACTCTAGTGTTGGCCTCATTGCAATATTCCACCACACTCTTCGCCTGCACTCCATAGCCACGGCTCTGCAGACGCCAGTTGAGGCAGGTATTGGTCAGCCGCTGGTGACGCTGACGATTGTCCTTTTCCGTGGAGAATAAGTCCAGATATACATTCACCTGCAAACGAACCGAGTTTCAGATGGGTTAATTGGTCAAGCCCTTGGCCTTGAAAGAAATGCTGCGTTGGACTTTTTATTTGATTTTCGGTTTCGTATTTCCGCTGTGGCTATGACAAATCCCATAAAACAGAGGTTTCTTGTGTGTAATCTTCAATGGTAGATGCATTTTGATGGCGTTGGCTTTAAATGGCATCAACCACACCTGCCAACAGCATCAACCAGCAGCCATCAGCTTTAGTTTAATCAGCGGCTTTTCGTAGTGGCCTAGACAAGTAATTTATGCAGCAGATCTAACTCGAGCAGCAAAAGCTCCCGGATTAGGAAAATGCACATTGCATTAAAGCTGCCCACCGAGCAGAGGCGTTGTTTGCAATCAATTTTTTCGACGGGGCGTCAGATGAGTTCAATTATGTCTTTTAAACAAGAAAAAGTGGTTTGGGTCCATGTGCTTTACAGCACATTTTTGTAGTCTATGTAAATGGCTGTGGGCCACATTTTAATTCAAACAGTTGACGGAACATTGACGCCACTCATTCTCACGTCGCCCTTCTTGTACTTTCAAACCATCAGCGATCAACTGAAGTTAATTATATTTGAGCTTGCTCTTCTTAAATCTTCTTCTTAAATGCTTATATTTTTGCTTATTTCTGGCAATTCAAGTGATAAATCCTTCATCTAAGCATTGTGGTTAGCTAAAGAATAACAAAGGAGCAGGTGCTGATGAGCTGCCCGCTAAATTATTTAAGACTGGCGGCGAGGAGTTGGTAAAGTACATACATCAACTTCTCGGCAGAATATCTTTCGAAACGTGTAATTTGCCCACTTCTTAAAATAAAAGACCCTGCAGTTTGCGTCGACTACCGTGGGATCAGTCCCCTTCCCATAGCATATAAGATTCTGTCGTGCATTATTTGTGAAGGGCTAAAGCCGCTTTTTAGCACACTAATTGGATCTTATCAGTGTGGCTATAGACCTGGTAAATCAACCACAGACCAGATATTCACATAACTACAATTCCCAAATTAGACCTTTGAGTGAGGTTTCAAAACCAACCATCTTTTTGTTGATTTTAAGTTACCAAAGAGGTCAGCGTTCTTTGAAGCCCAGTCTACCTTTGGTATACCTGCAAAGTACGTTCGACTTTGCATGATTACGTTGAAAACCACTCAAAGCAAAAAAAATAGGAAGGAACCATTCCGAACCATTTGATACCAAAAGATTACCAAATGTTGTAGGCAGGGTATTATCTCATCGTGCGACTTCTTTAATATGCCGATGGAGTATATACTGCGCCAATGCCCAAATGCCAACTGATCGCGCACATCTCACTAATATAAATGTGAAAGTTTGTATGCTTGTTTGGCTTAACGGATTCAGATGAAATTTGGCTCTCAGATAGTTGATTACCTAGACTTAAACATAGACTATATAACTTTTATTTAAATGTTCGAAAAAACTGCGAAATTTGCCAAATTAATGTAAGAAAATTTATAAACTGAAAACTGGTACACAGATTAATGAACATAAACTATATAACTTTTATTTAAATGGTCAAAAAAAGTGCGAAATTCGCAAAATTATTGTAAGAGTATTTATGAAAGCGCTTTTACGCACAAATGGCAGAACGGATTCGGATAAAACTTGGCAAACAGGCAGTTGAAAACTTAAACTTGAACATAGGCTATGTACTTATGGTTAAAAAAAAGCCGCGAAATTTTCAATATTATTTTAAAAGTATTTATTAAAGCTCTTGATTATTAGGTGACAATGCAATAGTTGGTAAGTAAAAGGTGTTGATCCAATGGTAAAGAAAAATCGACAAATTTGGAAAAAAATTTTTATAGGATCTAAGATTATCATGAAGATATGTATAAGGGGTGTAGACCAAAAACCGCGAAATTCGCCCAATTTTCATTTGAATATTTAAGAAAGCTGGAAAGTTGGTAATTTAGGGGCGTCTATTGAACAGTCCAAAATATTGCGAAATTTGCCACTTTTTCTTATAACCTAAGATTATTATGAAGATTTAATGGTGTAGATCAAAGATTAAAAAAATTAAAATTTTGCAAATTTTTCTTCTGACCAAGGATTGTTATGAAGTCTTAGTGGAGGGCAAATATTGGAAGTGAATATTTAAAAATAAAAGTTTTTTGAGTTTTGGGAATCTTTAAGATTTGATTGATGGCCATCGTAGACACGTAAATGGTTGGATCAAACGGTCCAAAAAGTTGGGAAATTTTTAAAATGTTTGTATGGGTTAGACTATAAAGTAGACGGGTCAAGATCATGCGTTCCAAAGAATCCGGAAATACACAAAATTTTATAATTAGTTCAGGTTATCATCAAGATTTAAAAGTTGGCAATTAAATACGGGTAAATGGGAGGTGTCGCACGTTGGGGCGACTAGAGCAAATTCCGCGCCAAAATTGATTTTTTGTTTTTGAGATATTGAAGAAAGCTTAAATGCAACTTGAAACATAATTAAATTTTGCGTAATAATCAAAAAAGAAATATAGTCTAGGATATTTGGTTCTCGCACAACACGCATTTAAAGTTCACTTTTCGAACTCGATTTCAAGGAATTCATAAAATAGGGCATTTTATTGTATATTCGCCATCGTTTTTCATGAATATGAAACTTTTATGCGGATATGTGGCGATTGGAAGTATTACTTTTGACTGTTCTTAGTTCATTAGAATAAATAAAATTTTCATAAAAAAAAATTTTATAATTTTTTTTAATTTTTGGAAAAAAGATCCAAAAAAAAACAACATTTTTTTGCTTATTGTTGGACATAAAGTAATCGCCCGCGCGCGATCGCTCTTTGAAATAAATATTAAAAAATAGTTTCAATATTAAACTTTATGTCCTGAAAAAGTTAGCGTGCCTTTTTTTGCCTTTTCTGAGAAAATTGAATTTTAGTAAGTGAAGTCATTTTCAAAATTCAAATATTGCCAGCCCTGGAACATTCGCGCGCATGTTGAATGTCATTAATCAGCTGTTCTAACATCTGTTTTGTTTGTTTACTTTCTTGATATTTGGGAGTAGATTAAATTTAAAAATTCTTTTCTATAAACTACCATGGAAAATTAAGCAGGCAGTGTTTAATTTAGTAATGTTATTGCCTGACGTGAAATGCCTATAAGAAGGTGGCAAGCCAGATCGGCAGAGGACAAAGAAATTGTTGGCCAGACAAAAAATCGGATTCAGAACGAATTCAAGGAAAAACTAGGCTTACTTATTGATCTCCCGAAACCTGGATTTGGAAGTAGTAACTATAGTAACTTTGCTTGGCGATTTTTTTCAAAGCGCAGAATTGCTGCAGAGATAACTAAGATAGACATCGATTTGCTTAAAATATTGCACACTATATTAATAGTTGTTTCATGCAACTATGATATTAATATAGACAAATTCAAAAATTATGCTAGGCATTTCGTAAATTGGTACCCTTGGTACAATATGACCCTGACTTTGCATAAATTTTTTATTGATGGCCCGGAAATAATTAAATTAGCATTGCTCCCAATTGGTCAATTAACCGAGGAGGCCCAGGAAGGACGAAACAAAGATTTCAAGCTCTACAGAGAACATTTTTCGATGTTCTGAATAGAATGTTCATTACCTCGGATCTTCTAGTATCGATGCATTTCAAGAGACAGGAAAAAAAAATAAATCAAATGCCAAAATCAGCTTTAGATCTGTTAGAAAATGTACCTGAAGTTCAAAAGGAGTTCTCTAATTCAAGTGAAAGTAGCGATGAGGAATAAAGAAAATTGTTAAATATAATACGAAATTGGTTATGTTGTTTTTTATTAAAATTACACCTAAAATCTAAAAAGTTTTAAAAATTTAACACTATTATTCCACCGAAAACTATAGGATATAGTCTTTCGACTAAAAAAAAATAATTTCATGTTAATAATATTAGAAAAAAATCGTATTGGCCAGTTTTTAGCTTCCAATGTTTCGAAAAAAAAATTTATTTCGCAGAAACAATTAAAAAAAATTTTATTTTTAATTATTAAAAAAAAAATTTCCTCTAAATATTTCAAACTTTTAACTTTTTATTCAATACTTTAATCCTCTTAAAAAGATGGCATCAACAGTTTTTTGCTACAGGGCTCCGCTGAATTATGGCGCGATTTTGGCCTTTTCGCCCCACTGTGTGTCGGTCAATTGGTTTAAGGAAACTAACATTTGCCATATTCTTACTAGAAGTTAGATTGACATGACAGTTGGTATAGAAAAAGTGCAGATCAAACGAACCAAAAATTCGCGAAAGTTTTTATGAGTTTACACTCAGAGAAAAATAGAGAATTTAAATTTTGAATCAAGAGCATTCGTTCTCAAAAGTACGGTAAGCGCGATTATTCTTGATCCAAGAGCGATATTCTTGTTCCAAGAGTGAATTTTTGATGCCGACATTCTTGACTCAAGAGTTTCAGTACTTGATCCAAGTACGAATAATTCTCAATATAAAAGACTAAAAATAATAATTGAAGGGGGTGGGGGTTTGGGTGTGACAGACACGACCGAGACCCCGGGACAACCCGTCAGACCGACGTGGTGTTTGTTTGCTCCGCGCTGCTCGCCACTCACCATCAGCCACCCCACCCACTTTTTTCTAAGATGTGATTGATTTTGAGTTAGTCACATACCAGATAAAAATTTTTTATTTTACTTACTTTACTGGGACTTGAACTCGGTACCTTCGAAGACTGAAACACACACAGTTGGACGAGCAGCTTAACCGACTCGACTATTGTCGACAAACTACAAGTAGCGGCGAAAGCATATTTATGAAGCAGCGCGGTTGGTATTTGGCCAGCCGCAACAGCTCGACCGTGGATCAAGTCCCCGTAGCAGCAATTATTTTTTTTTTATTTTTTCCTTTTTTTTTTATTTTTATTTCATTTTATTTTTTTTTTGTGATGTTTTAAACATTTTTTATTATATTAAACAGACGTTTAATCACTTACTTTTGCCCAATCTTAATGTTCAACTTTAACATAATTATCGGCGCGGCACGGTCAAATGACAATGACAAACTGCGCATGCGCTGTCTCTCTTTGAAAGGGCGCGGCCAACGTTATTCTCTCAAAGTTTGCGTTTCCTCACTCCCCTTGCCTATAGAACCACATTGAGAATGAATTTGTCTCGATTCCAAGAGCGAAATTCTTGAAAACTCAAGTGCGACTAGATTTTTTTTTCAAGAGCGTTCGTACTCAAATTATTCGTTCTAGATTTCTATGAGTGTAGATTATCATAAAGATTGAATTGATAGCAACTTACAAATAAGCGTCAATTCGTCGTATTGCTAGTTTCTTTATAAAGATCTAATGCTACTCGAGGTTTTGATGGAGCTAACACCACTCCACCATACCATTTGCCTGAAGAAAAAAGCAACACTGCTTAGATTTACAGCAGAAGGAGTGGGTAGAAACCACATAGTAAGCCTCAGAGACTCTGAAAAGCTGGAAAAGAAAATCCCTTTAATCCTCCAACCCAGAGACGAAATGGTGGCCGAGTATCACTTTGACAGAACAGCCTCCTGGGTAAACACCAGGGGAATGAGAAAAGCTAAAGCACTAATATTGAACCACGACCCTCAAAAGGTTCCAAAAGTTAATTCAACAAGGAAAGAATGCCATCAGAATTCTGACAGGGCTCTACACGGGTCACTGTAGACTGCGGAGCCACATGTACAAGTTGGGAATAACAAACACCCAGCTGTGCAGATACTGTGAAGAGAAGGAGGAGTCCTCTGAGCATATACTAGCACACTGCGATGCCCTAGCGAGGCGCAGACTCAGCAGATTTGGGAAACACATTCTACACCCAAGCAATATCCGTAACTTAGAACCCACGAAAATCCTGGCTTTTGTACAGGAATTAGGGCTGCTAGGGGAGTTGTAAATTCAGTAGGGGGGCACAATAGACCACCACTTCCCCAACAACAAATAAAAAAAATGCTACTCGCACACGCCGATGATATTGACATTATCAGCAAAAGCGAATGGTCGCTAAGCAGGGTGTTTTTTGAGGCAGTCAAAAATGATGGGCCTAACGGTTAATGAGGACAAGACGAAGTACCGAGTATCCGCAGAGAAGAAGTGTACGGGTCTTAAACAATGTGGAAAGTACAACTGTAAGGAACCTCGAACTGATGATAACCAGGGAAAACAACTTCAGCGTGGAAATCCAAAGAACAATTACTCTTGCAAACCGATGCTACTACGGGCTCAGTGGGGAGTTATAAAGCAGAGATTTCTCTCGAAGAACAAAAAGCCACTCATTCCGCAGTCCTATGGTACAGAAAGCTTGAAGAGTACTTTGAAATCTATATTTATATTTGTAAACCTGTGTGATGATCAAAATACTTAATGCCATTCACATCTCTTACCTCAAAAGAACATATTTCAAGGAACTGAATGCATGCAGACATTCAAAGAGAAGTCTCCCTTAATTTCAATAATAATATTATTGATTATTGATTGAAAAAAAATGCATTCTCCTTCCGAATCATAGCATTTAATTGACCCCTTTTTCGTTCCGCCTTTGTTTGTTAAGCTGCCTGTCCAGTAGTTTAAGTTGAATAAACTTTCGAGCTGTTATCACAGCTTCTGATTTGTTGTTGGTTGCCCTTTTTTGTTTGTGTAGCTTGTAGTTTTTTTTTCTGCTTTTTGTTGTCTCTCATTTAAGCCGAAAATTTGGAAATCTCATAAATTGGGTTTTCTTTGTCAAGACATAAAAAAAAATTGAATTAAATTGTATCAGAGCCGCTAAATTAGGTGGCTGACAGGGTGTTGATCGTTTCCTTACCTTCTGGTTGTCCGTCAAGAGGCCCGCCTGTAGGGTTTTCAACTCATTTGCATCCAGTCCGGCCAGCGAGGCTTCGCACTCTCGCAAACAGAGACCAAAGTACAATTGGCGATGGTCGAAGTGATGGCGATCATACTGCGAGATATCGGCAATGGCTCGCCACGAGGACGCCGAAACATCTGGCTGTATTTCAGCACGCACAAAGCAATAAGTCGAAGTTTCCTGATCAAATTCCTGTAGGCAACGATCATAGTCGTCCAAGTCATACAGCGGCGGCATCTCATAGAACTGAGTCACTAAAGGAAGTAACAGGGAGATAAGGAGATAGAGAGAGAGGCGTCAATGTCAGATGCATGAGGCAATCAAAGATAAAACTAGTTTTTGCCATCCTTTTTCTCTAGAATCCCATAAAGGTTCATTAGCACTCCAATCAAGTGAAAGGAAACTCGTTTTCCTGCTCTGATCGTCCTAGACAAGTTCTGTAAGCGAATATGTTTTGACAATTTGCTTTGCATATCCATAAAAATGCTGAATTCTTAACATGAGCAATTAATATGAATCATTATAATGGCTCTTTAACCAATTGTCTGTGCCAACAGCAATTGCCAACTCATTGTGTTATTTATTTTGAGTCTCAGTTATGGAGAGGACTCCGGGGGGAACTTATCAACATTTAAGTTCTTGAACTTGAACACACACTAGTGTGGGAGTGAAATGCCATTTTTTTAGCTTTTCAAAATCTGTAATCGATTAAACTGTCACTAAAATCGAGTGATCGAAAGATGACAATTTATTATGTGGATACGGAAATCGATTAAGTTTTTATATCTAAGCTTTACTTTTGTTTGTTAATTTAAATACTAAAATTCATTATTTGCTAATATAAGACTTGAGCATTTGATAAGCATCTCTACAGTTAAGTAGGTAGATATTAAGTTTCATATTACACTATGCAGCAGAAATTTACTTATTTCATAATCTACACAGAGAAAAAAAAAGATCCCCGTAGAATGGATATTCAAATATCCACTTTAAGATCCATTTTTTAAAATATCCTTTTCACATTTTTTAGCTCCTTTGGATGAAGAATAAAGATCAATGAAACATTTTTTTCCTGATATATCCTTTTTAAGCGAAAATAAATCGACATCGAAAAGATCCAATGGATCTTAAAAAAGGGATAGTTAACTATCCAGTCCAAATGGATAGTTAAATATCGTAAGGATCATCAAAAACTATCCTTTTTTTTCTCGGTGTATGTAAAAATAGGCGAAAGCAAAACAGCGTTGCGCTATTTTCGAAGCTTTAACCTTCTAGCACTTAAGTGTGCCTTAAGACACTTATATTTCTATTCCTAAAAAAAGGCGGTTAGGTCTAAGATCATTTTTAAATATTTGGCGGACTACTGACCGCAGGTAGGGTTGTCAATATTTAATCGATATATCGATATTTTTGTTGGACGATTAGTAATAAAATTACTATGGTAATTACAGGAGTAAATTGTCATAAGAAGACTGTCGATTTTGTTCTGCACAAAACGTATAGAAAAGCGAAGTCTTAGAAAAACTTCGCCCAAAAACCATGAGTCTAAAATATATTCCTTCATCCAACTTTATCCAAGTACGGTATGTCCCCAGAGATTTTTTTCCCTTATATGTTTTTCCTTCGTTAAAGTGCGATTTCTAAGTAGAATGAAAATTAAATTATTTAAATCTTAAAGCTATTAGAAATATAAGATGTTACGGCCACTAGAAATGGTCATTTGGTTCTTTAAAAACTTGTTAGTTTTCTTAAGCTTTAAAAAATAACGATATATCGATGTTGTTTGGACCCGATATATCAAATATTGATATTGAAAATTTTTATTTTTGATATTATCGATATTGATATTTTGAGAAATATCTACAACCCCAACCGCAGGCTTCTAGTTAAATTAAAGTATTAACAGTGATATTAATTGTAACCAGTGATGCGAACCGCACGGAAATAAAGACTGGTTCGGTTCAGTGGTTCACACAATTTTTGAACCGCCGGTTCGGTTCATTGCATGGTTTTTGGGGCTTGCTGAACCGCGGTTACGGTTCGGTTCGCTCCGCTATTTTTTCATTTAGTTAACTAAAGAAACAAATTTTTGATACAAGTTGAGTTGTTTAGAAACTTTCACGGTCTGAAATCAACTATTTCTATCAAATAATTACAGTTTTTTGACATATTTGGCACATATTAACTTACTCAATTCTAATTGGAAATCCATCAGGTTATACAGAAATCGACGTTGATATGTGAAACACACCCTATTATATTATAAACATTTAATTTTTAATATACTCAAAATTTGACATTTCCATTTGATTAGTTTTATTATACTTGTATAAGTGGTTTTGAAAACAAAAGGGAATAATATAGATTTTAAAAAACTTAAATTAACTTCAATCTGATTAACTTTTAGTTAAGACTTAATAATAATATATCTCCTAGTATATTTTTTTTTCATCGATATTGGCTCTTAAGTCTAATAAATTAAACTCCAATGTGAAAAAAGTTCATTCAACTTTCACTTGTGTGGATGGAACTGCTAAAACTATTCAAGCTATGCTTAAGTTGACGTTCCTGATAAATATTCCAAAATTTAATAAATCTTTAGGTAAACGCTATCGTTGTTTTACTTTTTTATGGAATTGAATGAATATCCGTTATGTTTTTATCAAGTTTTGAATTTAATTGTATATTAACATTAAATGAGATTTAGTGACCTATTTTCCTTCTTCTGATAGCAGGCTTGATTCCTGGAATCTAAGATATCGAATTCAAGAATAGTCGGAGCAATTTTTTTTCGAAAAGTTGACATTTACTGAGCAGTCGTCCTCCGTTTTTTCAACCTTCATTTTGCATGCATATAATGTTTTGAGCTTTCTTACAACTCTGCTTTTTCAAGTATTTTCGAAATATTTTAAATCTAATTGCTGATTTTGCTCACTATTCGCCAGTAACTCAAAAGCTAAAGTGAACCGAACCGAACCATTTTATTTTGCGGGTTTTTGGTTCGGTTCAACATTTTTGAAATCACACCGGTTCGATGTACGGTTCGGTTCACGATAGCAAAAGGCGGTTCGGTTCGGTTTAAAACCGGTTCGGTTCAGAACCGGTTTGCATCCCTAATTGTAACCCGTATTTTTTCCGTTAAAAGTATGTTTATTGTTAGTCAAAATTAAGTTCAGCATTTGTGAATATATAAAAGTTGTGCGTTGGTGCAGTGAAATACTTTTTGACGAAAATATTTCACATCGACAAGGCACTTTCAGCAAGTTTTGATTATTGCAAATTTTTTGTGCACAGAATTTGGGTTTGAAGAGAATAACGCTTTAATTTGTCGGATTTGACAGATTGAAAACTTCTGGACATGTTCGATTCTATCGATACCAACGATGAATTGTCGATGATTTAAATTTGGGAAAATGCACTAAACGCAGCACTGAACGAGGCTGTAGACTTGACCTTAACTTTGGCACAGTGGAAAATACGCTACAAAAGCGTTCCTGAGCCTACACCCAAAAAAATTTGTATCAATATTAATTTAAAAAACACTTTGTCTTAAATTTAAACTAATACTAGTAAAATTGGAAACCTACAAATAATTAAATTGAAACTTTGAATAATAATTTGATGCGCAGAAGTATCAATTTGAAACTAATACATTTTTTTTAAGTACCAAAATTCGAATGAATTGTAAAACAAAGCAAAATGTCGCAGCAGGCGATTCTTAACGTATCACATATAGTGTTGTAATTTTTGTGTAATCAATAAATAAATGGATTTCAAATGGAGCATACTTACATGTTTAAGCAACTAAGCATTAATTTTGTTGTGGACGTTTTTTGCAAACATATGTAAATAACAACTTTAACTCTTCAGATAGAACACAAAAAGCTACAATGCTGCTTAGACCAAGGCTGCTGCAGAAAAGAGTTTTTCGCGTTGCAGTGACAGACCAATGTTTCCCCATAGTAGACAAATCACATTTGTTGAATTTAATTTGTTATTATAAATAAAATAAATTTTGAAAGAGTTTAAGTTAGAAATAGAATTGTTTTTATAATGTTATGTTTTAATTTTAATGGCAGTTTGTAAAGAACGGAATTTATATTACAAACTTGATAAGAAATAATATTAAATTGATAAAAGCTAGTATCAAAATCATACTAAAAGTTTAATAATAAGACCTAGTGTCAAATTGAGACTAAAAAATTAATACAAAAAGTGTCAACCTGATACACGTAAGGATCAATATCGAAATATCATGTTAATACTTTTGAAAATATCGAAAATATCAATTTGATACATGAAGTATTAAAGATAATTTGAAACTCTATAGTTTCAAACTGATGTCTAAATTGTTTCATTTTGATGACATCTTTTTTTTGGAATCGCCCTTGCCATCATTAGAAGATGGAGCACCTATATCTTTGCCATCTTCTGGTGGCTTCCATGGCATAAGGCACATACGGTTTCTCCTTGGGCCCAAATGATTTTAGCAGCATCATTTACTACAAATAAATCATTGCAGAAGTCTTTTTCTTTCGATAGACGAAGTAGTTCTTCATAGTCTGCTCTTAAATATGCTTTTAGCATTAGATAGTTTTATTGCATTTTGGTCTTCTCCGTTTATCTTTAAGCGCACACATGGATCGTCTAGACCTGATTTAAAAATATTATTATGGTAAAGACTGCACTGCTTGAGTTTCACTTTTACTTTTTGAAATAGTTTCAAATATGTGGTGGGGAACCCGGAGCTTAATCAGTTCATCAGTAATCAGGCTTAGATCCGGTGTTTGTCGACGTTGTATCAGAACTCATATCAAAAATTTTAGAGGCAATGCTCCACCTGATAATAAATAACCCTGACGAATAACGAAATACAAGATCAATATTTTCACCAGAAAAAGGCTCTACCCCTGCGGCGCTTAGGAATTTTGATGTCCCTCAGAAGAATTACAATTCGATCAAATTTTGTTTTGCCCACAACATGTTCTATTAATTTTTCGTCCCAATAAACCAGCAATCAAATTGCATTGTTGGCCTGATTCGAATTTTTATAATTGACAGCATAGAGTTTTCTTAAAATTTTAAATTACTTCTCAATCAAATCACGATATTAGTGTGGTAAAAGCATATGCCCGATACTTTTTCAGGATTTCCGAATAGTTTCATACACTTATTAAAGATTTTGCTCAAAATGTTGAGTGCCCGAATAAACAATTACGAAACATTTGATTCTTTTTTATTTATTACAAAAAAAAGTATTGAAAATCTTGTACACAGACGAAGATAGCTTTGCTTTCTCTTTCTTTCTTTCTTTAAATAGTGAAAAAACATAACTAAATAATTGTAACTGAAGAAATGAAGTTGGTTTGTTCTAACGATTCGTTTATTTTGTACTGCATTACTTCAATATAAAGTTGAAAAACCGTAAAAAAGTGGTAAGAACTTGTTTTTCTTTTCTAATTGTTGTTTGCTTGTTTTGAAGGCCGAGCCAAGATCAACTTTGCTTAAAGCCCCATACGAAGTACGACGAAAAATTCGTTTTGATACAGAATTTCACATAAATAGAAACACTTTCTAACAGCACATGAGCATCAAAGCAAAGCCAAGGTGCTTCTAATTATATGAAATACTGTATCGAAAGGAATTTTTCGTCCTACTCCGTATGGGGCTTTAGATATAAATGCAAAAGTCAAAATGTTTTACGAGATATGTAATCGTAGGGCCTACTCTGAAGCTGAAAAGTTTCAAGTGCAATAAGAAGAAAACTTCAGCTAATAAACCAAACCCAGGCAGGGTTTTTATACTACCATCGTACCCGTTCCGGATTTTTTTGTCTCGACGCGATCAACTTTTTTGAGTTTAAAAATATGTCACAGTGTCAGTAGTACTATCAGTGGTTTCTCAGCATTATTCGCACCAAATTCATAACTTGCGTACAAATCGATAAAAAATTATAACGTCAACCGGGCAATTGTCGATCCAGCTTTGCGGATTTGAAAATTAATAATTTTGCTGTTTAGTGTCATTAGAAGAATTTTGTGTTGAATGACTTGATTTTCCTTTGTTTTTTCCAATACACAATATGGATTGTTATATCAGTGCATCGGATTGCAATTTCACTTAACAATTAATAGAATTTTTTTATGGTGCCATTTTGTGGGCAATAATTGACATTTTTATTTGGCCATTAAATTAAGCAATTCATTTATCTCACTTACTGTTCAAATGGAAGCCTTTCGCCGTTGCCAATATCAGGCCTAGGGCTATGATCTGAAACCAATACATCTTGGCTCTTAATTTTGTAATTCCCTTTAACAGCAAAAAATTCCAAATAACTCTTTTGCACTTTCAACACAAATAATCGCCGTGGGCCGACAAAATGCAACAGAAAAGTCAAAGTTTCATCAACACGACACACAAAAACAAAGGCGGGGGCTGCGCTTCCCAATGCCAAAAATATTAGGAAATGCACTCCACACACTGCACTCTGCGATTAATTGGTTGCGTTTGCACCGATTGGAGCGATCTGTGCAAGTCGACGCGCGAGCCGAGAATGAAATGAGGCATGGGAAGATGCGTGCCGTTTAGCGCTGCGGATGGGTTCGGGTTCGGGCTGGTTGTTGTCGTTGCTGATGATGTTGTTTCAAAACCTTCAAGTGCGTTGGTTTCCGAAAACCAAAACAACTAAAAATGCGTTGTAACATGTTCGATGCTGCCCACATCCGAACTGAGTTATGGGGAATCACTATGAGTATTGGGTCGATGTTATCGCACTATTTGGGGGAATTAGGGTCTGCCCACTGGCTAAACATGTTTCCATATATGTAAAAGATTCTAACAACAAATTTAGTAAACAAAATTAATGAAATTAGCAAAATTCCCTTTGGGTCTTCTTAATCATCATTCAAAACAAAAGACTTGGGCAACGAACTTGATCACTATTTTGATTTTCTTATTTCATTTCTTCTTTTTCGCCCTAGACAACTGCTTGGCCTCATTCATCTTAGCCAGGCCCGGGCCCGTCTGGATCTCTCCTCAGTGGTCACACCTCCTCATGTAAGCGATGTCATCGCTCTGCTGACCGAAAGCATCACCCAGACGAGTCTTACTACTGAAAATGCTTCCGGTGGTGCGTCCGCCAATGCTGCCGGTGGTAGTCGCAGTTCTCAGTTGCGCAGCTTTGTCCAAATGATGCAGTTACGCTCACTGGCTCTGGGCAGGAGCATCTTTGAGTTTGAGGAGCTTAAGGAAATTGGTACAAGAGCTGGCATCTTGACGGGCATTACAGAGCTGGTGGAGATAGCCAACATGGGCGGCTATTTGCTTAAAAAGGGTGCAAACATTTACGAAGTGGTGCCGGAATAGCCAAATGGAATGAACACGGCGAAATGTCATTGTCAATACTTAAACTAATCGTTGTTATTTGTTTTGAGTTTTCCAGAGCTCTAAGATGAAATGTATATTTGTTCGAATGCAACTATCTAAGTTAAGTCTATTCAGACTTTTTTTGATTTTTTTTAATATTTCACTTTGCCGTTACAATTCGTAAATCTGGCATGTTCTGGCTTGGCTTCGCAACCAAAATGTTCAAATATGGGAAAACATGTTTTCCAACTTGAAGTTACCAGTGGAAAACTGTTTAAATTTTTATTGCGAAGTTAAAATTTGTGTACGACTTGCTTCTGCGTCAATAGGGAAACGACAACAAATCATTTTCTGCTATTTGTCGTTCCAAATGGGTTTATTTGTTAACATTAAGCAAATATCGCTTACATCTTGGAGTTGAATTTAGCTCTGGAGCCATTTTTGGGTTTGCTATTGACACAGTCATGCATAGAAGCAAGTCGAGTGATGGCTGACTATGTATTAATTAATTACTAATACCATGCTGGCCTTTAAAGTATAAGCGAAGATATTTATGTTGACAATGTTGTTAAGTAGCTAATTTAATCAATCCGTGGTGTCTACACTCGAACCTTAGATCTTAAACAATTTTGATGTAAATAAAGAAAACCCCGAACCAGTAATCAGACTAAAATCAATGACCATTTTTTTTTGGAATATTCCTCTACATTTTATACCCAGAATATGTTATTTTTTTAAGTGAAACAACTTTGTTTATATCCAACGATATTTTCCCAATCGCCTTTTAACTTAATTTGGAATTTGTGGATGCGTCGTTCAATGAGTTTCTTTACAAATCAATTTAACATACTCTTAAAAACATCTGTAATGTAACCCACAGATGTCAATAGCTCATTACTGTCAATCAAACTATTGTTATCATTATGATTGAACATTGGATTTTAAGTAAAATCATTATTTTATTAGGTGGTCCAAACAAAATTTCTAATATTATACAAATTTGTTTCGTGAAAAGTAGGTTATTATAAATCCTCATTTTGCATATTTGACATATTTACATATATTCTCGACCTAAATACATATTTCAGAATATGCTAAAGGCCTATACTCAAATTAGATAAAAATTTAGCTCGACACAACACATCATATAAATAAGACTGCTGTTCGAAAGCAATCAGATTTCCAAATGGTTTAAAAGTGTTTATCTTCAGGTAAAGAAGTATTGTGCCGAACTAAATTTTTATCTCATTTGAACATATCGCTCACTTACTTCAATACTGGCATAACTCAAAAAATACGATTTTTGACTTAATGATGCAGAAATCTGCGCGCTTTACTGTACTATTTTATGCAAAAATTTTCGTATTGCTATCTCTTCTACTTTTCATGTGAGATGAGAATATGTCGCAATATCATTTTCTAGGTTCATTTTCATGTTGATGCAAGAACGGTCATATCTCAGTTGTCCTGCTGTCGATATTGACCAAACATACTTTGTCTTTCAGTTAAAACATCATATTTTCAATGTTTATTAATAAGCATTCTAAATTTATAATATTTTACTTAATTGAGTTGAAACTAAAAGAACCATTATTTTTTAGGTTAAATCCATTGAAAACTTTAAACGTGTTTTTCTCAAAATGGATTATTTTGAGTTATGACCTAATTTGACCTATTTTGGAATAAATCATTCGCTCTTACATTTTTGGAGAATAAATATATACTCCCAGTCAGGCGTCTGCACCTCGAAAAAAGCCTTTTATTTAGTGTTAAAATCGAAAGTAACTTACACAGCAAATAATGCTCCATAGAAGCATTTTTCCGAATTTTTTGTGTTCAGCACCGAACCCTAAAACAGGTACATATGTAATAGCCTATTTCCACTGAACAAATGAAGCTTCATTTCATGAAATGACAAGAAATGAAGAAAATGATATCATTTCTTCCATACGAATTGTCACTTCATTTTGCCTTTCATTTCTAGAAAATGATGAAAAATGATGACATTCCCCACGAAGGAATCTGGTATTTTTTTAAAAAATACTAGCTACTCTCTGGAAACGGAAAGTGACATCACCAATAATTTGTTAATTTGAATTTAAGTAGTAGGCGCAATTTTGTTTAAAATATAAATTAGTCAATAAAAGTTGTGTATTTAGCTTTCTGTTTATAATTCAGGATGATAACAATGCGTTTGCCCCTGAAAATTGCTGTCATGACGCGTATGTTATTTTTTGCTAACTATTCCACGTGAGTTTGAAAGTGGCGCCTGTTATTTAAATCAAACTTTTCAGCTGTTTTTCATAACGCATCGTTGTGAATGTTAAACAAATGACAATTTGTCAATGGAAACGGCAAAATTTTCAGAAATGAAATTGACAAGAAATGAAGCCAGTGGAAATAGGCTATTACACTTTAAAACAGAGTCCGGCAAGTCCGTATCTTTTGTGTATTCAATACTGCTCAATGGGAGCGACGCTGAGACACAGACAGTGTACAAGCTTATTCTGCTCTCTTTGCAACAACAAAATAGTACTATATGAGCGCGGCTACGCACACACACGCAAGGTCAAAATGAGCATGTGTGTTATGCCGGCCACTGCTCTAAAAAAATGAATACAGCTTGATGAATGAAAAAGGGAGATTAAATATACTGAATCGCATTACAAGTCATTTTACCGTGATTAACACATCATTACATTGCGAAAAAAATATCCAAAATTGAATGCCAATCGAGTTGAAAATTATCTCACCTGTATGTAACAGCGAGAAGGAAGCATTTCCGACCCTATAAAGTATATATATTCTTGATCAGCATCAACAGCCGAGTCGATGTATCCATGTCCGTCTGTCCTTCTGTCTGTATGAACGCGTCGATCTCAGAGACTATAAGAGTTACAGATACAAATTTGTGCATGTACATTGGTGTTTACCGTACGCAGATCAAGTTTGTTTCAAATTTGCAATATTTTCTTCCCTCCCCCGTTAAACCGAATAAAGCTGTCAGATCCACAATTTTAAAGTTACAACATCATCGCTTAATATATATTATCTTAGGCCCTTAATCTGTCTATTCTGACACGATGAGATCTGAGCAAAAACACCAAAGTTATTCCCGAAACAAATTCGTTATTAGTTTTGCGCCCTTAAGTAGAACTTTCCGCTCGCACGCAAAAAGAACGTATTCACAAAATTCGGTACTGCCTTTTGCAGTCCGTTCGTTCGTTTTTCTCACAAAGACCCACTTTTCGACCGATAGTTCCTATGGCAGCTATAAGATATAGTCATCCGATCCAGTCGGTTCCCACATATTAGCAGTGTGCAGTAAAAGGAAGACTCTATGCAAAGTTTCAGCTCGATAGCTTTAAAACTGAGAGACTAGTTTGCGTAGAAACATACAGACAGACGGACAGACAGACGGACGGAAAATGCTCAATCGACTCAGCTCGTCGCCCTGATCAAGAATATACATAGTTTATAGGGTCGGAAATGAATATTTCTGTGCGTTGCAAACTTCTGGGCCAAATTATAATACCCTTTGCAAGGGTATAACAAATTCTGGTGTCCCAGAACTCTCCTTCGTTTGGCTTCAAAACTATCGTGTTTGGAAAAGAGATTTATCAAAATTTACCATCCTAACAATATTGACAAGCAAAATAATTTTGGAAATGTAAACGACATTATATTTTGCTGAACAAATTAATTAAATATTTCATTTGTTAAACTTTCAAGATTTTGCGGGCTCGAGGTCTCGTTATGTTTGCACATAACTTAAATCAGGAACACAACAAACCACAAAGGAGGTGATCGTACAGCTGTTTCATTGGTATCTCTACCAATTCTTCAGCGATCTTTGCGTGATTCTGCTATCACCGAACAACCGTCTCTTCATGCCTGCGCCGTTAAAATCGTTTGGGAACTCCAATTTTCGAATATTTTAGACGCATTTGAATTTTGTTAAATTTACTTACTCCCCTTGATCTGACAGCAGGCCTAGTTGTGTGCTCAAAGAGTGTTGTTGTTGTTTTTGCAAGCATTGGCCGAGCTCTGCAAAATATGTCATTAGGTAACTGCAGATTGAATTGTGTGAGTTTCCTGAATCCTGAATAATCTTCAGGTGGTAGTATTTTTCCACCTAAGTATTGCTTAGGCGAAGACATGATGGGATGATGACGTATATAAAGAAGTGCATTCGTATTCCTGATTGTCAGGCCTACTTTGCTAATCGGATATTTTTCATTCATGGATGCCCTGTTGGCTGAGAATCCTATATTTACGCGCCATTCTTAAGGTACTTACGATATTTCCTGCATTTCTGCCCCCAAGATAATCCTAAGACAGGATTGAGTCTAAATTATGAGAACGATTTTCTGAGAACTTTCTAGGTACGAACATTCAAACGTAAGAGCAACAAAAAATTTCTGTACATTGGAAAATGACAAACTTAAGATTTACTGTATAAGCTGAAAACAACTAACACTAAACTATGCAGATATTGTGAAGAGAAGGAGGACTCCTCTGAACATATACTAGCACACTGCGATGCGCTAGCGGGGCGTAGATTCTGCAGATTTGGGAAACCATATCAGTAACCTAGAACCCGCGACAATCCTAGCCTTTGTACAGGAAATTGGGCTGCTAGGAGAGTTGTAAAGTCAGTGTGGAGGAACAATAGAACAAAATTGGTCCGAACCAGGGTTACTTTATCCATGTAGTTTTTCGTTTTGGGACCAGAAAGCATTTTCTATAATCTGCGTATGTAGTTTTCCATCTCCGATGTCATCGGTTAGTTTCGGTAATTTCTTTTATTTACGAATTTATAAAAAAATGGACAAGCCTTGGTTTCTTATTTGGTTTCATTTAATACTTTATTATTTGTTTGAATTAAAATTACATGCTCTCGTGCTCTTGTACTAAACTTTTTGTCAATAAATATGCAAAACGTAGTCCAATTTGAAATGTCTTTTGCTGTCAGGTGTTATTTAAGTTTCTCTATGAATTAGTTTAGATTTAATTTAGCTTGGATTTGAATATGAGGCCATTTGCTATGATCCGTAGTAACTATTTTTAAATCCAGCACTAGACGTCGTTCCTTAAGCCTAAAGGGGGTCGATTAATATAAATTAGAGCTAGGTTTGTATACTAAACGTTATCGTGCCGTTTTGACAGAATAATCTATTATTTACAGTTTATATTTATTTATATGTGATGCTAATAAATGTTTACTTGTAATATTTGGCTTAACCTTGCGTTCATTTTATAAAATCTTATGCTACGAGTTGAAAAATTTGAATTAATTTTGCTTAGGTTTCTTCTAATCAGTCTAAAATAAATAAGGGAAATTCAAAATGAAAATTTGTCTAAATTTGCGGGCTAAATATTTGCAGCTAAATATTCTAGAGAAATTATGGTACAATACGTGGAGAAGGGTACGGGTGCGGAGATTGGCTAGAAACGGAATGGCTATTGCTTTAAGTCGTGCTAAGATCTTTGTACTGAGAGAAGCAGAGAGACAGTTGTTGGAATTAAACTGAACAAAGTGAGACATTTTTGCACTTTGCACTTACTGACTAAAAAGGCAAAACATAAATACAATATTTGTTTCAGAGATTCGTTGGGTTAGCGCTTGATTTACATTTCGCCAAGAAATGTGAGATTGAACGTTCGCAGCTCCATGGGTTCCAAGCTGATTTGGGATAGCGATTGCAGACGTACAGGAGGATTGTGCTTGTCTCGCAAACCCGTTAGACTGGTGGCTTCGATGCTTTCCACGTGCAGCTGACCCAGTTGCACGGCACCCAAGCCTTTTGTGGACAGTGGGCATAACTGGTCCAGCCCCTCCTCAGGACCTGAACTCACACTACAATCGAATCCCTGACGATGTAGGACCATTAAAGCTGAAGCGGACGGAAATAGTTGCAACTCTGGGTCGGACAGAGTACGTAAGGTGGTCAGATGCACATCACATGGAAGTTGTCCTTGAGGCAGCAGATGCACCAGACTCTTTAAGGCCGCCTGCGGCTGTTCAAAGTTGCTGATGAAGTAGAGATTGGGTGGATAGCGCAGGGCATTGGCCAATTGCTGAGCCTGTAGACTGGGTAGCTTATAGCTGGGGGGTTGGACCAAGTGCTGTCCCTTGGGCAAGTCCTCGATCAGCAACCAGAATTTGTGACGTGTCAGACGACTGTCCACTACACCCTCGCCCATGCCACGGTAGTCGTCGTAAAGAGTGCGTCGATCCAACATGACCTCCAACTGGCCGGGCTCATAACTGGCTGCCCCTTGGGCATGAGTGGTGAGAAGGGTAAGGCGTAGGCGCGAGTCCTGCAAAAAGGCTCCTGAGGTAATGGGGAAATAGTTGCCTTCTATACCAATGGCTGGAACTTTGATGCGTCTGCAGGAAGAAATGAAATGGATTAGGCAAATTAACTCTGTAGGCGATTTCACAACTTACTCATGATATTGAAAGCCATTCTGATCGCTATAGAACACTGGCAGCTCGGGCATGGTACCCGCCTCTGCGGGCTCCTTGAGTGGATCTCGCTGCAAGGGCCCGGAAGCGATGTTGTCTATGTTTGTGACCAATCGCATAAACAGTTCCGTCTCACGATTCTTAGGCGGCGGCTCAAAGTCTATATCATTCTCTATATAAACGGCTGCATCCAGATGTGTTCGCGTATTAAAAATGCGCACTGTATGGGCCAGGAAGGGGCCATAGATTACTGTTACATCACTGGCTATGGGACCAGAGGTAATAATAATTCGCACATCGGTGTATTGCTCCAGAACATCCTTCTCGGCCTCGCTCTGTTCGGGATCGGTCTTGAAGAGATAGGCACCCGAATGGAATTGGGCACTGCGATAGGCGGCAAATCTGATGCTGCACTGCATGGGCTTAAGCAGCTGCTTCTTTTGGTTCTTTCGTGTGATGGTCTTTAGGAAACCGCTCTTCTCATCGAATAACAGACGCATATGGGGATTCTCCAGTTGTATGTCACCTGCGAACGAAGGAAAGAAATTAAAAGTAAGTGAAAAGTCTCTGTGTCTGCCTTATTCATTGTTAATCAGTTAATCTCCTCCCTTAGTTTTAAAGCGATCTTAACCAAACTTTGCACGAAGTCTTTTGGTACAAATACGCTGCACATTTGTCGGAACCGGTCGGATCGGATGACTATAGATTATAGCTGCCAGTAACCCGATCGTAAAAAACTAACTCACTCAAGAAACGGAAACAAGCCTCGGATACAACAACCGTTCAATGTTGAACAAGGATAGCTAGCCTAAAAGCTGGCTGAAGCCCTCAGAGATGTGGTCCGATACAATATTAAAGTATTAGGCCAATCGAAGACAAGATGGACTGGTAATGGCGTAGTCACAACGGTCGACGGTCATTGCTTCATCTATAGCGGCAGCTCAGAGAAGCGCTCCAACAGAGTTGACATAATAATAGCCAAAAATACCAAACGCGCCCTAATAAGGTACGCCCCAATATCACAGCCAGATTTAAAATCAGCTTCCGTCATGTTACATTCATACGATGCTACGCTCCCACTGAGCCACACTCCGAAGATAATCTTCTAGACGCCAAGTTCAGTCCCGAAAGGTTACTTCATTATAGTTTTTGGCGACTTCAATGCCAAAGTGGGAAACATCACCACAAATGTGGAAAAATTTATGGGTCGGCATGCTTTACCGTCTCATAAAAACAATAACGGGCGAAAACGCAAAAATTTGTGGCTCTACTTCTTAGAGTCTGTGAGATCAACGCGTTTATACAGAGAGAGAGAGAGAGAGACAGATTTTCGCTGTTAAAAGATGGAGGGGGTGGAATTTTCCAAATCTGAAACAAACTCGATGTGGGAACAGTATACACCTGCATACATGCAAAACTTGTGGGTCCATCAATAATAGTCTCTGAGATCGACGCGTTCATACAGACAGACAGACAGACGGACATGGCTAAATCGACTCGGCTGTTGATGCTGATCAAGAATATATATTCTTTATGGGGTCGGAGGTGCTTGCTTATTATAGTTGCTAACAGAATGACGACAATAAGAGTATCAACAATGACTTCTTAAAAGACTTAGTCGTGGATAGCAAATTCATAGGTGTGTACTAAGCAGAGAGCCACAATATCTCCTGGATTCCTTCTAATTCAAAAACTTTCCATATTTTATACATTCAGCCGTGCGCTGTGCTGCGCATATACTACAGTTGGCAGTGAAGAGTTCTGATTAAAAAGCTTCGCACAGCTTTAATCTGTTACCTAATGGCGGACAAACATCTCAAGAAAACTCCCATTCACTGCCCTATGGATGTTAAAACATTTGCTGGCGGAAGTCATCTTTAACTTTTGCTCCAATTTTGCGGTTACTGAACCGGAAAGTGTGGGACTCAGTTCGCGAAATTGTACGCATAATAGAACCAGAGGAGGTGGCCACAACTAAAAGCCGAAAATCTAGTTTTGCCTAATTTTTATTGCATTTGGAAAAACTGCAGATTGGAAATATAACGAGAGCGTAAGTTAAAGTCGGCTCTAACCGACTTCGATATACCCGTTACTTATGAAAAAACATTTTTAACAGTTTTCCTGCGTTCCTAAGGGTGACCATCCGATAAGTATGCAACGTTTTGTTAATGGTGGGATCACCATTGGATTATCATTTCGATCATTTGGCTAATTACTAACTATCTCTAGAAGGTACGAGTGGTCTATCTTCAAAACTGTAGGAGATATAACGTTTTTTCCAAATTGCGGGGGCGGGAGGGGTGTGGCCAAAATTTGAAACAAACTTGATCTGCGTGCATACTCGGCTGTTGATGCTGATCAAGAATATATATACTTTATATGGTCGGAAATGATTCCTTCTGCCTGTTACATACATTTGCACGACTTTAGTACATCCTTTTTACTGTACGAGTAACGGGTATAAATACTAAATATGAAGTCTTTATAATTTTACTTTAAATGTGAAATAAATGGAATAAAATGATTTAGATTTATCCCAGAGCTTAGTTCAGTTGTTAAAATAAGTATTACTTAAGTCGGTACGTACCGGTATAGTGAAATAAAAGTGTGGGTACCGTATCGAAGCCGAAACCCGAAATTAATTAAAAACCGAAATATAACCTTTACCCGAAGCATTCCTTTCGGGACGTACTGGTACCAGAACCAGAACTGAAATTGGCTTCGGGATTATGCACTGATTAAAAGCCATTCACTGATCCGAATGATCCGATGATTTACTTTTTCACAAATTCGCACAAAAGGCTTTTAGTTCTTCCTAGTGCGGCCTAAACTAACCTCTTCTTGCCAAGATTTCTTCTTCAAATGAACTCACCCGCTGGTTTCGCGCGCGCCTCAAATGTATCGGCCAAAAGTGTGCCATTGCTGCCTGCTCCAGGGGTGGACGTGCCTGACGCACTCGTGGCCGTGCCCGCTTCCGTACAATCATCGCAATAAATGGTGGCAATGCTTCGCTTATAGTTCACCTCATCCACCTGCACACGATACGTGGTAAGTGACAGGGCCTCCAGTTCGGCCACAAATATCACTTCATATTGTCGGGTCGATGTGCGTATACGTCCCGCTGAGCCTGTGGTACTGCCAAAGCCCTGGTCGTACACATCGGTTATATTCCACACGGGATTGATTTGTATATGCTTCAGTTCATCGCCCTGATCATTGAATATCTTGACATTCGGTTGGGGTACACGCAAAGTGACAATTTCAAGACGCTTCTGGGCCAACGAATTGTACAGAACAAACGTGCCCATGGCACCAGTTGTTGAGGTGGTGGTCGCGTCGTCAGCACCGGCACCACCGCCACTTATCAATTGGATCGGCATCTTTCGAGGCATCTTACTAAAGTTATCCCGCTCAAATTCGCTGAGTATAAATCCATGATGGTGCGGTGCTTGCTTTTGCAAAAGGAGTTCTAGGCAGGATTCCTGCATTTTGACCATGTTCTGGGTACTCTCAAACAAACGCATGGCATAGTCACGCATCACAGTGGCCTTGGAGGTGCCTGTGATAGCATCATGATGCTGGAATAAACCCAAATTCCGGCGTGCCAGTATAATCTGCTCATAGTTCTTCTCATAGATCTTAATGGCATTCTCGTGCCGGGATTGACGTGCGGTATTATAGGCCAACGTGAAGAGTATTTCGGCAGAGCGCAGATTATGTTCCAGCTCGGAACTCAGAAGCTTGTAAAAGGGGCGCGTGGTGAAGTACCCCGACCAATAAGCAGGTCTGCCCTCTGAGAAAATATCGGAATAGACGAAGAAGTCGCCTTTAAAGGTGGGAAAACTCTGTGTCCTCTCCTTCATTCGCTCCCGAATGGCCTCAAAGTATTCACTGGGTGTGCCAAATTTGATATCCACATTGTATAATCTCTTGTTGGCCATTATATGGTCGATGAGCTTCTTGTAGTTGTCATACTGTTGGTCCACCTCGCGTTCTTTGTTATACCGGAAGTCATCCCCCACGGGTATGAGGGCCACATTGTGTGGAAATAGCGAGGCGGTGCGCGAATATTGCTCCAGCAACAGTTGAGCCTTCTCCTCGATATTCTCATCCGTAATGAACTGAGCCTTCACCGAGTATTCCGTGTACTCGCCGGGTATTTTACGAAAATCAAAGTTTAAGCAAATGAAAGGATGCGGACCACAGGATCCCTTAATGGAATAGATGTCAAAGGGCATGTTGTGCGTGAGCAAATGACCCTTTTTAGTGCGCCAGTATGGCGTCCAGATGAAGTCACCACTCTGCTGACGCGCAAACCATTGTTTCCAGGCATAGTGTATCCTCTGTATGATTGTGCCCTCGAAATTCGCTCCTGCTAGCAGATATGGCACCGTACTGCCATGCCCAAAGGGATCAATGGACCAACCCACTTTGGGTGTGACATTCAGATTGTTCTTCAGCCACTGATGTCCTTCGATTAGTTGATCCAGCATGGGATAAATGTGCACATTAGCCTCATCTGTCATTACCCAACCGCCGGTGGTGATCTCAAACCGTCCCGAATTAATTAAACGCTTGAGAGCTCTTTGCTTGGTGGGATGTGCCTGATCCCACCACAGTTGGAGAAAACTAATCTCGGACCAAATGAATGTCATATCCTTGTACTCTTGCATTTTGGTCACTAGAAGATTAAGAATCTGTCTAGAGTCCGATTGAAAGTAATTGGTAAAGGTCTTAAGCCAGCCGGGATCATTGTGGGAATGTGGCACCACTATGACCTTTAAAGGCGGACGTTGCTTATCTTTCTTCTGGGCCTCAAAACGCTCTTCAAAGCCACGATCCCAGTACTCCTTGGAGCGCATCCATTCGGGTTGAAAATCAAATTTGCTATGCTCCTCCGTGGCGGTGATATTTGTGTGACTTTGAAGCAGGACATAGCATTTGTCACCCCAGTTGGGATTGTCTTGGCTCAGGGAGTGCTCGGCCTTGACAGTTAGGAACTGCTGCTGGGTCTTGGGTGTTGGTAATAGCTCTGGCGAGCGCTTTTGAGCGGCGAAGTTGCTATGATGCGACTGCTTGTGTAACGTTGATCCTCCACCCACACTAAAGCCACCAATAGAATTGCCACCCCGTCCCGTGGCCGTAGACGCTCCTGCATCAGAGGAAGGCGCTGGATTGGGCTGTCCTATTGAGATGTAATAAAGACACAGCAAAATAGTCACGAAAGCCGAAAGCAGGCCGATGCAACGGGCCGAACCACGCCGAAACAGTTTGAAAGACATCCCGGACAGCGGGTTAAGTTTCCTCTCTAAATTGTTAGAGCAGTGTCTTCAGGTAGTTGTGGCTCTTCAAGTTCGTTCTACATCTGCAAGTAAACAAGAGAGGTACGAATTTTTTAATAAAAACCAGACTGAAGAAGCGGTCTTAAATATTAACTACTTATTTATGATTGATTTTTTTGAACCGAAGCGAAACGGTTACAACGGTTTTTAGGTAAGTGAAAATCAGCGTTTAAAGACACACATTCCAAATTTTCTTTATGCTTTGAATAGCCACACTGCCACATGTGGTCTGTAATCTATTTGAATTAAAAAATTTGCTTTCAAATTCCGAATACCACACTATTCAATCATCATCCATAATTATGCACATTAAAGTCAAAGCTCAACTATTTCCGCCTCCCATTCAGTTGCTACATCAGCAAAATTTCGCCAAACACACACTCACACACAGACACGGAGAAGTTGAAAAGTCAAGTCAAGCTAACGAACCGAGCAAACCGAAAACTTAATCAAAAACTCTTCACATGCTGTCACAAAAGTTTTTTTGTGCAAATGATGAAATTAATGCATAGTTTGGCACAACTTTTCCATCTACTGCTTTCGCAGTGATTCAGCAGTGCGTATGAGCAATGCAAACACATATTACTTATACGCCATGTAGTTAGGCAGAATAAACAGTTTAATGGGAAAACGAACGAAAAACTTATGAAAATTTTGGCTTAAAATTAGTTGCCAAACAAATGCTAATGTCACACAAAATGCTTGCTTTCATGATTCAATTTGACATTTTCAGCCAAAACTGTTTGCTAAATTTCATTAAATTTTCAAACCCATTTTAAAGTATGTTTCAATTAGTTGGCGTTGCATTAGAAGCTACATCAGCTCGCTGGCATGCTAATCAGCGGTCCATTAAGCGGACGCACCCGCACCTGTCACCAAGCGGCAACGACCCACCATGCAAACAGTCCGCCCTCCAGCATTCCCCTCTTCAACATGCTTGCATATTAATTTAAATCGTTTCCCCGCTTGCAACGTGTAAAGCGTTGGAAAAAGAGTGAAACTAATGCTTTGGTTCGTTAGAACCGGGATGGGGGAGGGCGAAAGGGAATAAAGAAAAACATTGCATGACAGATTCAAATGGAAACATTTGTCAGCCAAGGCTTTAAAGTCACGCTATGAGATGAGAGATTTGGGGAGATTATTTCAAAAAATAATTAAATATGTACACCAATTCATTTTAAAAATGAATTAAGCTGAGCTGCGAGCCAAAGCTCAAGAGCCGGGAGCCAGCCGTAGACTCTCCCTCAAAAGCAACAGATCTAGGCTCTGAGCATTTCGAGAGCTGGGAGCTAGCTATCGGCCAATAGGCTGAGGCAACTGAGGGATCAAATCGAATTTGAATAACAAGTCTGCAAGATAAATCTCTGGGATAAAAAATTCCCAAGACTACAGAACACAAAATTTTTAATACTTTATTAAAAATCATTTGTGCTTAAACTCGCATTAAAAGAAAATTTTAATCTAGGCGAGGTAAGAGTTCTCGAATTTGAAAATATCAAGACAAGCTAAAAGGTACACAACATTTTTATTACAATGCATTTATCATATCATCTCTGAATCAGAGAACTGCAATGCGTAGTCATTAATGCGTACTACGTGCGTACTACGTATTTTTTTAAGTACGCATATGTACGCATACGCATTAGAAATAGTAGGCTACGCATCACACTACGCATTACAAAACAACTGAGTATGCGTAGTACGTAGAAGTATTAGAAAAAGTACGCATTATATACGTACTTTAACTGAGCAGTACGCATTTTCATTTTGCTTCATTTATGCTTCATTTTTGCGTACTCTGTAATTTCTATGGAAAATCTAAGTGTTTTCGTTACATTTGGTTTTCTTTACTTAGCGGAATACTTAGTTAGATAGTTTATCATGTTTTGAGTTCATTT
>JAEIGQ010000155.1:477500-762670 GCA_018904275.1 Lordiphosa clarofinis | reverse complement strand
GAGGTGATATATCGGAAATTGATTTTTTTGACGATATAAAAAAAATTCTTGTAATGGACAGTTACTGTGCACATTTTATAGATAGTCAGAAAAGTGGAAAAATAAGGATCTATCAAGCAAATTCGAAACAATAACCGTTTTTGATAAGTCGAGACACAAACCTGTACGATAACGCTCATTACAGCACAATTAGTGAGTTCTCTCATTGATCTGACAGCTGTCACAATCATTCTCTGCTTTCTCAACTTGTGCCAACCTATAAGCGACCAATTGTCAAGTCGGTCTTTTCCGTTTCTGCACTCACCGAGATAAGTTGGGCCTTGATCGAGCAATATCTACATCTCCATATATAAAGATAAACGTGCAGTCGGAAAATTGACTCAAAATTAATCTTAAAATTTCCAAGCCATCATTCGCAATAATATTTTGCATATTGGCTGAAAAGGCTTTTCATCTTTCATCCTAGCTGAAAGAATATATATTTCTTATGTGAGTATGGCTAAAAATAATAACTTTTCATCGGCATGAGACTTATTAACTTTTTTTGTGCTGTGCACAACAGCAAAGGCTACAGAATCAAAATCTTAGTTCTGTTGGCCAAAATCATCATTTAAAGGCTCTGCTGTGCAGCCTGAGCAAGAGCAGTACATTTGTTTCCTCTTCAAAGACGCTCAAGACCTCCTCAATGTGGCAGATCGAGAGAGAGAGCACAATCTTCAACCTCAGCGCAAGCAGTCACCAACCCATCATCCCAGCAAAAGCAACAGAAAACAAAGTGTAGTGAAAGAAAGCTGAAAACACCCAAAAACCCCGGTTAAAATTTGATTAAAATTAGTGCTAAAAATTCTGCTTAAAATAAGTTAAAATTATAGGCTAAAATCCGACCCAAAATCCGCTTAAAATTAGTGTAAAAATTGCCTGAAAAATGAAGTAAAATTAGTGTATAAAAGAAGAAGTAAAAGCGGAAAGAAAAAAGGCGAAGTCAAAAATGAAATAGAAGTGCGTTAAGCTGGATATATACATACACAGCATAATTCAAGAATTTAGCTAAAGTTTTATAAATGAAAAATCTATATATTTTTTTTTAAGTATATATATGCAAAGAGAAATGTGTAAAGAAATTGTGTTTCAAACGAAAATTTAAGTCAGTCAAACATAAAGTGATGTACATGCAGAACATCGGTTCATAAAAACACAAAACGAAAAAGCTTTTGGGCACAGTGGCTCCAAAACTGTAGCGAACGTGATTACAGCAAAGTGCAAAACTAATATTGGCTGAAATTTATGCCGTAATAATGGACACGAAAGACTTGAAATAATTTAACAATTTAAAATTCCAACAAAACCTATAGCAATCATCTGGAACCATGGAGCGCTTCATCGGAGTCTAGAGGGTGAGTCAAGTTTAACTATTGAATTGTTTCAGTGCCTTTCAAACCTAAAGTAGCAACAGAGCAAATGAATAAAGTAAATTAAATAAAGTCGATATTAAAATAAAACAAAACATAAAAAGTGCTAATAAAAATATGTACAAGCAACACATTGCATAGTCATTGCTTATCTATGAGCAACAACAACAATAACTTTAACATCTGCAATTAAAATTACTTGTTATGTTTTGCTTTAGTTTTCTTGCTCGTATTCTTTGTTGCTGCTGAGACCACCGATATTATTGATATCATTTTTGCATATTTTGTTTTGATCACGACTAGCATAAATGTCTCAATTTTTGGAAAAAGAAAATAAATAAATCAAGAAACCTTCAATTGCATATATATACTGATCATCTATTTTACATACATTTATATTTATACTATTTGAACAAAGAACTAGAATGGTTAGGAAAGACACCCGAAGTAAATGGAATTATAAAGCTAAACTTAAACTAAAACATGCAAGTTAAAAACATAAAGTAAAATTAGTTAATATGTATTCTTAAATATAGGTACGCATACTGTAAACCCCACCAACATGAACATAGTTTTGGTAAAACAATTGTTAGAACACCTGTTGTATAGTTTCGCGAGGGTTGCCGAAGAAGTTTGAAGTTTTATTATCTATGCAAATAAAATATGGAAATTATGAATAGTTCTCAAGTTATCTTATTAAATAAAATGAATATCACATTTATAATGATTAACTAAATATTTAAATATTTTTCTTGGAAGTAATGGGGTAGGTTAAAGAGAAAAGGAAATATTTTGGGATTTTTCAATCAACGCGCAATGGAAAAATCAATGGTAGGGAGGGTAGAGAGCGCTGCTGCCATAACAACTGGTAAGCTCTAATTAATCTGTGCTGCTGACTTCTCAACATTTCTATAGATTCTATCAATTCTACTTCTTTAACTTTCACTCCCCTTCTTATGGATTTATGTAATTATGCAAATCATTTTTATGCAATTAAAAGGCATTGGGATTCTATAATATTTATATACGTTATGGGTGTTGGATTTGGAAATTGTCAAGAACCTCCCCAACCACTGTTTTGCTAGCCGCTATACGTGTCCCAAACCGACAAATCTTCCGATTGCAACATTAGCCCGTACTGACGTGATGAACCTAACCTCTTTATGTCTTGCCAAAGGCCAGTGCACCTTAACACCTGTTCACTTGGGAGCTTATTCGAAGGCCATAGATGGTTTTGATTGTCACTCAGGATGTACAATTTGGTACAGTTGCGTTGTAGCCGTATCAAAGCGTTCATTACATTCTTCCGAAAGCTTTGATAGCAGCCTAATTATTTTATCGAAAAGTTCAAGAGAAAATAATAAAAACCGGTTTTCAGATGCATTCAGTTGCATTCTCACTGTCAGGAGCATTGGAGGAGTATGATGAGAAGCTAAATAACGATGTATTCGCCGTTCTAGTCAAGAAACTGACGGATTATTTCTCTCCGAAACAGAATTCGACGTGCGACAGACATTTGTTTCGAAACATTATCTTAGGTGACGGCGAGCCATTTCGTCCGTTTGCTCCGTTCGTTTTGGCTCAACGACAGCGGAAGTCGAAGATAACGCAATTTAAGACAAAATTATCGATTCCTGGGCATCATCCATGCAGAAGAAGAAATTGTTATTGTAGGAAGAGGAATACCCCTTAAATGAAGTCATTGAAATTTGCCAAAAACATGAACAAATAGGCAGTCAAACCGAAACAATGACATTTGATTTAGTAACGGACTATAAGCCACTAGAGGCTATTTTTAAACCAACATCGAAGTCACCAGTTCGGATCGAGAGATGGTTGCTCCGCTTGCGGGCGTACAAGTTCAAAGTGAGATACCAAAGTGGCAAGAGCAACATTGCTGATTCTAGGCTCTGTCAGTTATCGACTACCAAAAGTTTCGACGAGGGTGCGAACACAGGATTCTGCAAGTAATCGAATCAACAGTTCCAGTTTCATTATCTATCACAGAGATAGCAGAAAAAAGTGCTAACAAGTTTCTTGATAACGACTCTTGGGATTCGGCAACTTCATCAACGATAATCGACGCAATGGAAGAAATTTTTCATCCGAACGGGTTTCCCATAACGAATAAGGACGGATAACGGCAGACAATTTGCGAACAGAGAGGTGGAGCGGACGAACAGGACACTGGTAAAGCGTTTAAAAATCGCTCATGCAAACAAATATAAAGAAGCAATTCAAGACTTCGTCATGATGTACTACGTGACTCCGCGGGGAGAGTCAGTTCAGTCTGGGTTACTGAGCAGTACACATCTAAAGTAACAGCAAATAAATATATAACGAGAGCGTAAGTTAAAGTCGGCTCTAACCGACTTCGATATACCCGTTACTCATGAGAAAACATTCTTAACAGTGTTCCTGCGTTCCCTAGGGTGACCATCCAAAAAGTATGCAACATTTTTTAAGGTGGGAGGAGGGGGTGCTTGGTTCACTTTTTTGCTCATAACTTGAGAACCGTTCATCCGATCTTTATCATTTCTTTGGCAAATTGATTCATTTTGCTAATTACTAACTACCTGTAGAAGGTACGAATCCTCTATCTTCAAAACTGTAGGAGATATAACGTTTTTTTCAAATTGCGGGGGCGGGAGGGGGCGTGGCCAAAATTTGAAACAAACTTGATTTGCGTGCAGATAAAAGAAGCATTTGTCCCATACATGTCAAACCTCTATCTCCTACCATCTCTGAGATCTAGGTGTTCATACAGACGGACGGACGGACGGACGGACAGACGGACATGTCTATATCGACTCGGCTGTTGATGCTGACTAAGAATATATATACTTAATATGGTCGGAAATGATTCCTTCTGCCTGCTACATACATTTGCACGACTTTAGTATACCCTTTTTACTCTACAAGTAACGGGTATAAAAATAATCTAAGTATTTTGTGTCTAAACGCGGGTTATTACAATTGGTAAGATACGAGTTTTAAGAGAAAAATATCGATAATATCGATGTTTCTGACAGCAAAATATTTATATCGAAATGATACTTTTCGCCAAAAATATCGACATAGATATTTCTGAAATATCTATTGAAGATCGGAAGACATTCCGACCCCAAAATTTTGAAAAAAATTTTTAGACCCGATTTCAATGTGTCACGCGATACTCACCCGATATTCAAGTGATGAGTGATGATTTCGAAGGTGTGAAATATATGTAAAACATATTTTTCGTACTCTACATGATGGTATTCAGATTAAAAAGGCTGAACGACTTTTCATTGTGGTAGAAGGTGGCACTAGCTCATCCATTAACAGCATTATAAAAGCGGCTTGGCAAAAATCATCTAGGAAAGTATAGATATCTATTGATTTTAATTATGTTATGCTATTCTCAATTGGTTGTTTTTGCTAAGAGATCATTGCAACGTGGCTTGGGACAGCGTACGCTGGCGGCGTCTAAAGCATGCCAATAGTGAAAGCTAGGGTTGTCGAAAATATTATCGATATATCGAAATATCGATATTTTGGTCTAAAATGACGAATATAATTATCGCATGTTTTTCTGAGGCGATATATCGGATATCGAATATTTTTTGGTGATATTTTTCAATGATATTTTTGTTGCGAATAACTGTTTCTTGTGCTCTGGACGTTTAAGCAAAATGCTTAAAAGTTATGTAAATAAAGTTGATGCACAAAAATCGCAGTGCAGACTGTGCAATAAAGTTTGGCGACCAGTGGAAACTCAAACAAATATAAAAGCGCACTTAAAAGCACAGCATGGAGATGCTTGGCTGAAATGGAGCTCATCAATGGTAAATCCAAGTATAAATGATTTTGAATTCTGGGAATTTGGGTTCTTTGTGTGTCAAATTGACTGCTATTTATGCATTTTTTCATATTGTGGATATTTATATGATGCAAATTATACATATGTTTGTAAGGAAGCTATGATGTAAATCAACTATAATTATGTTTAAAATCTTCGAATTTTTTTACACGAAAAATCAACCGAAGCAGACATTAGTAGTGGATGCGATAAAGAATTTGGGAGCCTTTTAATGTAAATATGGAAACTAAGTAATATTTTTTAAGCGCAGTCGGATTATAGTTCTTATAGAGCGTCAAATGACGCCTCAATTACCTCAAAAGACCTGTTCATAGTTCAGATTCGGGTTTTTATTGAAACATATCGAAAATATCGATAATGTCGATGTTTTTAACACCAAAATATTTATATCGAAATGATACTTTTTCAATATCGCCAAATATATCGATATAGATGGTTTTGAAATATTCGACAACCCTAGTGAAAGCGGTGTGGGAGAATCCATCGGAACTTAAGGCGACAGCGATGTGAAGTGGCAGTTAGCTGCATATAAACCGTGCAAACATTTTGTGGGGTTTCGTGTTTCTCTCGTCAAAAAGTGAGTTCGGCGATAGTTTGAGATGAGAGCTGATGATAGTTTGGGGATTTATAAAAACAAAACACATTAGGTATTGCATTTTTAACATAAAAGGTATAAATTGGCGATATGTGGCATCAGTTTCTATTGCGCAAAGTGATAAATAAAATCTTAAGAATTACTAGCAAGCATTTATTGGAGAATGTTTTCAAATAGATTCAATACAAGTTACCCCTTAGTTGCCCCGTTCCAGAGGCGCGTCGTGGCGCAGCCGTCTAAAACGTCAGTTCAAGGCGGAATTGAGTTCGAATCCTCTCAGAGTAAGTAAAAATTTTTATACCCGTTACTCGTAGAGTAAAAAGGGTATACTAAAGTAGTGCAAATGTATGTAACAGGCAGAAGGAATCATTTCCGACCATATAAAGTATATATATTCTTGATCAGCATCAACAGCCGAGTCGATATAGACATGTCCGTCTGTCCGTCCGTCCGTCCGTCCGTCCGTCTGTATGAACACCTAGATCTCAGAGATGGTAAGAGATAGAGGTTTGACATGTATGGGACAAATGCTGCTTTTATCTGCACGCAGATCAAGTTTATTTCAAATTTTGGCCACGCCCCCTTCCGCCCCCGGAATTCGGAAAAAACGCTATATCTCCTACAGTTTTGAAGATAGACGATTCGTACCTTCTAGAGATAGTATGTAATTAGCAAAATGAATCAATTTGCCAAAGAAATGATAAAGATCGGATGAACGGTTCTCAAGTTATGAGCAAAAAAGTGAACCAAGCACCCACCCCCCCCCCCCCAAAAAAAAATATTGCATACTTTTTGGATGATCACACTAGGGAATGCAGGAACACTGTTAAGCATGTTTTCTCATGAGTAACGGGTATATCGAAGCCGGTTAGAGCCGACTTTAACTTACGCTCTCGTTCTTGTAATAAATATAAAAGTTTGTTTAAATAAAATAATTGAGGGAACCGTAACAGCAGCACGCACAAAGTTGAATTTTTATACCCGTTACTCATAGAGTAAAAAGGGTATACTAAAGTCGTGCAAATGTATGTAACAGGCAGAAGAAATCATTTCCGAACATATAAAGTATATATATTCTTGATCAGCATCAACAGCCCAATCGATATAGACATGTCCGTCCTTCCGTCTGTCTGTATGAACACCAAGATCTCAGAGATGGTAAGAGATAGAGGTTTGACCTGTATGGGACAAATGCTTCTTTTATCAGCTCGCAGATCAAGTTTGTTTCAAACTTTGGCCACGCCCCTCCCGCCCCCGCAATTTGAAAAAAAACGTTATATCTCCTACAGTTTAGAAGATACAATTTTTCGTATCTCCCAGACAAAAGGATTTCTTTCTGAAGGGATATGATTGATTTGTCTGGCATAGTTCGCCATTAATTTGTTCCTCCTGGACCAAACGTCAACGCCAAGTTTTACGTGGAAGTGCTCAAAAGACTCGTTTTCACTTTGGATTTGCTCATTTCATTGCATTTTCGGCTTTCATCACAGAAACAAGTCGCGCGAAAATGCCTGTCTTTACTCTCCAGGTGCTCGGGGACTTCTGACCAGCTGCACGTTCGTTAGCTAGGAACGCCCACTACTGAATCCAGTCGGTGCGTGCACTCTCCAAAGTACAGTGGGAGATAATTCAGTCCTATTACCTTTCGGACAAACCCAGTATGTAGATATTCTTGATATTTCATCTTTCATAGTTCGCGTTTATTTAACTAAACGTATCATAACTCTTTAGGATAAGCAGTCTTTGCTGTGGTAAATCAGTCAGTCAGTCGGACGTACCCATAGAATAAACTTTTAATCGACTTTCGATTTTAGCATTCCAAATAAGTCCTTTTTGGCTGAAAACTAGTGCAGTTTGCTAAATATCGAAAATCTTAAACATATTCAGGTCTGTTTCGGTTTTCGATTCCGATCAAATCATGCGGAATCGGAATTGTTCAAAAACGTACTATATTCTTGGGACCTTAATTTCAAAACTTCATTTACCTTCATTCGGCACTCTTGATGACAAAAATATTCGCCAAAATTCTTTAATCGTCTCTTAGAAATCACAGCTTTTACCAAATCCAATCAACCGAATCCGGAATCGGGAACAGGGGTGATTAGTTTTGTTAATTTATGTAAAAAGCATTGCACCAGTTTTCTACTGTTAACTTTAAATAGTCAAATTTATATTCGCTCTACTTTTTTAATTATCATAAATTATAAATGCGCTGATTATTAGGTTCAATAATTTTTGTCTAGTATTTAAAAATTCTAACACATTTATTCAATTTTTACACAAATTTTCATTTGCTTAATTGAAGCACAATTTGTTTGTTTTCACTTCATCATTTTTGATTCGTGTCGTTGGTCCCCAGTCGAGTGTGTTTGCACAATTGGCTTAAATGGCATTTGGAATCCATTATAAGCTGGTGATTTCAATTTAATTTCGGTCCCATATTCCATTGTCGTACAATCTACAACAAAATGCATTTCAGCTTTCATAAATAAATAAGTCTCTCAAATTGTCCCCAGTTTGGCACGATTGCGTCTCGACAATTCGCCTATAAGCCAAACCGAAGATGTTTGCCGACGACCCGACCTTTCCTTGGCTTCCATTCTGCTTGTTTGTCACTTTTTGGCATTTGGATTTGAATTTGCTACGAGCGAGTATGAAATGCTCATCACGTTCCCAATGTCCGGAGCAAATTGCCTTAGTTGATTCAGGATGCGGCTGCCGTTGTTGTCCCCGCGGATCAAAAGCATATTTAAGCAGCTTTACCGCAAATGAAAAGCGATTGAAATTTTCATGATTTTTTTGCACTTGCAAAAACAAAATTCACTTCACGAATTGCTGGCCACTTTTCGCCGTCAACTTTTGCCAACAATTAGTTACATTGGAATGCAGTTTGAAACTGTTTTGAACGTACACACTTAATTGATTTCCGCTGCCATCATTTCGATTTGCTATTTTCACCGAAGGATTTTCATCTAGAACGAAAAAAAAACAGTTCAACTTTGATTGCAAATTTCTTTGCCTCCACCAAAACAATTTTTTAGCTTCCCTGTCAAGTTGGTTTTTGAAACTTTTTTTTCAAATTTTTGTTGCATTTCAGTTTTGTTCTTCTTTTTGCTGTGTATACAGGAGTGGATTGAACGGGAAATTGGGGGAAACTGAACCAGTATAGTATTACTTGATTAACATATAAAAATGAAAAGCATCTTCTAAATAGAGAAATGTTAAATACACTAAAAAATAACAGAGTAATTTTTAAGTGTGTCAGGCACATACAAGCAATCTGGACAGCCGAGTCGATATCTCGAAGTCCAAGTATAATAAAAGCTTTTAAAAAAATATTAGACGCATGTATGCCTAACTTTTATTGCTCTCGCTCTCTTCTCTCTCCTCTTTCCTTTGAAAAAGCAACGACAAATGCCGTTTAGTTGATATTGTAATCTTAAGAGAAAGAAAGAAATTCAAAAAGCATTTTTGGGGTGATTCTATCAACATACGAAGTAAAATAGAGGCGGACTTAAGGTTAGTAAAAGGAAGAAAGCTCTCTTGTTCACCAACACAAGCACACTTTTCTGTCCTCTCCATTTGGCCTTCATGAAGTAATCAAATTTAGCCTCACGAGCGACAGCGGGTGTGTCTTAAATTTTAAGTTTTTTGCAGTGGTTGCAGACACTCGAGTGTGAAAAAAAATGAAGAACGAATGCGGTACACTTGTATGGTCACTGCATTGGTTACTTTTAATTTCGGGAGTATTCTTTATTTTAGCCTATCTCATAAAGAAAATCATTGCAAAGGGTGCCACAGAAGCCTCATTCAAACAAGTTCACCACCCACATAATTTTGACATGCATAATTAATATTGGAAATGCAAAAACAACATTATTTTTCTAGATAACCTGTCAATCATCTAGAGGTATCTTAACTAACTGTACAATTGAAGTGAATTTTTATACTCTGTACCGAAGGTACATAGAGTATATTAAGTTTGTGCAAAAGTATGTAACAGGGAGAAGGAGTCATTTCCGACCCTATAAAGTATATATATTCTTGATCAGCATCAACAGCCGAGTCGATATAGCCATGTCCGTCTGTCCGTCTGTCCGTCCGTCCGTCCGTCCGTCCGTCCGTATGAACAAACAGATCTCGGAGATGGTAAGAGATAGAGGTTTGACTTGTATGGGACAAATATTTCTTATAGCTGCAGGCAGATCAAGTTTATTTTCAATTTCTGCCACGCCCCCTCCCGCCCCCGCAATTCGGAAAAAACGTTATATCTCCTACAGTTTTGAAGATAGACGTTTCGTACCTTCTAGAGATAGTGAGTAATTAGCAAAACATATCGATTTGCCGAAGAATTGATAAAGATCGGATCAGCGGTTCTCAAGTTATGAGCAAAAAAGTATATCGCCCTCGTAACACCCCCTCCCACCCATTCACAACTAACACCACACAATCTTAGAGAGAGAGAGAGAGAGAAAGAGAGCGAGAGAGAGAGCGAGAGAAAGAGTGAGAGAGAAAAAGAGAAAGAGACTTAGAGATGAGCGCAGCACCAGCATTGGATTCAGCTTCTACTCCAGGTACAGAGTATGTTATAGTCGGGCTTGACCGACTTTCTCACTTGTTTTTAAATGACATTGTAGTCTGCCATATTAATTGTCCTAATCTACTTTCCCAAATTCATTAAATTAATAAATTTTTCAGCTGTAACTGTAAGTACGAAATGTTCTTGATTCAAAAAGCTCTGTTCTCATTTTAATATTAATGCTTTATACTTAATTTAAGTGATTTAAAGTGATTTTTTAGCTATGTATTAGCTTTTTGGCTACACTGGCAAACAGCTCACGCACGTTTCGTGTTTTGTTTCACTGTCAAACATCTTCAGTTTGGTCCATAATTTAACCATGAATCGTCTTACAAACGAACAACGATTGCAAATTATTGAATTTTATTATCAAAATGCGTGCTCTGTTCAGATTATTTTATGGTCAGTTTAATCGACCCACTGAAGCGGCTATTCGGGTCAATAAATGGGAAAGAAACTCAAAAGAGCAAACTAACACTGAGAAGTTCAAACACTGCAAAGATTACACTTTGTCATGTGATGCCTCAACTGACAATTCCATTTTTTTTTTCTCAGAAAAACCAATCCAATCTCAGACCTTTAATTTGGCTGTGTAAGTATGTATATAGTCTTTCCTTGTGTTTGTGTCAGAATTTCAATTGTGGCAAAATCAAAAGTTTCTTTCTACTGGCAAGTCATTAGGAACAACATGTGGCACATTGTTTCCTTTTATCAAATTGCAAGGTGCCGGAGTTTTTTTACGTTTCTTCTTTGAAAAATCTTACAATTTGTGCCGTAATGAAGTGTTGAAAGTTCAAATGTGAGTTGAGAGTGATTAAGGACTGCAACTGTCTCACCTCCCAGAGGACTTCAGTGCGCTCCTGTCGCATGCATCATTTTGGTTCTTTTATTTTGTTTGCTTTTCAGATTTGGTGTCTCTCTCTCTCTTTCGGAAACTGGCAAACGTGTTGCTTGCAAATGTTTACAGTTTAGTTGTGCGGATGCGATAAAAACAATTTGATTGCAAAATAAACTGAGAGAGAGAGAAAGAGAGTGAGAAATCGCTACAAATCGAAAATAGTCTCCTTTGGGCAGCAGCTGAAACGCAATTTGGCAGCATTCTTGGGAATTTCGGAGTGCAAATGGTTTGCAGTGATAAAGTATTTGGATGGATATTGACAGAGTAGTTAAGTCAGGCAAGAGGAAATTCCATTTTGAAGCCAACACATGACTGAGTTTCAGCATTTTCCTGTGATGTTTTACATTTCCTCTTCACACATACAGACTAAGTTCATCTTTTTCCTCGACTTCTTTTACCCCCATTTAATATTCCGTGTACCGAGAATTTGGTTTGCATACATCCCAGAGTCCTTTTTTCTTTTCTTTTTTTTTTTGGCTGTCATCTCTTGATTAATGACAGCAACTGTTAGTTAGTCCCATTTTCTATGAACATCTAATTACATTTTGCACAAAAAACACTCATTAACTCACTTGTGACACATTTTCTGTTAGAATTTTCCAAAAAGTTTGCTTCATGTGTGGATAACATATGCGAAAAGCAGAAATAAAAATTTGCCCAGCCAAGTGAGCCATAAATGTTCAACATGAATCATAGTTACATTTATGTGTATGTTTGCCAACTTGCGTGCGGAAAGCGCAATTTTACATGACAACATACAAAAACCGCAACGTGACAACAAAAATGCGGGCTGCCGGGCCCCTGTAGGTACATACGTAGTGGGTGCACGTGTTAAAACTGACAAAAGCATTGACAGGAAACAAAAGTGTCCAACATACTGAAGGTACATACAAATGTTGTATTACGAACGAAGCGGGCGGGGGCCAGCAGAAATGGCCAAAACTTGTTTGTGGCCTAGGATCATGGTCATAGTCCCGTGAACAGATAAGATGCGGATGCAGACGACGGCCTACTTTTATTGATGGTTGGCCGCAAACTTACCAGCATTTTAGTATATGTGTGTGTGTGAATAATGAATCTCTTAACAGAGCTGCTTAATTTGAACCAGATTAAAAAATGCTACATTAAAGAATACTATTGAAGTATACAAATTTTTATTTTCTATTTGTATTAGCACTGAGTAATGTTTAGTACATTCAACCACGCTGACAAATTTATTGAATGTACAGTATGGAATGTGTATAAGCTGACCATTAATTATTGACATTTAAATAGATACATTTTAAATAATATTAAGTTGCATACTTTTCAGCCGACAGCTTGTAATTAAATCAAAAATTAAAGGAATAACAAGCGACAAAGTCTGTCAAGCCTGCAAATAACTAACTATCTTTAGAAGGTACGAATCGTCTATCTATAAACTGTAGGAGATATAACGATTTTTTAAAATTGCCGGAGGGGGCGTGGCAAAAATTGTAAGTAAACTTAATCTGCCTGCAAGTATAAGAAGCATTTGTCCCATGCATGTCAAACCTCTATCTCTTAGATCTGTTTGTTCATAACAAACGTCACGTGACGCTGAATCAAATTTTATTCTTACTAAAATCTTCCATACCGAAACTAAAGATGCTTCACATAAATAATACAGGCCCACAAAATTACCTCTTTTGTGAGGTTCTGATTCTTTGTATTAAATTCCGATTCAGTTTTGTTCACTGATTCCAAAACTGGTATCGGTTCTTCTCTAAATTGGCCTTTAAAGATTAATTTTGTTGCATTTGTAGTTTTTTTTATTATTATTATTTGTGTTTCGATGTCGATAGGAAAGGCTATCGAGCTGCAGTTCGTGTGTATGTGTAGGTGTGAGTACTGCTTTTGATACCAAAGCGCCTTCTAGGGTTGGAGTTTCAATTCGGGGGTGATGATCGTTGCGGGAGGGGGGGTAATTTAAAATTCGAAGTTGGAGAGGCAAGGCCTTGAAAACGGACAATGACCCCTTAGCGTTAGAGTAGGTCAGGGACGAATGGGAAATAGGGAACAAATTCGCAGAAGCGACCGCTAGAAGTTGCCAAGGGCATACTTTTGGAAGCGGGCTGAAGAAGCAGCTTAGTGGCCAGTCGAGTTTTTTGTGCTAAGAAAATTATATGTGAGTGAAAGTGTTTTAGATGTTTTTTTGTAAAAATAGGAAAATATATTATATATATTTGTTCAGCGTGGACCGGTGCCTGCAATAGGACCGGCCACGATTTTTTGGCGGGGTCCAAAGTACAACCCATTTCGGCTGAGGAAAAACCCTACACCCAGGCTGGAAAAATATAAAACTGTAAGTCCGTTCCAATCCTATGGTGGTTAAGTCATAAACCACGGACTTGGGTCTGACCTGAGCTCGCAATATCCACTGGGTAATGAAAGTACCCTATTCATGGGCGACCAAAACGAGCAGTCCAAAGGCACACACCACTCGCACAAACATACATACAGATCACCTGGACGTAGACAAAAAATTGGTTGATCCACGACATGCGCTACATACATAACCACAACCATAATTAGAATTAATAATAATTACGAATATTTAGAAATTACATTCAGACAAGCACGTTTACAGATTTGCCGTTACATTTATTTAAAATTTAGTTTTAAACTCACATATTTAAATTAACATATATATTAATTCTCATATCACACTCATATCTACATATTTATACATTTACATACTCCTATACACCTAACTTTCGTGTAAAGGCTGCGCGAGACCCAGCAATCCCTTTTCACCTAGCTACACGTTCCCTCCAGTACATGTCAAGAAATTAGCGTCCCGATCCGTCCCATTGGAGCTCCTTAGGGTAGGGTTTTAGGGTAGCGAATTTGTGTTTTTTTTGTTGTTGTCACTAATCTTAATCAGGGTAAAGAATTGCTTGGCTCGAACGGTTCCAATTTAAGATAGATTACATAAAATAATGCAAAGAAGCTATGTTTAAATGTGTGAGCTTAGGATATATATATATTTATAATTAAATGTTTGTAACGAAGCTAAATATGATTGTGTGAGTACTATTGAAGGGAGTTGCCAAGGCCTGGAGTGAGCCGACCGTCTGGCTCCTATGATAGGGCAGCTAATGAAGCCAGATCGCTGAATGGAGGGGTGGGAGCGTTACCGGTGCAGACAACTAAACCGGGTCACCACGCATGCCGTCAGATGGCGCTGTTTGTCCGTTAAAGATTTGTTTGAGAATTGTCCTATGGTCGTTAATTGTTTGAATTTTTGGCCGTTTTGTTAGTAAGGAGTTTTGTGTTTGTAGTAATTGTACGCGCTGCGGGCTAGGGTTAAGATTCCGCCCTGAAAGCCGAAGCTAGCCGGTGTCAGCCCGAAAGCAGTGTTCGTAACAATTTTCATCAAATTATAGCCAACTTCAAACTGAATCGTCGTGTACCAGTCATTGAGGTGATTGGATTTTAAATAAAACCACTTTAGCATGTAGCCTTAAGCCTCTTCTAATTTCACAACTTATTTAAGAATGATTTAGTGATTCTAGGTGTGAGTTGGAGCTTAGAAAAGGTATAACAAAAAGTGCATCTCAGTATTTATAGTGATCCGGCTTGAAGGGACCCATCTGGGGTATACCCAAATAGCTGGCCAACTTGACACCCAGCTTCTCCAGATGCAGACTGGCCACCTCCTCGTCGAGCAGTTTGGGCAAAACATGCACACCCACCGCATACTCCTTGGACTTGGCCCACAGTTCGATTTGGGCCAGAACTTGGTTGGTAAACGAATTGGACATCACAAAGCTGGGGTGTCCATGGGCACAGCCCAGATTCACCATGGTGTAACGATCCACCTGTGGCTTGACACATCGATCTCACAATCAAAGTGTCCAATATTGCAGACGATGGAGTCATCGGGCATTTGGAGCATATGCTCGGGAGTGATAATATCACGGCAGCCCGTGGTGGTGACATAGATGAAAGCCTCCTTGCAGGCCTCCTCCATGGTGGTCACCTCGTAGCCCTCCATAACCGCTTGCAAAGCATTGATGGGATCAATTTCGGTGATAATGACGCGAGCACCGAATCCCTTCAAAGCCTGGGCGCAGCCCTGGCCCACATCACCGTACCCGGCCACACAGCACGCTTAATGCCATTGATCAGTGACTACCGGCAGCCATAGAGATTGTAGAACTTGCTCTTGGTTACCGAATCGTTTATATTGATGGCGGGCACACCCAGGCGAACACCGGTGGTGGTCTCCTCGCTTAGACCCTTGATGCCCTTGAGATAGTCGGGGAATTTCTCATGAACCAGATTGGTAAGATCACCACCATCGTCCATGATCATGTTCAGGCTTTGACCGTCGGGAAAGACAAGAGTTTGTTCAATGCACCACATGTATTCCTCGTCGGTTTCACCCTTCCAGGCGTAAACAGGAACTCCAGTGGCGGCAATGGCAGCAGCGGCATGATCCTGTGTGCTGAAAATGTTGTAATTGGACCATTGGACCTCAGCGCCCAGCTCCACGAGGGTTTCAATAAGCACTGCCGTTTGAACGGTCATATGCAGGCAACCGGTGATGCGGGCACCCTTTATGATCCTTGAGGGTCCGTACTTCTTGCGGCAGGCCATTAGCCCGGGAGAGAGAGAGAGACTGTTTTTCGGTGTTAAAAGATGGAGGAGGGGGTTTATATCTACATATATGCAAAAACTTGTGTCTATTATAGTCTCTGAGATCGGCGTGTTCATATAGACAGACTGACGGAAATGACTAAATCGACTCGGTTGTTGATACTGATCAAGAATATACTTTATGCTTTATATGGTTGGAGGTTCTTACTTCTGACTGTTATATACAATTGCACAACTTCATGATCCCCTTTTGTTTAATTGTAACAGTATACAATACGGTATAAAAGAAGGTTCCGGAAAGCTAAGTAACAGGCCTCTACGCGCGTCCATGGCGAAAATAAGAAAATATGGTTTGTATTGCATTCTTTCTCCGCCCCTAATTGTCGGAATGTCAGCAGCAAAAGTGCTTAATAAACAATCGATTGACGTAATTTTAAACCAACGGTAAGATTTTGCATTGGCATGATTTCTGCATTCTCTATATTCTTTTATATATCCCTGAATAATCAAAACCCAAATAAACAAATTCAAATGGAAGCAAATCATATGTCAGTGTGACCGTTTGACATTTGGTGGTATTTGGAAGTTGAACGGGGGTATCTTGGCGTTGATCAGTCACACTGGACCGTGCGCTACCCCATCATTGAAATTAGTTGCCAATTCCGCTAGCGGACGGTTAAGTTTTTCAATATTTTTCATCAATTTTGGCAGCTGACAGCCACTTCTACTTAATATCTTTTCGATAACCCAGCGGCCAGTGTGAAAATGCTATAGACATATTACTTGTTTGAGAACCATTCCCCACCCGATTGAATCCGGTCCAAAATGGTTCTCGTACTTAAATAATAAACTAAATAGTTGGAAATGTTGATTTATATATTTAAATGGTTTCAGAACGTTTCAATCTTAACACGGGTCTGTTTCGAATTCCGACCGTTTTCTATAAATATTTACATATAATCGAACGATTTGCTTACGTATTGACTTTGAATCTCGATTTCGAAACCGGTTTGACTATCGCAAGACAGCAACCAAATATTACATTTGAATTGAGAAACTGTTTATAAATAAATAAATAAACATTTGAATACATCTTATAAAAAACCGTTAAATAAAGCTAAATAAAATAGAAACAGTTTGGTCCGAATACTTTAGTTCACATAAAGCAACCCTACCAGCTATCGATTAAAGGTTGAAATCGACTAAAAAAAAGGGGAATTTAGAACACCATGGTTTTGGATTTCATACAACATTTTATTGATTGTTAGCTTTTATATTTCAACATTTATTTTAAAGTCACAAGAGTCAATTTAGTACAACTTTTGAAAACGAAAATTTTTGTCGATTTGTGGAATTCAGAACATCAACCAGCTCGACTTGAGACAGTTCCACTCGTTTTTGGAATTGAGAACAGACCTGGGTCAAAAGTTTCGATAAGATTTAATACTTTTCCGTAAAGCCTTAAATGAAGTTCATAATCCTGTTTGCTTTTAATTGGTTGGCAATAATCACACTGTTCCGGATCAGAGACTTTTTCTCCGTAGCGGTTTGATACTAATTGACCGCTTTTGACCCCTGACTAAGAACTAGTTCATTTGAGTCAAAAATGTCAGGGCTGAGCCCGCCTTGGCTTTTGCTATCAGGATCTCTGTGTAGATGCATCTGTCTATTGTTTCATTATCCGTTTGAATGTTGTGTGCTTAGAGGCAACTGTCAAGCGGCTGTCAATTGTTAATTAAATGCGTCCCCTTGGCAGCTGCTGCCACTAGAATAAGTTCCCTTGATTTGTTTGACCGAGCCTGCCACTCGCTCGGGGATTTTTGCTGCTTTTCCTCACAGACACACACACACACATATGTATGTACATTAATGGAGAAAGTTTATTGTTGTTGCCTGGGCTAATTTGGGTGGGCTTTATGTTAATATTGTTATTGCAGTGACACTTTTATTGTCTTCATTTAATAACTTAATTGCCAAATTGGATGGCAAATGTTTTACCTGATGTGTGTGTGTGTGGTGTAAGTAATTGCCGCAATTAAATGTTGGCCAAATCAATTGCAGAATCCCAGAAAACCGCAACATTTATCAAACTGTAAGCCCCATTAATTAGTAGAGTAACAAATTGTTGCACAATTTGATTTATTTTTAATGTGCAACAAGAGAAAGGGCTCCTAGCCCTCTGAACCCGCAATAATAGTCAGTATATCCATAAAAATATTGACCACATCCAGGTAAAGATTCAAAGCAGCAAATATATACTCCTCCGGGTTAATCATGTATTTGTGTTGTCCGCCCATCATCAGTTGCATGTCATAGATGAAATAAACCGAGAACAGCAGGGCACTAAAGCAGGAATAGATCAGGGTCATTTTGCGTCCACCCACAAATATGCCAATAATGCCAAAAATCAACAGCACAACCAGACAAGCCAGCAAAATGCCACCCATTACGGTAAAATCGTATTTGGTTTGCATGGCAAACAGTGTGAGAGCCAGGCAAATGGCAGCCGTTATACCCACAGCCAGGAGCACCTCATTGGCTGCAAAGCGACAGGCCGATACTCCCAGCAGAAAGGATTGGGCAGCCGTAAATACACCCAGGAAGATATAATTTGTAGGTGTCTCACGACGCAAACGCTCACAACAGATCAGGCACAGCATGGTAAACAGCATCAGCAATAGAGAAGTCCAGAAGAGCCAGCCATTTGCCAGGGCATAAGCCTTGACATTGTCATTGTATACAAACAGGCAAATTGCTCCAAAGGTGGCCACCAATTGGCCCATCAAAATGAGATACACTTTCCGTATGAATCCCAGACGAATGGTTTGATCGTTGAATGATATGCTTTTGGGCTGACCTTCCGGATCGTCCGGACGATAAGAGCCATAAGAGTTACCCACTGTTGACATTTCCATAAATTGAGCTCCATGACCGCCGCGTTGGTCGCACTGAACCGACTGATTGGTTACTTGCATTGTTATAATGGTTCGACCTGATTTGGTTTTTTGGTGGTGTACAAATTTATAAATTGAGTATAGGAAAGTAATTTCGTTTATACTTTTGATCAAAGAATTGTTATTGCTGTATTTGTTAGCCAAACTCTCAAGTGTGACAGGTAAGTCAGTGGTTCATTGAGCAATTCAAGAGTTTCCTAATAAATGTAGGTGACGTGCTTTAAAACCAGCGTAAGCATGCTTCGGGTATACGAAGTTCTAGATTCTAGAAAAATGCACGTAATCAACATGTTTGAAACTTACAATGGGAGAGTTAGTACTTAGATTTTACATACCGGTACATACTTTCGTAGCTGTTTTTGTTTCAGTCTTCAGAAGTCGTCAGTTCTTTCAGTCAATCAGAAACAATATCTTTTTCTCTCACTCTCTACGCCATCAAACATACCTTAGTTTTTTGTCTCTTTTATTAAGAAATTTCTTGCAAAATATATTTCAAAAGCGAAATACTGCCAATACACAATTAATTTTTGCCTTAGCTTTTTAATTGCTTAAACTAATTAATTGTTCGTTACAGTTTCGCAGCACAAACACTAGTAATATTTTTACAATGATTAACCGCTGGCCATGTGTAGGCGCATTTACTACTGAGCTCTTTCGTTTTGCAGAAAGCGAACATGTAAAAACAGAACTACAATAAGAGAGCGCAAAATATATACGTTTTTTCGTTGCTGTTTCAGTCTTTCAGTCTATTGCCAGTCTCTCGCGCTCTACACCGTTGGAGCTGTTAACAGCTCTGAATATAGAGACGACACTCTCCTGCGCACTATATCATTGGCAGCTCTGAATATAGTGATGAAATTGGCGACTGCTACAGGAACGGAATCTATATATATAAATGTGTACGCCCGACTGATATGGTGACAGACTGACATATTATCAACGCACAGCCTAAACGGCTTATACTACAGGTTTGAGATTTGGCATAGACTTTCGTTTAGTTATGCAGGCAAACACTAAGAAAGAAAATTTGGAAAATTATACCCGGAAGAGTCGGAAAAGCGTCGGAAATTTTGTATGGAAAAAATGTTATTTTTCATCCGATTGACTTGAAACTTGGTTTGTAAGCATTGTACGCGAAATAATTCGATACGTGTTTTCCCGATTTTGGAAAATCCGCCCACGAGGAAAATGGCCGGAAAATTCTGCATGTAAAAAACTATTTTTCATTCGATTGGCTTAAAACTCGGTTTGAAAGGATAGAATACGAAATAGTTTGAAATGTGATTTTCCGATAATTGAAAATTTGACCCAACGGTCGGAAAATTCCCGGAAAATTCAGCATGAAGAAAACTATTTTTCATCCGATTGGCTTGAAATTCGGTTTGTAAGGACTGAATGCGAAATAATTTGAAATGTGATTTTTCAATGTCGGAAAATCCGCCCGCGAGAAAAATGGCCGGAAAATTCTGCATGCAAAAAACTATTTTTCATCCGATTGGCTTGAAACTCGCTTTGAAAGGATAGAATACGAAATAGTTTGAATTGTGATATTCCGAAGTTGGAAAATGTGACCTGACTGAAATTCGGTTTGTAAGGACGGAATACGAAATAATTTGAAATGTGATTTTTCAATGTCGGAAAAATTTACACAACAGTCGGAAAATTCTGCATGAAATAAAATATTTTTCACCCGATTGGCTTGAAACTAGGTTTGTAAGGACAGAATACGATTTAGTTTAAAACGTAATTTTTCCATGTCGGAAAATCCGCCCCCAGGTGTGAAAATTCCCGGAAAATTCTTCTTGCAAAATAACTATTTTTCGTCCGATTGACTTGAAACTCGGTTTGTAAGGTGAAAGTAAGAATTCAGTTTTGTTTTTGTTTTCCGATGTTGGAAATACCGCCGGGATGCACACTGGGAAGTGGTTGGAAGTGGGATGTAGGAGGGAGGTGGGTGATATGCGGGTGGAATGTGGGTGGGAATTACGTGGGAAGTGGGTGTGATGAGGGCGGGAAGTGGGTGTGCGTTGGTTCTATACTGTTGAAGGCGCAACGAAGCGCGACGGGTTATTTGCTAGTTAAATTATATATAAGTTTTTCAGAAAGAACAAAATGTTAATAAGTAAATTAACTTAAATACTTTTGTATTGATTCTCTTTGATATAATCGGAAAGTACTCCTTTTTATCTTTGAAATAAGCTTTTTCAAAAAATACTACTATTTTTTTAATCATGTATAATGAAAAAGCAAAAGTTATATTGTTTTAGTTAAACCATTAGCTAAATAAGAATTTAAGCTTAGCAATGTTAAATATATATTTCTCAAACGACGGGATTGTTTACCATGCATGTGTGTGTTACTTAACTCTACTTATCTTTTTTTTGTTGCTGTCATTTTCAATATTGAATTTAAGTTTGTTAGCTATTACTAAAAACAAAATATCAGCCTTAAGAGCCATTTGTTGATTTTAATCAGCCTTGGCTTGGCTGGGCCAATAAGTTGCGGCTTGATCTAAGCAAATCGCCTAAAACAAACACAAAAATAACAACAACAGGTGTGCCAATAAAATACGTAAAATACTCTTCTCTCTCTCGCTGCTCCAACTATTCTCTCGGTTGTCAGCTCTTGCTTCTGCGCTTTGGGTTAATTCAGCAAACATTTCAGTTTATTTTTTTTTCAGTTCAACTTTGCTTTCCTTGGGCAGTGGAAAAGTGACTTATCAGTACATTCAGCTCCTTTGTGAGTTGGAGTGGCCGAAAAGGAATTGGAGCAGGGACTGCATTTGGCAGTTTCTGATTGCCAGGTACTAGAAATTGGCGTAGTTTTCCGGCGTCTAAATTTAGCCATTTTTTTGTTTGAATTTCTTTTTTCGGCCCTTTTTCATTTTGTGTGGGACAGGCAGGCAACATAAAAAACCTTTTTATGTTGCGGGCAACATGGTACATACATATTTTATGAAATCAAAAGTTTCACAACACAAATTAAGTTGACATTTGCCAATGTTATGAGTTGGCATCCAGCCAAAGAAAAAGAAAAAAAAAACATTGTGATAGTCCCACTTATTCTCTCATATATTTGGGGTTGTCAATTGGCCGCCTTTTGTTTTGCCAAGAGACACTTTTGTGCCACACATCAATCAAAATGCCATTTTAGAGATAGGCATGCAATGGGCCGACTAACTTAGTTGGGATCATCAACAAGGGCACAGCTGGGATTTGTTATATGTAACGACACGTGTTGAGTTGTAAAGTTCCTTTTTCCTTTTAGTTGGAAAGTTTATATTTTAGCGAACAACGAAGGTTGCCTTTTATTTTATTTGGAGATTAATAGTGAAAGAACATTAATTAATGACACAGTTCAACAAATATTGAGTCCTCGCGGACAATGAGGGTTTTTTTTTTTTAATTTTAACTCATCGGACTCTATCTACGAGAGTCCACTTAGCAATTTGAGCTCATGTCCTAGCTCTTCCATTTTCCATACATGAATCGATGAAGAGCCAAAGAATCTGGATCCGATTATAATTGTAAATGTAACATAAGCCCAAACCCGTTTTCCAAATTATATCAGACCTAAAATGAATTGAAACTATTAAATTACCCCGAAAGGTTTTCAGTAACTTGGTGCTAAAAGATACCGAACTTTTAAGTAAAAATGGCAAATCGACGCATCTAGGGCTTAAAATATAAAAAGCAACCCTCTTTTCTATCAACAAGTTTACACTTTGGTTTTCACAAGGAAAACTGTGTCACGTGCCGCTCTAATCCCCCTGGCTGGCATTATACAAAATACAAAGAGCAGCAGCTAATGAAACTAGCGCCAACAAAAGTTCTAGGACTGAGGCACGTGCCCACCCATCAGATTCATCCATCAAACAAAAGGCAACACTTTAAAACTTTAAATGAGTTTTTTTACCCTCCAAAAAAAAAAGAAAAGAAATCGAAAGCACAAAAATTACAGCCACAACAAATCGTTGACATTTTAACGACAAAATCAACCCACAGAAAAAGAAAATAAAATAAAATAAAAGAAAACAAACTTCTAACCAAGTCTCCTTGACCGAGACGACACGCCCGGTTGAAAGTTGAAGAACAACTTAAACAGAAATGAGAGACACGAACTTGGCGAGATTTTGCTCTCTGCTTCTATGTACATTTTGGCTTAGCAAATACTAAAAACAACAAACAAAAAAATAACAATGTTCGCATCATCGTGGTATAGTGACTGGCCAAAAATAAAAGGCCATTGCAGTTTAATCTATGCAAATCCACAAGAAAAACTCATTTTGCGGATTTAAACTTGATAAAAGTGTGCTGCAGCCTTTTGTGGCGGTAGAGGAAAGCGGTAGGTGAGCAACAAAAACTTGATGGAAACAAAAAGTCGTTGACAAAACGTATTGCTGAGTATACATATACATAAGTGGGCCGACTTACCGGTTTTGAAAGAAAAATCGAACAGCACAAATTCTATTTCTAAAATAATAGCATAAAAATCGAACCACTTAAATACGGTTCGATTTTTGAATCTTCACTTTTTGAAGGCTCTTCTAAACACAAATGACTTCATCTTCTAAAATATTAACGAAAATAAAATTTCAAATAATATTACGACTTTGAGAAAGTTTGAAAGTAAATCTAGGTATAACGATATATTCGCGAAATCAAATCAAATTAAATCCAAACAATTTTTTCAGGCCTTCATTTAAAAAAAACAAAAAAATCCCGCAAACTAGAGAAATGGTGTCGTAATACACAGATTGAAGGAATTACAGTGAGAAGAATTCCCTATCTTTTGACGTATACATATTTTTGATCAGCATCAACAGCCGAGTCGTTATAGCCATGTCCGTCTGTCCGTCCGTACGTCCCTTTGAATAAACAGATCTCAAGGATGGTAGGAGATAGAGGTTTGACATGTATGGGACACAAACTTCTAATACTTGCAGGCAGATGAAGTTTAATTTCAAAATTTGCCACGCACCCTTCCGCCCCCTCAATTTCTCTGAGCGAAGTTTTGTTGTCGGCTCCGAATATCTCGTTGGTATAGCCGTTATGCAAGGCATCTGGTTTAGCGTAAAGCAACAAAAACTTCTTTCCGAGCTAAGAATTGTTGCTGGATGCCTGTGCATCAGACAGGTGTTATCTAGTGAAGCTGAAAGGCTCCGAAATCGACTCTTACAAATAGCAAATAATTACTTACGGTGTCATTTTTTAAAGGCTTACAAAAAATTATATTACACAAAAACTTTAAGTGATATTAACAAGCAGGGTTTTTCATTTAATAGTCAATCGGTTAAATTAAATTTAGAAATTTTTATTGTTTTTGTTTTTGCGGTTTAAGACATAGGCCCAACGGATTGTCTGAAGGTAAAACTGAAAGCGAGGTTTTTGTTAAGAAATGATGTAATTCTGGTGTGAGCTAGGATATTTTGTATCGGTCAATAAACAGCGATGTTATGGGGTTTCGAAGTACAAATTTCGTTAATCTATGTTTTTCCCACTTTATTGGTTTGAGCTTATTTATTTTTTGCCGATTAAATATATTCTAGCTCACAACAGAATGGTGGGTATTCCGAGTATTTAAAAAAAAAAATTTAAAATCGTTCAACAGATACTCTTTAAATTTTTGCTACCATTTTGGAAAAAGTGGTTCTGAGATAATCGCATTTAAAGTTTCGACAACTGATTTCGATGAAATTAAAACTATTTTTGATCGATTTCAAGTATGGATTTGATGCAGGGTTCGGAATAGCTCTTTGCTCGTAGCTCTCGGGAGCCGGCACTCGCTCTCAGCTCACTACACTCAGCTCCTGCTCTGAGCTGGGAGCCACAGCTCGGGGCCCGGGAGGCTATCATTCGGCTCTCGGCTCGGGAGCCACAACACTCGGCTCTGAGCTGGGAGCCACAGCTCGAGAGCCGGGAGCTATCAACCGGCTCTTGGCTCGGGAGCCACAACATTCGGCTCTGAGCTGTGAGCCACAGCTCGAGAGCCGGGAGCTATCAACCGGCTCTCGGCCCGTGAGCCACAGCACGTGAGCCGCTCTCGGCTCGTGAGCCCCAGCTCTCTGTTCTACGCTGGGAGCCACAGTCTGTGTGGTTCGCGAGTTTTTCTAACCTGTTTACCATGACCGTCGACTTTTTTAATCGCGAATTTATACCAAAGAGGATAAAAAATAGTAAAAAAAATGAAGAACGTTAACAACAATCAAGTGAAAAATACTGGCAGGACAATGCACGACCACCATTCGCAGCTAACGGATCTCCATGGTAATAAAACCGCTAATTACTTAAGAAACTGCTTTTCAAGTCCACAAATGACCACACATAAGACCATTGCCATGAATTTGACAATACTGAACCGCGATAATTACCATGGAAGACCAATGCTAAAGAATATAGTCAAGACCGTAAGAATCGATTCAAACCACTTCCCCCTACTGACAAATCATTAAATCGCGGAAAAATACCAAAGAGGATTAAAAAATGTGATCATGCCAAACAAACTTTACTTTCAAGATAGTGAAAAATCATGTCAGGATCAAAGCATAGGCCCAATATGTAGCTAAGGGGTCTCCATGGTAATAAAACCGCGAAATGCTTAAGAAACTGTTTTTGATGCGTTTGGGTTTTCTATTAAAAAATATTAAAATTGGTTGAATAGTTCTCCAGAAATTTACATTAAACTGCGTCAAGGTTAAAAAAAAATCGAAGAGAGTCGGTAATAAAAAGTGTTATATTTTCGGATCTGCTTGAAAGTTTTACAGGATGTTTATAAGCAGAGTTTAAAACCGTAACGGAAACCGTAACCCTTAACCGCTAAAAGCACTTTAAAATTTGAAACCGAAACCGGTTTTTACGGTTTTTATAACCGTATCCGTATAACCTGTATTACCATAACCGGTTATCAGTACCGTAACCGAAACAAATATATGTTTAGGTTTAGGCCAAAACCCGTCAAAAAAGTGAAAAGTGAATTCTCACCAATGCATTTGTAAATCTCAGGGGGGTTTGGGTTTAACCCCCAAAACACTGCGTACGCCACTGTATTGGCCCTCAGCAGAGGCTTCGCCTTGTTTATTGCATCCGTTTATTGAATGAGATTCCAAATGGAGCAGGATTTGTCAAAGTAATATTTTATACTTGTAACCGTCACCGTAACAGAAACCCGAAACAGATTAAGGCCAAAAACCGGAACCCTAACCGTAACCCATGTCTCAAAACCGTAATTTAACCGTTACCGGAAAAAAGTGATCGGCCGAAACATTAACCGTAACCCAAACCGTTATTCGTTTCGGTTTCAATCTCTGTTTATAAGACCCTATTAGAGCTTTAAAGCAAAAAAAAAACAAGTGAGAAAGTCGGTCAAGCCCGACTTTAACATACTCTGTACCTGGAGTAGAAGCTGAATGCAATGCTGGCGTTGCGCTCATCTCAAAGTCTCTCTCTCTTTTTCCTCTCTCTCTCACTCTCTTTCTCGCTCTCTCTCACTCTCTCTCTCTAAGATTGTGTTAGTTGTGAATGGGTGGGAGGGGTGGGGCGAGGGCGATGTACTTTTTTGCTCATAACTTGAGAACCGCTCACCCGATCTTTATCATTTCTTCGGCAAATCGATACATTTTGCTAATTACTAACTATCTCTAGAAGGTACAAACGTCTATCTTCAAAACTGTAGGAGATAAAACGTTTTTTCCGAATTGCTGAGGCGGGAGGGGGCGTGGCAAAAATTGAAAATAAACTTGATCTGCCTGCAGCTATAAGAAACATTTGTCCCATTCATGTCAAGCCTCTATCTCTTACCATCTCCGAGATCTGTTTGTTCATACGGACGGACAGACGGACGGACAGACGGACAGACGGACAGACAGACAGACAGACGGACAGACGGACATGGCTATATCGACTCGGCTGTTGATGCTGATCAAGAATATATATACTTTATATAGTCGGAAATGATTCCTTCTCCCTGTTACATACTTTTGCGCAAACTTAATATACTCTATGTACCTTCGGTACAGAGTATAAAAAGGGTTTCTCTTTAAATTTTTTTTGGTTGTTGTTGCTTAAAATTTGTTTTCAACATTTGTTTTAGTATCTAGGCGCGCATAAGCTGATACTGGGTCCCTTTGTCTTCAGACCGAATGCTGATATATTCATTCGATATTGATCATGATCTTCAAAATTGTGTTGAAACAAATAATATTCATGACTGAAAAGTATATATTAAATGATTATCAGCTGTCCTTCCTGGATACTTCTTTTTTTAATCAATTCAATTACAAAGTCTCCTTTCTACTTCTTCTAAGTATCTTTGATATTTGATCATGATATTATAAAATTTATTTTATTGACTTTTTTTCATAATTTGTAATTTATTGTATTCTCTTTTCCCAAAACATAAAAGTCAGCCCATGTATACACAAAGCGCAGAGTGTGAATTTGTTGACAATTGTGTGACAGGCGCCTGAACCCTCCCCTCTCATTTCCTTGCATTATTGTGGCATACTTTTTTGCTGGTTAAGGCGAGCTCTTTATTTTTAACTGGACCCGACTGAGTTCATTAAAATTTAAAGCTTGTCACGGTTACATTTTTCGGTATACACAATAATTTCTCCAAGCTTTATGTCAAAAATCGAAACCCTCTCCAGCAACTCTTTTATGCAAATTGGTCAGCTTAATGCCATTTGCGGTTCAATGACTCTGCAGCAACTTTTTATGGCCAATCTTTTTAATATGCCATACATATTTCACCCCAGGGGCTGTTTGCATTTCAAAATTTCCAGCTAGACAGTTGCTATTGCAGCACAAATATTTTTCATGCTAGAAAAAATATTTGCCAATGACAAGCAAACGCACACACGCGCACACACACGTCCCACGAGCACCGCAAAATGTCCATAAAGCTTATGGTCAATGGCTCATCAAATGCACACACGCACGCAGTCAGTCAGCATCAGCGTCAGCATCAGCATCAGCTACAGCAACAGCTGCTCCTTGTCTCCCAGTGGCCAACGGCTTGAGGTAGTTGTCCTGTCTCTTAGTGTCCTGTTCGGTTGCAGTCCCATTAGGTCTTCAAGTTCTGAACATTGAGCTGCACTTTGCGTCATGTTAAGTATTCGTGGTTGCTGTTTTTTTTTGTGGTTAGGTTTATATTGCTTCTAAGTGCCAGCACTTGATGTAAAATTTAAGAAGTTTTTTGTTTTCATATCTCAATTTATTTTGAATCTCTTTTGTCTTTGAGTGCTTCACTTAAAGGGAAGGATAACCTCTTGACCATATAATAGTCAATTGATTTAATTTAATATGTTCTTACTTTCAAATTCTATGACGAAACTCCTTTCACATAAATAAAGTATTCAAAAAGCTATCGTTTGAAAAAATCTGTAAATAAACGGCCAAGTTATAGTACTTGGGCAAGAGAACCATGATGGTAATTTTTTCTCACTTTGTTGTTTTTTTTTAAAATGAGTTTACCGTCAAACGAAGGAAAATTTCGATAACTTAAATATCTTGAATTTAAGTCCCCCTGCTTTGCTAATTATATCGTAATGGCCAGTTGCATGGTTAATAATTTTATTTTAATCAAAGGTGAATTTGAGGAGTGGGACAAGAGAAATGAAGCACCAAGTAACCAGCAAGATCGCGCCGAGATGAAAATGAGCCTCAATAGACAGCCTCACTAGAGGGGAAACGAAAACGGGATTTTATAAAAGATTTGTTGTATTAACCCTACATATGTACATTAGAGCGGTCCCCAAACCGGCAAAATGGAAAAAAGGAGGTCTCAACATTCCCGAAGCTAATATTCGTTGTATAATTAATAATTGTGAAAATCAATAAATTTTATTTTTAAAAGGGCGCGACAGGGTCTTAAAGTTTTAAAATATATTAATCATGCGTCACGTTCACCAAATACAAATTTTAACAAACGAAGTTATTAGTTAATTTCAATTGGTGTCATTGTTTGAAACTCAAAACGGGATCATTTGTGAAAATAAAATATTTACAAATTTGAATTGTTTATAAACACTGGCAACACTGCGTATGAGTTATTTACAAAAACTTTAGACGCCATTCGCGCCAGTTAAAATTCGACTTTTTTATCTTTTGTTTTTATTTACGCTAATTATACATGAAAAAGTTTCAGATAGGGGGTGAGAGCATGACCTTAAAAATGTCATATACATGGGGTCCGCTCTAATGTGCATACGCAACTTTATGCTCCCATAGCTTGTATAACTAGGCAAATATTGCAAATCAGCGTTTATTTTTAAATTTTAAAATATTATTGGATATTATATTAGGCTTAGAAATGTGTACTGTCTGCACATAAATGGAACAGCGTTAGGGATAGTGCGGTCCTACAAATATTTGGGCGTCACAATATCCGATAACATGAATTTCTGGGATCACATGAAGGGAGCTTTCTCAGTCTCAACGATGGGTGGACGCCGATCAAAAATATAACTGATACCATCTTAAACGATTACTTTTAGGGTGTACATAATGAATTAAAAAATCAAAAAATTTTATATCATGTTTTAACCTCTGCGAAAAGCCTTCAAAGTTTCCACAAATATTACGTATACGACCCGTTCACCGAATCGAAATTCTGTTGACGAATTCTTCGTATCATTTTAAAAGTTATCAAATTTGAATTTAATCGAACAACAAATAAAAGTGGAGCAGGAATCGAATGTATTGGTTGGTAGACTAGGACCAAATTTTGACGAAGCGAACCCATTTCCAACGAAGAGTTTCGTTTTTTCCACGCTTTTATATGGGACTAAATTCTTAAGACTGCCCATTTCAGAAAGTGCGACTAATGTGGCTCGCCAGTTGAAGTCAGCATGGTCCACGAGCGGGGTTTCAACAAAGGGCCATGTACGCATGAACGCACTGTCCTTCTAGTCAGATACTACAGACATAAAAGTGAAAACCATTTTGAGTGTCCATTTTGGCTACTATGGGCAATTCGCTAAACTCAAGAGATCGCTAAAAAACGTTGGCACAAGTGTAATGCAGTAGCCCCCTAGGTTACTTTCAAGGGAATGAAATGAATTGACAATATTAAATAAAAGGTTTTGATTTATGAATAATTTCCCTGAATTTTTTGTATAGTAATCCGCATTATTTTTCGATCCTGAAGAAGATTATTTATAAGCAGCCCAGTAAAAGAAGACTATTCGCAGAAAAGGCTGCAACCGTGGTGCGCAGCACTTCAGTTCAGTGTGGGACCTGACTTCAAAGATATCTTGCTAACCTCTTAATGAACGGCTAAAACTTGCTTTCATCAAGAAGTAAACAGCGCAAAATAGTATCAATTTTACCGTAATATACAATTTTTACCAAATATATTAAGCACCAAATATATTTACCTACATATTGTGTCTGTTATATAAAAAAACATTTTTTATTGGTCATGGTACTTTTTTGTCAAATGTTATGACTTCAAACCAAGTCTACGCCAACTACTTAAAAATTAAAAATGTAAGCAAGGGCAACAGTACGTATGAGTGATAAACTTTAAGTCCAAGTCGCAGAAACTAAAATTTATTTTTTCTCAAAAATTTTTTTGCTATGCGTTTTGTACACAAATATGCATCGTTTCAGCAGGTATCAGTATGACGTTACATTTTTCCATATATAAAATTTCCGACCCAATGTACATACAACAATTAATCAAGCATCATTAAATTAGTGCTTTTATTTTGCAGTTTTATGCTGTCGTAGGTTTTTTTACGTTTCGGAGTTTCCAGTCATGCTTATTAGGAGTTTGCCCTACAACACCGTAGACTTCATTTTGGCCACGATTTTAAACATCCCAAGCCAAGAAGTTTTAGTTAGTTTTCCTTATGGGCTTCTGAGACAAGAAAGTGCAAGGTAGAGCAAGGAATATCTTCGATAATCTTGCACTCTCAATGAGTAATGCTTTCTTGTTTTTTATTGTTTGGTATTATTCTGTTTCTCCTACATTTAACATCAACATTCTAGTATATTCATACTTAAAGTTGAGTGACGAAACATCCCACATAAGCACAGGCGTGCAAGTTAGCTAGAAGGAAAAGCTCTCGAATCGCAGTTATACTGACGTCTTCGCTAATGCCCGGCCAGATGACTTTTTAGAAAAAGCAGTAAATTAAGTGAAAGGATTTGGAGATTTCTGAATAGTTTTCTCTAACAAATATACAGAATAAATAAACAAAAAAAATTGCAATTCGAATGAAAATCTTCAAAACCGAACATCATTCCGGCACTAGTCCCTGCTTTAAAACGGATTCAGACTTAAAACTGAGATCAAAAACTAGTATCTTATATAAAAAAAATCCAGCGCATTTGTGGGTTTGCATGTATAAATATATTATTGCGTAGCTGCGGTGCGGGTTACGTATTCCCAAATTGCAACCGCTCGCCTGCTTCATTTTTGCGTTTTCATTCAAAGCGCATAATTAAAAAGTTTTCGCCTCTTTTTTCACTCGCTGCACGACCACGGATTAACCTGAGTATGTGGTGGTTGCAGTTTTGCAGCTGACTAAAGCCAAACAAGAAACTGAAAAAATTCACTCTAATTTTGAAGAAACAATTCTGGAAATTTAAATAAAAATGTGAATTTGAATTGCAATGGTAGAAAAGTCGTTTGAAAAACTAGCGCTGCACTGCAAAAAATAATGCGTGCAAATTAAAAGAGTGTTAAGAGCTTTCTTGTGACCCCCTTAAAACAGTATAAGCAACAGTTTATTATTCAAAACTTTTACTATAATTTTAAAATTATTTAAATATATAAAAACATTCACCTTTTACACCACAACACAAAAAAAAAACTGCTTCACCGTACAGCTGTTTCATAAACATCCAAGTTCAATCTTCAGCGCTTTTTATCTGCTATTACAAAAAAGGTAAAGTCTAAGGAATGCAAGTAATCATACAAAACATAAAAATTTACATTCAGAAACTTATATTGATATAAATGTGGTGGGTTCTCTGCATAAAATGCATTCTAACTTTCTAACTTTTTTTTCAAGTGTAGAATTGCGCTTAAGTCTCAAAAGGTTGTGTGTTTAAAAGGCCCTCCAGTTATTATACATAACTTCATGCATATAAGTTGGCACCCTTTTGCTATGTTCTGCTTTTGCTTTAATGAAATCGTTAAGCTGAAAGTAAGAAAATGTTTATAGTTTTCCCTCCACACACACACACACACACACCCACACACACACACCCACTTTCTCTCGGATTACACACATACGCGGCGGGTTGCTGCATTAATTAGGCCAATGGCCGCCAGGTCGCGTGCAATCATGCAAACCTGTCGCTTACCGCCTGCCGCTTCGCCAGGCAATTAAAATCTTGCAATCGAATTTTCAATTAAAATCCAATTTCGTACCGCAAAACTATGAAAAGCACATTTGCTAGTTGCCATGCTTGGTGGCAACTTTTTGCCAAAATGCACAAAAGGAATCCTATAAACTGAACCTGCAGCTGCCAGAATGGCTGCAGGTGTGGCCAAGTTTCTAGTTTCGCTTTGGCCCTGGCTTTGCCTTTGTTATGGCTATCATATTGCATATGACAATGCAGAAATTCACAACAGCTGGCAGCGTTCGCTGAAATTGCAAAAAGGTGGCGGAAGTGCAGGACACAAAACTTTGTGCCAACTTTGTGTCAACCAACTGCTTAAGGGGTCAGTACAAATCTTGAGCTTTAATTACACTGTGTTACAAACAAAAACCATTTTGATGTGAAACATCTTTAATTTCGTTACGGAAGATTTTAGTAGGAGTAAAATTTGATTTCAGCGTCACGTGACGCTGCAGTGCTGCGCTGAGGGCATGTTTATTTTGTTTTGTTGTTTTTGCGGAGTGTAGAAGGGGGAGAGCGGTGAAAGAGGAGTGAAAGAGTGTGGAAAGTGGGGGAAAGAGAAGGAAGAGTGGTTGGAAAGTTGGGAAAGAAGAGTGACTAAGGGTGACTAAACAGTGATTGAACAATGACTTGACAACGACAAAACAGTAGTGGTATTCCTGAAATTGATTTGACCTCGATTTGATTTCGCAAAACAGCCGATCCAAGCTGCTCCATACAAAATGAGCAGTGTGCCCAAAAAATGTAAGGAAAGTAAGGTCATTCTATTTGATTTTGATAAATCAGCTCGTCGCTAATTTCGATTTGCTTTCATTTTAGTATGACCGTTCTTTTGGAATACATGGGCCCGCGCGTGCTTGTTTAAATTTTGCTGTGATGTAAATATGAAGAACGTTAGTAAATTTCGCTTTCCATATTTAATTAGTTAAATGAGAGTTATTTGTTGAATCTGGTCAAAGATGTTCAGTACGGGGGGTCGATTTTTTTTCGACCAAAGCGTATAGTAAAAACGAAATCTACGGTCAATTCTAAGAAAATTTTACCAAGAAACCATTAGTAAAAATAAAATTTCTAGTCCGCGCAAGTCGACTTCAAATATTTATGTTACATTTCCCCAAAAACATTGAAAGGGATAAATGTCTGTTCCCAGAGCTTGCATTTATCAAATAAATTTTATATAGAAGCCACATAAAGTGAGCCCAGTGCTGCCCATCAAAGTTGAACAACATTTTTTGTTTTCCGTATAACTCCGCTATCGTTCATCCGATCTTCATAATTCCTTTGGCGAATCGATAAATAATCATGATTACAAAATGTCTCTAAAAGGTACAAACCATCTATTTGCAAAACTGTGAGTTTTTTTCTGAATTGCGGGGGCGAAAGGGGGCGTGCCAACCTGTGACATAAAAATTTGTCTGCCGGCAACTACAAGAAGTATTTGTCCCATACAAGTCGAACCTCTATCTCTTACCATGTCAGAGATTTGTACAAGCAAGAGCGTTGCAGTCGAGTGGTCAGACTCCGAAATACCCTGTAAAAATAAGACACACATACACACATGCGCTTTCTATAAAAAACCGATCATTTTGCAGGTTTCACAATGACAACGAATTTATCAGCAAAAACCAATAGTGATATAACGAACCCAGTCGATTCCCTAAAGCTATTTCATATGTGTACATTAGAGTTGTGCCGATTTTGATGAACTAGTTCAATTGAACTAGTCTTTGAAATGAACTAATGAACTAGGTCTTGGTTTTGAACTATAGTTCATATTTTGAACTATGTATTTCTCAGTTTTTGAACTATAGTTCATTTTTTGAACTATAGTTCATATTTTGAACTATAGTTAATTTTTGAACTATAGTTCATTTTGAACTATAGTTCATATTTTGAACTATAGTTCATATTTTGAACTATAGTTCATATTTTGAACTATAGTTCATTTGAACTATAGTTCATATTTTGAACTATAGTTCATTTGAACTATAGTTCATTTTTTGAACTATAGTTCAATTGAACTATAGTTCATAATTTGAACTATAGTTCATAATTTGAACTATAGTTCATAATTTGAACTATAGTTCATTTTTTTTACCACTGAAGCAGATTTAGAGGCGTTTACTCATTGTCTGATACATGAGATATGAAAATCTAGTGGGCCTGCATTTAATAATGATTTTCTATAAATTTAACAAACTATTTACATTTAATAAATTACATATAGCAGGACTTCGAGACTATCATTTCTCAAAGCCAAAGTATGAGATTTTCGAGCCAACCCAGCAGCAGGTGCTAAGTGTTGCCTCCTCCTCGGCTCAGATTCTTCCATATGCTGTGGCCGCTTTGCTTCGCAATGTGTCCTTTACCCAAGAATCCTGCAAAAGTTTCATTGATCCGCAGGATAAGCTGCTCCAAAATATATACCCTGGTGGCCATGGGCACCCACGACATTATAGTTCTATAGTTCAGGGAGCCTTCAGCTGCGAGGATTTGGCGTCAGAGGGAATCAAATTCAAACCGCATAACCAAACTCAGGAGATGACAGGTCTGCAGTTGATGGACTTATATGCCCAGCCTAAGCCACATCATTCGTGGCTCTTCCGTATATCCAGTGATCTATGGTGCCAACCGTGTAGTCCTCTCACTGCTGCCCATCATTAATGGTGAACGATTGAAGAACTTGCCTAAAGTGGTCCAACCAAATGGTAACACTCTCTTGTTTAGAGGTAGTCGTACGCGAGGAGAAAATTTCGGTAAAGCGTGCCAACGCTATTGGTATTAATGAGCCGGCATCCCAACTGGCTGACATGTTAACTTGAATTTACTAAGAGGCACGGGTTAAGGGTGACTCGCTGATTGTGTAAAGATTCCCCAAGCGCGACATGTGTGATCCATGGCTGCGACATCTATGAAGATGTAGCTTTTCATTTTGCCTATAACAACATTAAGAAATTGCTGCTAACTTTTATGTAGATAGTAAAACAGTTTAATCTCAACAAACTGACCGAGCAACTGCGCGAGCAAGCACCGAAGCCCTGATTTTACGCGCACGCAAACTCAACAAATCCATCGAAACCAAGCCGACTGTGTATCATGTATCAAACAGTATTAAAATTTTTCTCAGTAGTTAAAATAATGAACAATAGTTAAGAAAACGAGCAATAGTTAAAAAATTGAACTATAGTTCAAATGAACTATAGTTCAAATGAACTATAGTTCAAAAAATGAACTATAGTTCAAATGAACTATAGTTCAAAAAATGAACTATAGTTCAAAAAATGAACTATAGTTCAAATGAACTATAGTTCAAAAAATGAACTATAGTTCAAAATATGAACTATAGTTCAAAAAATGAACTATAGTTCAAAAAATGAACTATAGTTCAAATGAACTATAGTTCATGAAAAAATGAACTAATGAACTAGGTCATTAAAATGAACTAAAATTTCCAACTCTAGTGTACATCAGGTGGGACATTTTAAATATGGAAAAATGTAAGACCATACTGATACCCTCTTAAACGATGCATATTTGTGTAAAAAAGGCATAGCAAAAAACATTTTTGAGAAAAAATTAGTTTTAGGGTCTGCGACTTGGATTCAAAGTTTATCACTCATACGTACTGTTGCCCTTGCCTTTGTGTAATTTTTAAGTAGTTGGCGTAGACTTGGTTTGAACTCGTAACATTTGAAAAAAAGGAACCATGACCAGTAAAAAAAATGTTTTTATATAACCAACACAATATGAAGGTAAATAATATTTACTTATACAGGGGTGTTCTAGAAATCTCTAGAGATTTTCGTATAAACGATTGCACTTCGAACTAAACTGGGACTATTTTATTTGAGAAGTGCGAAGAATCAGACCGCCTACTACATTATGTGGAAGGAAAACTGTACGCAACAAATCAAGTTGGCTTTGAGCAGGCGGTTTCAAATCTTAACTTTTGTCATCTAATCTTATAGCCGGGCATATATATTCATATAAATTCAAAGAGCTTTAATATAAAATGCTAACGTTTATACGAAAACCTCTAGAGATTTCTGGAACACACCCGAATATATATTTAGTAAAATCGTATATTACGGCAAAATTTTTACTATTTTGCGCTGCTCACTTCTATATGAAAGCAAGTTTTAGCAGTACATTGAGAGGCTATCAGGATATCTCAGAAGTCAGGTCCCACACTGAACTGAAGTGCTGCGCATCACGGTTGCAGCCGTTCCTGCGAATAGTCTACTTTTACTGGGCTGCTTATAAATAAACATCTTCAGGATCGAAAAAATTTTGTTTCGGTGAACGTGTCGTATACGTAATATAAATTTTCTTTTAATATTTCCGATAAAAATTTTGTGTAACAATCTAGTTGTACTGCACTAAACTTTAATTTCCTTCTTTTTCGGGTTTAGCGGGCTGAAACTGTCCATTCTGATAAACTAAATAGAACAAAATTTTTGTCAATAGAAGAGCTTTTAGGCTACATGCTATTCGAAGGCCAATTTAAACGCTTTTGGGCTTGCTGATCCTGATCCCATGGTTTTTTTTTGGATGTATTAATTTGTCGCATAAAACTAAAAAAATACAGATATTTTTGCTCAATGTGTCCTCCATATTATTTAAAATTTCGAAAATACTGCAAAATGGTTTTTCCGCGATATCTTAAACACAAGAGCTGATGTAGAAAAAGTGAGACCAGTTTTGGAATTGGTGCACACAACTGGATCAGAATTTTGCATCGAGAAGGCTGGACTAAAATGGCTATTGGCCTGTGCTATTAAATCACTAAGCGACTTCATATAGTTTTAAAATAGTGAAGTGCTTTTGAGGTATAACTTGGTCTTGAAGGCATAAAAGAGGTATCCAAATAAGGTCGACCTAAGATTTAACTCACATTTAAAAAATATCATATCATATGGTTGACAAAGAAATAATAAATTGTCATAGGTAAAGGTGACACAACTTGCCAAATCTTATTGTATGCGGATGATAATGGCGGAAACCTCTTCGTTCCCAAATTCTTTCCGAAATCAAAATATCGATATCGAATACTTGTTAAATATATATTTTTGGTGAGGAATTTTTCTGAAGGCATTCTCCCGAATATTACTAGTATTACTCATATTACTAATATCCAAGAGAAGAAAGAAAATTTGTTACCCTGTGAACTGTGTAGGAATTGGGTGTGTGAGGCTACTTATAGCGGGCGGCTGATGGTCCGGCTTATTTGTGGGGTAAACCCGCAGCCTGCGACCCATCTGATTTTAAATTTAATAGTCACTCCTTGTTGCCCAATGCAACTTAATTGACAAATGATGATAAAGTGTCTCGGACAGGCACACGATTTTACATTTACAAACGAAATTTCTTAACGCGCTTGGACGTGCCACAGGGAAAACTCAGAGAATTTTTTCACTGTTGCCGCATTTTACATGAAAATCTGATAAAAGCTTTGTTTGTGCTGACGGAAACGGATGTTAACTGCCAGCTCGAATGGCCACTGACATGACTGGCATGAAATGCGCCCGAGAGTAACAGTTGGTCGTCCCTCCCTGCTGTGGGTATTATGACTATGTTGCTAAGTTAAGTGAATGTCAAATGTGTGTAATATAGCTTACTACTTAAATTTCCGTAGAGTATTAACGCTTCGTTTAGACATTGTTTCTTCTGTCAGTGTTTCTTGATTTATGAAGTGCCAAAATGCCTTACCTGTCGCTTTCTCTTTTTACAGTCTTTCTCTCTTCCCGTTAACTTTAAAGCAGCAAAATTAAAAAGCCCATTACATGAAATATTTAAGACAGTTTGCACAGTGCTTTGACCCTTTTGACCTGTGTAAGCATAACCTGAAATATGCAGAATTGCTAAGTTTGCTTGAAACTTAAATTTGTCTGCTTTTATATGCATCATATTTACAGGTACACATGTATTTGCAGGTGTTTGTATACATTGTGTGTAAATAATTTAGAGTCAAAGTGCGCAAACAAATCTCAGGCTGCAGTGTGAGAAATATTTGTAAGGTGCCCTGTAAAGTATGCTACAAATAATTTTCTCAACTTTATGCGAGGGGGTCAAACACCAGAACTATTTTTCGAACCTTGCCAAAGCCTTTTAACAAAGTCTTTCTCATTTAATAAAGTACAACAACTATTTCAACACAATTAATTCTCTTTCTTTGTGCTAGCCTCGCTTGTGAAGGAAGTGTGGTTAACTATCATATTTTGCTGCATTTACTCAACCTTTCGTGTTATTTGCACCCACACAATTTTTGAGAAAGGAGCAGAGAGTGTATATTTCATGTTTCAACCCATTTTTCCTACCGCTTAATTGAGGTAATTTGTTTAATTAAAATTTTGCTCTTCCTTTTGTAAAAATGTTAAACCTTTTGCTTTATCTATCCTCAAAAGGTCAAATGCATAAATTAGCTCAATTTCAGGTTTCCAGGCATTTTCAACAGAGCCCCAGAAGATTACATTACCGATTTAGTATGCCCTAATATTATGAATATGCATTCTATGACTGAGTTGAATATGGATTTCAGGCTAAGCTGCTTAGCATTATAGCAGAGATATCTATGAACTAATAATAACTACTGTTGTGTGGGTGAGTGAGTGTGTGCTATTATTGCTATCCCCATCCTCCGCAAGTGTTGTTTGTGCGTGTGCCTGCCTGCCATTTAATTAACTGCACCAAACTCCACATTTTCAATCTCGATGTGTTGCCAGTGCACAAATACAGAATCCAAATTGCTGTTATAATTACGCAAACAAGCTGTTAGGCTTACCATTTAATCCCCATGACGTTTGTCGACAGACGAGTCACTAAAAACTAATTGAAGTTGCCATATTTCATGCATGCAACATTTCATAATGCTATTGGATTTTCGTGCTTACGAACTCTACATATTCGTTTGTATTCTTTAAGTTATGTGTGTGTGTTCCGTTGCCCAAGGTGAACTTGAAGAAATATATGTAAGGTCTGCGAATTAGCTTGGCTAATTAGTTGTAGAGTCAACATTAGAGATTAAACCGTAACCTATAACCGATAATATTTTACATTTAAATTTATTTACTAAAATTTGATGCTTTTTTTATGCTCTGCACTTCTGCTAATGGGCACAAAGGACAGAAGGCGAGTGAGAAAGAGAAAAATTCTTTACCTTCATCATCTTTTTTTTTTAATTTAAAATTCAAAATTCGTAAATTTTTATTATATCACAAATTAACACGATATTTCATCCTCTACAATTTAATACCATTTCGTATAGAAAATCACGCGCTGAATCCGAATATGGAGTTTAAAAATTTCTCAGTAGAACATATTTTGAGATAATACCAAATTACCGATTTTTGCATTTTTAAATAAGGACTTCTTTAGTTTAGGACTTGATTACAAATATCTCAATTATGTATGAGTCTCTACGCCCGACTGACTGACTTATCAACCCACAGCCAAAACTGCTTGTTCAAGAATTAAAAGATTTGGCATAGACCTTCGTTTAGTTATGTAGGCGCGCACTAAGAAAGAAAATTTGGAAAATTTCACCGCAAATCGAGTGAAAAGGCCAATGAAAGTTGTTGCGGATTGTTTTCTAAGAGCACAAGAGAGAGAGAGAGAGAGAGAGTGAGAATGCGTGTGTGTGTGCGTGAATGTATGTTTTTTTCACAAAAACAAACAAAAATCAAATAGCGGATCTTCATTCAATTAAATTGAATCTTATGGCACATACCAAACACTTCGATAATTTGTATTACCGTATTTTTATATAAAGAAGTTAAAATTTCACAAAACTAGCAGCCAAAAAATGTATATGTAATTGCTTTTATCTGTGGTCCGTTTTTTGTTAGAGGTGGTGGTACGTGATCTCAACGATATTATCGGAAAAGTGATGGGACACTTGACGTGAGTTAAAAATTAGTTGTCTCCTTAACACATTTGCGAGACAGTGTTAATAAACTAGGCAGTCAGTTGATAATCTAAGAGATTGAAGCGCCTAAAAATTCATAACAACATTTTGCAATGAAAAGTGGGGTTGAAGGAGAAAAATAAACAGTGTTTCCAAAGCAGCATTTTTTTAATTTGGCTTGATGCGGTTAAAAACTCAGAGGGCAGTGGGAATTGTGACCTTTATTTTAAAGGTCTAGCGAAGGTTTTAGCGACTTGGTTTTTGTCAAAGTTTTGCATTTGGCTGGCTTGAGGTCGGTGGAGAGTTACAATTTAATGTAATCAACACAAATCAACACAGATTAATTACAACAATTTGGAGTAGCAATTGGTATGTCCGAACAACGATCGCTGTTTCAAAGATAACCACATCTTATCATCAGCGGACTTTAGTATTGCATATTCACATTCAAACCCACAGTTTTCCTCTATATACCTTGATTTTTGCCAAATAACGAGTTGGGGACTCTAACTCGCTATGGGACGAAACCATGATTCAGCCTAGAATTCTGCTTTTTTTTATACCCGTTACTCGTAGAGTAAAAAGGGTATACTAAAGTCGTGCAAATGTATGTAACAGGGAGAAGAAATCATATCCGACCATATAAAGTATATATATTCTTGATCAGCATCAACAGCCGAGTCGATATAGACATGTCCGTCTGTCCCTCTGTCCGTCCGTCTGCATGAACACCTAGATCTCAGAGATGGTAAGAGATAGAGGTTTGACATTTATGGGACAAATGCTTCCTTTTCTTTCTTTTTTGCTGCTTCACGCAGATCAAGTTTGTTTAACGCCCCCTCCCGCCCCCGCAATTTAGAAAAAACGTTATTTGTGCCTTCTAGAGATAGTTAGTAATTAGCAAAATGAATCGATTTGCCGAAGAAATAATAAAGATCGGATGAACGGTTCTCAAGTTATGAGCAAAAAAAGGAACCAAGTCCCCCCGCTAAAAAAAAAAAATGTTGCATACTTTTCGGATGGTCACCCTAACGGTGACTAAAACTCAATAATCAAATTGAAAAATCCTAGATGTGAAAATTTCAAAACATAGTTAGCCATTCCATTAACTGTCACATGTCGCTAGAGGCTTTCTCTCTCTACTAGATCATTCATTCCCGAACACTTCCGTTTAGGCAGCCGAGTGAGGCAGTTGACTTTTGTGTGAGTGCTTAGTGGAAAAAAAAAAAAAAAAATTAATTAAATATTTATTAAATAATAAAAAGCAGGATCAGTGGAAAGTGTATTGACCAAGGCGTCTTTGTGTTTTTTTCTGAGGATTGGTGCAGGTGAGTCTTTGGCAGACTGGTTAAGCCAGGCATAAATAAAATGGGCGACGCCGAGAATTCGGCGTCTTCCCTTAAAAGGCATGCGGTGCATGATGATGCGATTGCATCTACATCTAACAAGCGTTGTGTTGGTATAGATAACTTGATAAACAAAGACATGTTGAGTAACAATACATTGGACTTTAACATTAAAAATGTGGCAAAAATAAATCCCCAAGCAAATAAGAAAGCTGGACTGAATAAAAAAAATCAAATGGACGATGAAGTGGACGATGACAGTAACGATGAATATCAGTTTTGTTCAAGTCAAAGTGATGATTTGCAGAAAAATGTGGTAGAACAGTATGAGGAAGAGAAGAAGAAAAATGGAAAAAACATGGTGGTTGGAGAGGGAAAAAAGATGGCCGAAGTGGGAATCAGTGTGACCAATAATCTTCTTAACAATAAACACCAAAAAGTTGTGGAAATAAATCAAAATGTGACCAACAAAGGAAATGGTAAAAATATCAATAATAATGTAAATGAAATTGTTTTGTATGATGACGGTCATATTGGTATGGCAAGTGTTTTGGTCGATACTAAAGAATGCAAGGATTTTGAAAATAAAAATTTTAAAAATGGATTATTCTTTTTGAAAAAATTCAGCATGTCAAACTGACAGGCATTAAGGGCATCATTCCGTTAGGTATCTCACTATACAAGATTCAATTTGAAAATGGTAGTGAAGCTAATAATGCTGTAGAAAACAAAATGCTGAAGGAGATGAAAATAAAGGTGTTCATTCCCAAGTCGTATGTAGAAACTTATGGTGTTGTCAAAGGTGTTCCTGTAGGATTCTCGGAGGAAAACATTATGGAAAATATAGACTCTCATGTAGAGGTCAAGTATGTCGAAAGAATTATGAGGAAAAAAAGAATCAAATTGAAGGAGAAAACAAGGGTGCATTAGAGCCAACCGAAACTGTTAAGATAGCATTTGCAGGTAATGAAATTCCATATTCAGTTTTTCTACATATGTGTTCCTTGCGTGTTACTCACTATATTCCCATGATTAGACAATGCTACAACTGTGGACGCTTGGGGCATACCACAATTAGATGTAAATCAAATAAAAGGTGCAGAAAATGTGGCAGCTATGAATGTGATGATAAATGTCAAACCATTAAGTGTATATTATGCAACAGTGGTGAGCATACATCTGCCAATCGTGATGTATGTCCTGTTTGGGCTAAGGAATTCGATATTATGAAGATCATGACAATTAAAAAGTTGGCTAGGAAGGAAGTTCTGACCATGTATGCATCTGTGAACAATAATTTCAGTACATATCAAGATTATGACAAAAACTTTCCAACCTTAGACAAGAAACTTAAACCAACGATTAGTAATGACACTAGTGTCAATCAAATTATTAATAAGCATTCTTACAGAACAAAGTTGGTTCAAAGGGTTGTGGCTCCACCAAAACCTAAACCACATTTTCAATTAGAGTCATACACACATGATTCCAGTAACCTGAAATATAAATATCCGGTTAAATCAACGGATGATACTGTTTCTATAATCAACAACATTGTTAATAGTCTTACACCTTTAATTAGGGGTAATGATGAAGCAATATCAATGATTAATTCACTAAAACATAAATTCCTTTTAAAGAATGGATCCGGGTACTCAAAATTCAAACATCATAGTGACCTCAGAGAGGTTCAAGATTTTGAAGATGAGTATTAAAGTTTTTCAGCAAAATATTCAATCTCTAACTGCAAACAAGGCTGACTTAGAATTTATGTTAAATACCAACTTATATGATATAGCAATCTTATCTGAGGTGTTTTCGCATGATGAAAACCCTCTCAGAAGAAAGATTGCTAACTTCAATCTAATTGAAAAATTTAGAGAAGATGGCTATGGTGGGGTAGCACTTGCCTTTAAATCTAATATAAAAGTAAAAAGAATATTATATAGAACGCAATACGATGTGATAATTGGATGCACAACAAATCTTACCAAGAATGTTACAATAGTTTCTGTGTACTTCCCACCGAATATTGCAACGGAGGTTTTTAAAAGGGAGATTGTTATGTTGCTTGCACAAATTGAACATATGAACGACGTTTTTATAGCGGGAGATTTTAATGCTAGGCATATCAATTTTGGTGATACGATTACAAATGCGAGAGGTCGTTTCATTGTAGAGGTTATGTCAAATGCTGGCTTTCAATGTCTCAATGATGGCAACCTCACATTTAGACAACATATTGATAGCAATACTGGTTCAGTACTTGATCTTACCTTCACAAATAGCTGCTCTAGTTTCATGTGGAACGTAAAAAATATTTTTGTTGGTGGCAGTCATCATCATCCAATTACTTTTGAATTGTTTGACAGCTCTGTTAAATCAAAAAAGTTTCTCTCAAAAGGTAGATTACTACATAGCAGAGCTGTAAACTTGAATTACCATTACCATTACCATTACCATTTTTCACATAACTGAAAACAATTCCTGATTACCATTTTTTTATAATCGTAATTGTAAGGTGGAATTACGAATATTCAGTGATTATTCCAAAATTTAATTACTTTTACAATTACTTGGATAATTGTAACGGTAAAGGGTGATTATTGAGTAATTGTGCTTGAAAAGTCAAATTATTTATGTATTTTTAGGTTCCAAATGAAATTACTTAAGCCCAATTATAACATTCATTATTTATATTACATATTTTTGTTTGAATATAACAATCTTATATTATATCATCCATGAAGTTCATGTTGGCCTTCATCACCACTAGTTTTTCAAAAAAAAAATCGGAAAGGGCATGGCGTCTTGAGTCGTTAATTATATTGGCAAATGAAAACATTCTTTCAACAGGGGCTGACGACGTTAGTGGCGTGTTATACCTGATCGCTATCTCTTTAAGCACTGAATATTTTTCAAGCATCTCGAAATTTGTAGACGGATCAAGCAAATATCTTCCCAACTGTTCTTTAATATCGTGTTTTATTACACACAGCGAAGCGTCAACACTATTATCTGTTGGTTGGGCTCCATCTAAAACAATATTAATTAAAAATATAAATTATGTTTATAGAAGTATCTGACTTTTTTGATTTCTGATTTGGCCAAGCCATCGGTTTTAAAATAAAACAAAGAAATAAGAAGTCATTGAATTGCAAAAAGATTTTTGTTTCCCTACCGGTTTCGTCGAAATCATAGAATTCATGCTTGGGGACTATATCCTTACTTGTGTCCATTGTATTTTTATATGTACAGACATATTTCACAGCTTCTGCTACAACAATTTCCAGAATTTCATCATATTTCCGACCATGCAAAGCAATTTTTGCGAGACAATTAAACCATTGCATTTTTACGCTTGGTAATAAAACAGATGCAATTATAGCGCAGTTTGCTTCTGTCGAAAGTTGGAAAAAAATGGAAAAGCGCTCCATCACTTTTTCCAGAATCGCAACCGCAACACTACTACAATGATTAAAAATAAAATACTGATTTGTATAAGCGATATCAAACTAGAAGAAAAAGTTTGTCCACTTCTTTGTTTTAAAAACTTATTGCTCGCTTAAAAAAAATAAGGAAGGACCATAATTAAATTAAATGATTGCTATTATTTGTTTTGGTTTTGTTACCTTGATCAAACCATTAAATTTGGTGCTTTCCAAACTTGATTACAAATACAAAATAATTCAACATTTCAAGCACAATTACTCAATAATCACCCTTTACCGTTACAATTATCCAAGTAATTGTAAAAGTAATTAAATTTTGGAATATTCACCCTTTACCGTAACAATTATCCAAGTAATTGTAAAAGTAATTAAATTTTGGAATAATCACTGAATAATCATAATTCCACCTTACAATTACGATTATAAAAAAATCGTAATCATTAATTGTTTTTGCATTACCTAAAAAATTGTGTTTATAGTAATGAAAAGTAATTAAATACGGGAAGTAATGAATACATTACAGCTCTGCTACATAGTTTAAAGGATGTTACCTTCACAGGTGATTTAAGAAATGTGGTAAAAACAATTGATAGGCACATCAAGGCTGCAACCTATGAGGTAAGAGAAAATAAATCTCCTAAATATTGGTGGTCAAATGAGCTGAAAGTATTAAATGCTAAATACAACGAAGCGTTATTAAATGCTAATATGTATCCCTCTATGACTACTTATGTAGCAGCGATTAATAAAAAGAAGGAATGGAAAGATGCTGTTAAAAAGCCAAAAGAAACAGTTATATGGAAAGAATTGAGGAACTCGATAAACAACCGAACTCGAGAATGGCTTGGAGATTTTTGAATAGTCTTAAGAATCAACAGAGTTGTGATTTTAGGAGAATAGATGAGGATAAACACCAGGAATATTTACAATATTTAAAAGAGCAAGTACCACCAGAAGCTAGAAGTATTGTTAGCAATACAAATTCGGTTATTCCCCATAGTAGCTTCATAGAACAAGAATTAGAGAAAGTGCTAAGTATGAATAAGAAAACGGCGGGAGGAATGGACAGAGTCACATATGAAATGGTAAACAGCTTAAACAAGGATGCAAAGAAGTATTTGTTGGATAAATTTAACTGTGTTTTTCAAGCGAATCTCATTCCAGTTGATTGGAGAGTGATAAAGATTACGCCGATTCCTAAAAAAGACAAGGACTTGAGTGATTACAAGAATTTCAGACCTATATCGCTGATCTCTGTACTTGCCAAGATTCTGAACTCCATGATAAAAGAAAGGTTAAATAAAGTTATTAATGAGTACAATATACTTCCTCAAAGAACTTATGCTTATAGGAAGGGAAAGTCCTCTTCAATGTGTATAAATGACTTGCTACACACAACGGGATGTTTAAAACACATGAAACAAGTTGTGGTGTTAGTGTCACTTGACATTAACAATGCATACAACTGTGTCAATTTAAATTCGCTGAAGCAAATCATGTTATATGAAAGGATTCCCGAACAGTATGTTCAATGGATCACAGACTTCTTTTCCAAGAGATATTTGAGACTAGGGAATGCTGTTGAAGAGGTGAATGGTGGTTTGCCTCAAGGCAGCTGCTTATCACCAGTACTCTTTAATTTATATACAAAAAAGGTTGCATCAGATTGAAGATGGGAATACGAAGGTCTTCCAGTTTGCGGATGATTTTATAATTTTATCACACTCTGCTTCCTTTGAGAGAGCAGTAGAAATACTGCAAAGTAAAATATATGACTTTAGACTACTATGCCTGGATTTAGGTTTATCCTTTAATCCGTCCAAAACGCATACGTTATCTATGAGCATTAGTAAAAGAAGAAACTTTAATCTATGTCTAGAGGGTGTTACAATTGAAAACGAAAAGGAAATATTGTTCCTGGGAAGGAAAATATGTTCTAATATGTCTAACAAAGCTCACATAAACAAGCTTAAAAAGGAAAGTAAAATCAGTATTAAAATGCTTCAGATGGCTACCAACATTAAGTCAGGACTGAGGCCTAGGGTTGCAACTAATATTTTCAAGTCCTTCATAAGATCGAAACATGAATATGCAATATCGTCCTTTGCCAATCTTGGCATAGGAGCGGCTAAGGCTATAAATATAGCACAAGCACAGGCCCTTCGAAGGTGTGCTGGTATTACTCCAGACACTCCGCAGCATATTTCGTTTGTACTTACAGGTACGCTTCCTCCGGCATGGAGAGCTAAACTTCTGGCTGCAAAAGAGTTGTTAAAACTCAAACAAATCAATTATGAGTTGTATTATAGTGTTACTACAGCGTTTGCTGAAACTAGCTATACCTTCGTTTACAATGTTTTTAAGGACATTATTGATAACACCAAAATGGCATACACTTTTGAACCTTGCTCCAAACTAGTTCTAAATAGTAAAACTATAAGAATGAGTAAAAACGATATGGCTCCAGAACATCTGAAGGCTATTTATAACGAGAAACTTGCTGTGTATAGGGAGAATAATTGGACTATTTTTGCTACAGATGCGTCTGTTAATGAAGATTGTGTGGGATTAGGAATAGTCAATATTAGTGAAGACATACAATTAATGTACAATGTTGATCAAAAGTTATCCTCAGTAAGTGCTGAACTATATGCTATAAAGATAGCCTGTCAAATAGCCAGTGATAACAATTACAGGAAGGTTGTGATTTTTTCTGACAGCATGGGTGCGATATCCATGTTAAGGGATAAAAATTCTAAATCATATGTTGTGTGTGATATTCACAGTTTACTTAACATATCAAGTATAGAAAATATAGATATAATATGGGTACCTGGACACAAGGGTATTATGTTCAATGAAAAGGCTGATGAAACTGCAAAAAAAGCTGTGATAGAGGGGGTTAGATATAAAATAAATCTTAGTTACAGCGAAGCTGTTAGGCTTATTAAAAAACGGAATTTTACGAATTGGAATGATCATTATAAAGATCTCTCAAGGGTAAAAGGTAGGTTTTTTGCTGAAATTTTTCCTGAGGTTCCGGAGAAGCCGTGGCACTCTCACCTGAAATGGAAAGCGAGGGACATTAAAGTTATTAATAGACTTATGACTGGTCATACGTATGACAAGGACTACTTATACATGATACAAAGAATTCCAACCAACGTTTGTGATGTGTGCAATGTAGCTGAGTCTGCAGAGCACCTTATTTTTCACTGCCAAAGACATTCTGCTCTAAGAAGAAAGTTTAGAATATTTCGCTATTTTAATAATGTAAAGGATCTTTTGCTTTCGAAGGAGCTCTTACATTATAGAGAACTTGCGAAATACATCAAAGAAGCTGGTTTTGATTTTTAAAAAAAAGTATTAATTATGTAAAATTGTACAATTTTGGTACTATAATCAATCAACTGCCAATCTCATATGCCTTGGAAGAGCTGCGCGCCTTGCCAAGACTGCACTTTGTATCTGGTCAATGCGCTGTAAAGTGGCGACCAACCAAACATCATCCTCGAGGTGATAAAAGTCAAAAAAAAAAAAATTCATTCCCGAAACTCGAACGGATAAGTACATAAATCAGCTGGAATTATTAAGGGAAAAAACAAAACAAAAAATGGTGAGTAAACAGAGCAACAGATTAACAGTTCTAATCCTTGGAGTTTCCGGTTGGCAACAGGATCAAATAGCGGCTACCCCAACGAATAAAAGAGGCAAGCGAAACCTTATAAGAACAAAATCCGTATGGACAGAATATTCCCGATTTGGAGAAGAAATTTATTCCCATGATAAATATGGGAATTAAGCACGCCGCTCCACCCTCTCCCAATCCGGTCGAGAACTATTGTTTCTATTCATTCTATAGTTAAGCGTTTAAGTTGATATTGCTGACTACTTGGAAGAGGGGAGAGGACGGCGACTCATAAATCACAAATTGGTTTATATATAATATATATTTTTTAAGGTCTACTTCAAAATTTTAAAGTCGTATTACACCAAACACAAATACACTGACACATACACACTTACTCTGTGCATTATTAAAACTTGTGTTTGAGCAGCGAGAAACTTGTGTATTTTATTTACTTTGACTATATACTGATAAGTGATTGATAAATCCGGACTACAAATCCTGACGTATTGGGTGAAACCCGTCTTAAGTAATTATTTGAGCTACCATGGGAAATTCGCTTAAGAGATCAAGAGACACAAAGATGGAATTAAAGACCATACTGGAAGATTATTTTGCTGCATGTCTTTAAAATTGGAAAAGAACCTTGGCACAAGAATTTAGATAGATTTATTTTAGGATCCTCAAAAATAAAATATTATATGTCTTTTCGGTATATCGAAGTCGGCTTGAGCCGACTTTAACTTACGCTCTCGTTTGATATGTATTTAAGCCAAAAATGCAGCGTTCGTTAGAGCAGAGCTACGCGATAAAATTCTCGGAAAATCTGCGACAGAAACATTTGATATGATCAAGCAGGCTTACCCATATGTTGCTTTAGCAAGAAGTGATGAGTTCCGGTAGCACTAGGCATTTTTTGAGGACCAGGACGAAATCTGTGGCTCATGTTATTGTGACGGAGCATTTTACTTTCAGAGACTGTTGATAAGCAACATCTGTGAACTAATCCGTAGGAAGGACAATTAAGGCCAGGCCCTTATTACCTAAAAACTAGCCAAAAATACTTAAAAGAAAAAAAATGTTTTCACCTGTGGGGTAGGCTGTGCTTACAGTGTGTCACAGAACGTCAAATTTTGTGTCGCTTGAGTGTAAAAACAAAGTATGTAGTCTAGTGGTAAGAAATTTGTTTACATAACGTAGTCTTGGAATCAAATCCCAGTAGAAGCATGTTTTTTGTTTTTTGAAATGTCGAAAGGCAATAGAAAAAAACGAGCCTTATTGAAAGCCGAAAAAACCGGCAAGGCAATTTGTTCTTAATAAGGTTGGCCATCCGAACAGAGCTTCTGTCGTTCATTTTTATGGCTCTTTGCAAAATATGGAAAGGAAATTGTGGTGTACCACTTATTTCTCACAGCTTCTGTACTTATATTCCGCTGCGCTGCTTTGGCCGGCTACGTGCTGTGGCAACAACTGAAAATGAAAGTGAAACGTGTGCGAGATTAACAGCAGATACTTTCAATTTCAACTGTCACGCTCGACTGCTAAACCGAAGACGACGACGTCAAAACGCGACAAAACAGTTGCTGAATTTTTTATTAATGGCTTCGAGAGGCTCGGGAGAGAGGGGAGAAACATGCAAATTGTTGTTGTGGCATCAAATTAAATTTCACACCAAATAATAGACACTTGAGCCCACCTTTAGAAGTTGAGTGGCTGCAAATTGATGTTGGAGCGGTGTTTATTTAAAAAATGGAAAATCGATCAGCAATAGTAGCTGCAGCAGTCATACGCTTGAGTTTGTGGACAGCAGGGTGAACAAGTGGGATAGCAGCAGGGCTCATAGCCACGGCCCAGACGGGGCATAAGCTCGATGGGCGGCACGGCCATTTGGCGTAAGGCGCGACGCCTACGTTGGGTGTCGGTGAGACCATCGGGACCGACAGTGGAAGCCGAATGCTTATTACGTTTATCCTTGGAATCACCAGGCTTCCACGGTTTGACCAGATCGCCATGATTTTGCAGATATTTCATCATGTCGACGCCTTTTTTCTGTTTCTCGACTTTCTTTTGTTGGGCCACCTTTTCGGCATTGGCTTTTTCTTCGGCGGCTTTCTCAAAGCGCTTGGGCATGCGTACGGGTATGGAAGAACCACCACCGCCGCCTTCGGCTCCAGCACCACCTGCGGCCGGCTTTCCTCCTGCAGCCGCTTTTCCTCCATTAGCACCACCAGCGGAACCGCCACCAATTACAACCTTACTAGCGGGAAAACCTTTCCAGGCCTGACCCCGACCTTGACCTTGTTGACCAGGACCAGAACCACCACCAGCTGCACCTTTTCCACCACCACCGCCCGCACCAACACGTCCACCACCCAACATGGGTCCACCTTGTCCACTGCCCCAAATAGTCTGAGGTTTGGGTTTGCCACCCGGTGCCGCGGGTACCCCATGAGCTCCCCCTCCGCCATGACCGAATACACCATCCTCGTACACCTCTTCACCCGGTGAGCCAAAAGCCGTGCCCGTGTAGCGATCTCCTGCAGCACAATCAAAGGCTTTATAATAAGGATTCATGGTAATAGGATACTTGGGTGGTCCCGGTGTGCGATCCTTCTTGCTGGTCTGCGTTCCATGGTTAAAACTGAGAGGCTTTATGGGCAAGGGAGGACGGTGTGTGCCCGCTGGAGGCGTCACATCAAAGTCATACTCCATGTCACTTTCACTGGTGTCCGTCAACACCAAATGCTCGGCACAGGAGGCCATGCCCCGTCGCCTACACTCCTTCTTAAGGGCATGCTCCAGCTGCTTCTTCTCCATGACATCGCGACAGACGCACAACATCAACGACTGGTGGCATTCGCACTTCCTGAAACCCTTAGCCTTAAGGATACACTTGATTTCTCGTAAAGCTACGGCCAAGTCGCTCTTGACAATGCGAAAAACGATGGGTTTCTGTTTCATACCCAAAGGACTAAGCGGACGTAGTGTGATGTAAATCTCTCCGTTCTTTTTGCACACATTTAAGACCGGTTGATTCTGTTCCTCTTGCAGCAGAGCCTCCTCCATTTCTTTGCACTTATTATAGGCTTTGCTTTGTGGTGATTGCTGGAGGAAGAACTTCATCAGATTTTTGATGGGCTTACGTACGGCTCCAGGACGCCAGCCAAATTTACGTGCCTCCCAGCTGCTGGTCCAGGCCCAGCCATGACGTCGGGAAACGGCACCCTGTTGCCTAATGCAGTTCCTGTGACGACCGCTGATGGTACGTGCTGTGGTGGCTGGACGCGGCTTGACATCTTTCTTCACCCCTGGAACAGCAGGCGGTGTTTTCGGCTTGATCTTTGTTTTCCGTTTCGCTTCATCGCCTCTAAAAGCAGACTTTCTTGCCTGCTCGCAGGCCTCATCGAACTCGGAACCCTTCTTGTTGCTATCCTTGATATCGTACAGATCACGTAGTTCGGAAAACACTCGCGCCAAATACGGACGACAATCCTCGGAACTGTTGCTCAACACACAATAATCCTCGGATAGCGGCGGCTCCACCTTGGGACATTTGGGTGGGGATTTCTTATCGGCTTGGAAAATATCCGCACAGAGCTTCCGTATGCGACAATGGGCGCACAGTTTACCCATTTTACAGGTGCAACGGCAGGGAGGACAATCCTCATCGCTGCCATCCATATTCTTGTTTTTCATCGCCTTTTCACAGGGATCCACGCAATACTCTTCCAGAGTGGCTGGCGGTTTACCCAAATACTCCAAAAGTATTTGTTCTGCAGTCAGTTTTTTCTCCTTATGTCGTTCCTCCACCACCGGCATGGGCTTAACCCCACATTTGGGACAGGCAGCGAATTTGGGCAGCCAGGACATGTTGGTCAAACAGACGGGACAGAAGCGTATGGGCTTGATATCCGGCGGCTTGCCATCGCAGTCTGCTATGGGTACGGGTATCATGTTGCGATCACAAAAGTCCACTGGCTGCTCCTGATGAGTGGGCAGATACATAAAGCAGGGAAGTTTCGGTTCACTGGGGAAATCCTGGTCAAAAGCCGCGGCAGTATAAGAGCAAGGAGCAGTGTCTGTGTCTGGATTGCGACAAGGTGGCTTAGGTAAGGGCTGCATGCCTGTTCCTTTGGTAACCGAGTCAATTAGTTGCTCATACTCCAAGGCCATTTTCTGGAAAGAAAAGCTGTATTTAAGCTGAATTATATTTCCATGCCTTATCCTACCTTCAGTTCACAGCAGGCAGCATTTCCACTTGGATTGTTCAACATCATTTCATGTGGCTTAAGAACCCCTCCAGTGGAGCTGCGATAACGCTGCAGATCCAAGTTGAGACGAACATCACCCTCCTCGGACTCCAAAGCATCCAGACAGGGATCACAGGCATTTGGGCAGCTTTGTGACTCGCCCATGACGAATAGTATATCCTGCGGATTTATGCTTTTGTCCACATTGCGACGACATTCGCTCTCCTCGAGTCTAAGACGAGTTCAAAGGGTTAGTGGACTTGGAAAAACTAAAAACATAAGGGGGACTAAGCAAGAAAATAACATAATTTTTGCCACGTCCCCTCCCGCCCCCGCAATTTAGAAAAAACATTATATCTCCTACAGTTTTGAAGATAGACGATTTTTTTCTTATGAAGATAGTTAGTAATTAGCAAAATGTATCGATTTGATAAAGATCGGATGAGCGGTTCTCAAGTTATGAGCAAATAAGTAAACAACCCTCCCCCTACCCACTCCCACCCTTAGAGGGAGAGAGAGAGAGAAAGAGAGAATTAGAGATGAGCGCAGCACTAGCATTGCGTTCAGCTTCTACTTCAGGTACAGAGTATGTTATAGTCGGGCTTGACCGACTTTCTCACTTGTTTTTTTGTTTCCTTTTTCACATACCTTGATTGCTCGTCGCATTTGATGACCAACCGACACAGTATCTCTATTTTGCCCACATGCTCTGCATTTTTTTCAAAGTCACACGAGTCCACATGCATCAGATCACTCATGCCGCTATCTATGCGATCGGTGACCATTTGTGGAAACATTATTTGACCCAAACCCAGAATTCTGTTGTTATATGACACAGACACGGGCAAACCACATTTTTCCAAAGTATTCCGAAGTGTTTCGGGGAGCTCCGTAAACTCGTAACCCTCTCCGTTCTTGAACTCTGTTACATTAATCCGACTCGATGTTATGTTCAAGGTCTTCTGATTAAAGTTCACACTAACATTGAGTTTCTTTGGATCATCCAGTGATTCATTCGGTGCCTCCAAATGGCTCACAACTACGTCAAAGATGAAAGTACATGGCTGCGGTTTCAAGACGCTTCCGGGTCGAGAAATGGTTGTCGCTCTCTTCTGAACATCGAACGGTGTTGTCATCTTGACCAAGTGTTTTGTTTGTGCTCATTAACAAACTTGCAATTTGATTGCAGTGTTTTAGGTATATCGGAATTTATTTACTTTAATTTTTAAAAAGAAATTTTTTTTTTTGGGTAAACTTTTTTATGGATTTATGAAACGAAACATGCAGTAAAAATGTAATAACTGAAAAAGTCAGAGATATGCTTACAAAAAAACTGAACATAAAATGAAATGAGATTGTGATGAAAAGTTGAAATAAAATGGTTCTGACAGGCTTTGAAGGTTTTTGTTACTTTTTGTAGAAACTTATTAAAGTGAAGTAATAAGGCTGTAGATCGCGTTTTTCAGGATGGGTGAAGTCCTTTCTCAGTGCTTATTTAGTTGATCTTGTTCAGTGGTTCTTGTTCAGTTGTTAAATAAGTAAATCAATTTGAGTTGTTTACTAATCTGAAGAAGTCAACATATTCTTCGTAAATTGTTCATCATTGTTCATTAAGAGTTGTTCAATTGTTCAACCGTTCAGTCAATAGATTAGTTCTGCCACGCGACTTTGTCTCGTGGCTATGTTGTTACATAACAATATTGGAGGTGTCTCAGAAATCTCTCCCAACCAAATGACAACTCAAAACCAGTTCTCGGTGTCCTAAAAATCTCTTTCGGTTGGTTTCAAATCTCTTATAATTTGTATGGAAATTTAGCAAATTCATATTGTCAACAGCAACTTTATTTATCTCTGTACCTTACTTTTATTAACTATCTGACGTATTCTCAATTCCACAAATTTTTGAAAAATTTATCGAATCGATAAATGTTTTTACCAGGGTTCGTAAAATGCTCAAAAGATATTTTTCTGCCATGATAATTAACATCAATGAAAAAAAATTTTAATTTTCACACGTGTTACTAACAATTTTTTTCAGAAGAAAATAAAATTTTTTTCACGATATTATCACGAGAATTTTTTTCACGCGTGTTACTAACACGAGTGAAAAAAATTTTTGGTAACATCTGTGAAAAAAAAATCCTCTGTGCGATCGAGCAGATTTGTTTAATGACCTGCCCACAGCAGAACTATGGAGCTGTGACCGCAAATATCCACATTGAGTCCAAACATTCGACTATTAAATAGTAATAGTAAAAATAGAGACAAGCTAACTTCGGCTCGACCGAAGTTTATATACCCTTGGAGCTTGATATGTGCCTGACAGTTTGTATGGCAGCTGTACTATATAGTGGTCCGATTTCGAAAAATTTTGGTGAAATGATGTAAAATCATTGAAAACTTATTAATACGGGCGTTAGGAGCGATAACATTGAAAACAAAAAATTTTTTCTCACTAAGACTTTTTTCAGACCTTACTTTTGTATGGCAGCTATACTATATAGTAGTCCGATTTCGACAAGGCTTGGTGAAATTATGTGAAATCATTAAAAACTTATAAATACGAGTGTTGGGAGCGATAACATTGAAAACAAAAAAGTTTTTCTCACTAAAACTAGTTTTTCAACTGATCGTTCCTATGGCAGCTATATGCTATAGTCATCCGATCCGGCCGGTTCCGACAAATGTGCAGCGTATTTATACCAAAAGACTTCGTGCAAAGTTTGGTTATGATAGCTTTAAAACTGACGGAGGAGATAGCATAGAAACAGACGGACGGACAGACGGACGGACAGACGGACATGGCTATATCAACTCAGCTCGGCATGCTGATCAAGAATATATATACTTTATGTGGTCGGAGATGCTTCCTTCTATGCGTTACAAACATCCGGACAATTTTAATATACCTTCTCCAAGGGTATAAAAAGAAATTGTATTAATTGCGAATAAAATTCAAAACAAATTATTTGAAACCATTTTTTAATGTACTCTAAATGAAAATACCAGGTATGGCAAGACAAAAAATCAATTACATTTGCAATATGCCTTTGTCTCTTTATTAAAATGGTTAACTCTTACCTTACCCATTGACGGTTAACAGGTAGCTGCGAAAACTGAGGTACGCCAATTTTTATGGCCCTCATAAAAAGGGATATTCCCTCTCATGCGTCACCATAGCTGCCAGAGTTAAAGGTCGAATGTTTTGCTTCAATCTGGATATTTGCGGTCACAGCTGCAGCAGGTCATTACGAAATTCGTAATGAACCCAAATCTGCTCGATCGCACAAAGAGTGCGTGCCTTTTACCCACCCCCGTTTGTAGTCGGCCTGAGCTCAGGCTAGCCGACGCGTCTCACATACACACCAATACTATTGCAATGAAAAAAAATTTCTGAAAATTTTACTCACGCGCGAGAAAAATATTGTGTGAAAAATTTTCTGGATTTTTTTTCACAGATGTTAGCAAAAATTTTTTTCACTCGTGTTAGTAACACGCGTGAAAAAATTCTCGTGATAATATCATGAAAAAAATTTTTATTTTCTTCTGAAAAAAATTTGTTAGTAACACGTGTGAAAATTAAAATTTTTACAGACTGAATTTTTTCTTTGTGTTAATATAGGGCGTGAAAAAAACAAATGTGTGTTATTTTATGAACCCTGGTTTTTACTTTATGCAGTCCACCAGACACTTCCCTTTGTTAATTTTCACACGTGTTACTAACAATTTTTTTCAGAAGAAAATAAAATTTTTTTCATGATATTATCACGAGAATTTTTTCACTCGTGTTACTAACACGAGTGAAAAAAATTTTTGCTAACATCTGTGAAAAAAAATCCAGAAAATTTTTCACACAATATTTTTTATATACCACAAGCCCCAGCGAAACGATCGGAAATGAAACAGTCGAAGTTGAGAGATTTAGATTTTCGTTTTTACTGGCAAAGCCAAATTCTGGACACATTAAACAAGTATTATATTTGAAGTCTTCAATGCAAATCATATTTCACTTACACAGAATCATATTTCACTGTTCACAGAACTCAGAAATATTCAATATTCGCTGGCGGAATTCGAGAGAAGACCTGAAGACCGATAGTTCGCCATTAGAATAGATATATCTTCTGCAGTTTTGGAGATAGACGATTCAGTGAATTCACTTATTTAGAAACATTTAGAACAAATGATAAAGTTCCAGTATCCAACACTATTAGAAATGGACTTTACAACAAAATGTTTTAAATAGGGGAGAGTCTCCGGTTGTGGACACACTTACGTTTTCCAATAATAACTTTTTGTCATTGTAAAGCTAGAGACTCTAGCTAACTTTCGTCTGAAGTCACCTATTGTTCTAGACAAATGGAAAAAATTTGCAGCCATGTATATGATTTCATGATTTTTGGCAAACATTTTTTTTGTACCCGGTTGTGGACACCCTTGTACAATCGCTAGAAATGGAAAAATATGAAGTAAAATGGCCATGAATTGATGAAAAAATAACGTTTATTTGTTTAAGAATCCTTCAGTGGCAAAAAAAAACAAAAAATGATGGCCTTTAGTGGCAAAATGAAAAAAATTATTCCGAAATGCAATTTTTGCATGTGAAATAGCTGGCCGTCATGCCAGCGCACTTGAAATGCACAGGACGATCGCAAACATCGCACCGAATCAACAGCGGACAAAACATCTGCAAAATTTGCTCTGACTTTCAACAATTGAGCTGACAATTGAGCTTGAGCTGTTGTCGCGAACGGTTGTCTTTTTTTTGTTCCGCTTACAAATTTCTCCTTCCTGTGTGTAAAGTTTCTGGTTACTTTAATTACCAAACTGCTCATCTGTACTGTGACTAGATTGTGTTGACATGGCTAAAAATGCACAAAAGTTCACCAAAATGCTGTTAAAATATGATACACTAACATAAACAACGATATTTGACAGTTTTATGGCCAAACAAACGCTTCAAACAACAAAACAAGTGAGAAAGTCGATCAAGCCCGATTATAACATACTCTGTACCTGGAGTAGAAGCTGAATGCAGTGCTGGTGCTGCGCTCATCTCAAAGACTCTCTTTTTTTTCTCTCTCTCTCTCTAGGATTGTGTGGTGTTAGTTGTGGGAGGGGGTGGGGCGAGGGCGATGTACCTTTTTGCTCATAACTTGAGAACCGCTGATCCGATCTTTATCATTTTTTCGGCAAATCGATATATTTTGCTAATATATATATATACTTTATATAGTCGGAAATGATTCCTTCTCCCTCCCCCCTCCCCTCCCACCATTTCACAACCAACATCGCACAATCTTTGAGAGAGAGAGAAATAAGAGTGACAGCAGCAGCACTGCAGTTCAGCTCCAACTCCAGGTACAGAGTATGTTATAGTCGGACTTGACTGACTCTCTCACTTGTTAAGACATCCTGTTCAAATTTAGAACTTAAATTTATATTAGCAACAACTATAATCCCTGAAATTTACAGCAAGATCGTATAATAAATAGCCGACTTCAAAAAATGTTGCATACTTTTCGGATGGTCACCCTAAGGAACGCAGGAACACTGTTAAACATGTTTTTTCATGAGTAACGGGTATATCGAAGTCGGTTACAGCCGACTTTAACTTACGCTCTAGTTTTTATTTGTAACAGCCATAGCAAGAAGTATAAATATAAACAAAATTTGCTTTCAAGTAAAGGGTAAAATTTATTATTTATTTGTTAGCTTTTTTACGCATTTTCGTCAGCAGAATGGAATCCAATTCATTCCAGGCTTTTCCCCTCATCGATTTACGATTAAAACGCATCGGAGGTCCAGGCTTCGATCTCGTCACAGCTTTTCGTCCCTTAGGCATGGCACCGTGCTGTCCACCTCCTTCATAGCCGAAGACACCATCCTCAAAGACTTCCTCAGTAATTTTTCCAAAGGCTGTGCCCATGTATTGATCTCCCACGGCACAGTCAAAGGCACGATAATAAGGATTCATTTTAATGGGATACTTGGGTACCGATATGCGATCACTTTTGCTTGTCTGCGTGCCATGGTTGCTCGTAGGCGGCTTAAGTGGAGCAAGTGCAGCACGCTGCTTTGTGCCTGCCGGCGGTGTGACATCAAAATCAAATTCCAATTCACTTTCGCTGGTGTCGGTGAGTATAAGACGCTCGGGACAGGAGGGCATTTTACGCTTGCGACACTCTTTGTTTAGGGCCTTTCCGAGATGGCGCTTTTCCTCTTGGCTACGGCAGGTGCACAGCATCAGTGACTGATGGCAGGTACACTTGCTGAAGCCTTGGTCCTTGAGTGAGCGCTTGATCTCACGCAAAGCTAAGGCCAGTTGGCTTTTAACTATCTTAAAGACGATGGGTTTTTGGTGAACTCCCAGGGTACTGAGCGGATGAAGAGTAACAAAAATTTCACCCTTTTTCTTGCATACATGCAGCACTGACTGCTGAGGGGATGGCTCCAACGTATCCTGGCACACACTGTAAGCAGTTTTGTTTGTCTCCAGAAAGAACTTCATTATTTGGACAGTGGCACGGGATATGGCCCCGGGTCGCCAGCCATGCAAGCGCGCCTCTGGACTTGCTTTCCAATTCCAGCCATGACGACGGGATATAGACTTTTTGTGGTGCACACAGTTCTTATGGCCAATCTTGGACTGCATTTTAAGTGAGTCTGGGGCATTTTGTGTTAAAACCGCGATTGAGGTTGGTCCGGGCAGATTTCCCGAGGCATTTCTCGACTTCAAGGTCAACAGGGACTGGGCACAGCGCGCCCGTAGCTCGGAAGCCCTTTTGGTGTCATTGATGCTGTACAAATTCCGCAATTCTGAAAATACGCGCACCAAATACGGACGACATTCCGCCTCGGGTTCGGGAATTATACAAAACTCTTCATTGGTTTGGATCGGCGGTTTGGGGCAAGGTTGTTCGGTTGTAAATACATTTTCGCAGAGCTTACGTATGCGACAATGGGCGCACTGCTTGCCACCTTTGCAGGTGCAACGAGCGGAGTACTGCTCCTCTGTTCTAACAGGATCACATGGATCTAGGCAAAAGTCGCTACCCGTTTTGGCTGCTTTGGGTTGCTCCAAAAACTCGTTCATAACACTGTCTGCCGTAAATTTCTGCTGGCGAACTTCTTTCCACATAGGTTCAGGTTTGGCTCCACATTTAGGACAGGTCGCATACTTGGGCAGCCAAGATAAAGCTTCCAGACAAACTGGACAGAAGCGTATGGGTTTGATGCCATCAACCTCTAGGTTACCCAAGGGTATGGGTATTGTGCGCTGTGCGCATGGATTTATGGGACCATCTCCCACAACCTTAGGTGGGGCCTGTTTGTCTTTTACATAAGCAAACTGGCAAGTCGGGGGCTTGAGTTTTCTAATCTTGCTGGTTACCGATTTTATCACTTCTCCATAATTATCCGTTAGCTTTTTAAGCTTAGCGCAAGGACTGACTGGCTGTAAAGGCTTTTCCACTTGCAAATTCACTTTAGACTTAAGACTTCGATAACGTTCAAGATCCAATTGAAGACGCTCATCACCTTCCTCAGGCTCTAAGATACCCACACACGGATCACAAGGAATGGGATCACGATCTCCAATCACAAACATAATGTCCATTTTGTTAAAAGTGGAACCCAAATTGGAGCAGCTTTGACGATTTGTGGGGTTTTCTGGCGGCCTGTGGAATAAAAGATTAGAAATTGTGTTTTAAAGCATTCTAGTTCTTTTCTATTCTTGTATGAAACTTAAATCAAGATCAGGAAACGGTGTCAGAAGTCAATACCGAAAATGCTCCCTAAGACTTTATTGCATTGTTTGCACTGCGATTTCTGTGCATCAAATTTAATTAAAAACCTTTTAAACATTTTGTCTTTAATGTCCAGAGCACAAGAAACAGTCATTCGCAACAGTGCGACCGAACCCTAAAACAAAAATATCACCGAAAAATATCACCAAAAAAAATTCGATATCCAATATATAGCCTCTGAAAAATATGCGATAATGATATTCAAAATTTTGGGCAAAAATATCGATATTTTGATATATCGATAATATTTTCGACAACCCTATTTACAACATTTTGGAATGTCCGTACAACGATCGCTGTTTCAGATCTCATCGTCAGCGGACTTTTGTATAACATTATTCACATTCAATCAAGCACACAGTTTTTAGAGCAAAGCTCTTTTACGGACGTCAGACTGGGGGGTAAATCGTGAAAATTTTGTCTTTGCGACAGATTCTTTTGGGGTTTGTCTTTGATTTTGTATTTTGTATTTGCAAAATCAGCTGCTTTTACCATTACCGCGTAGTAGCAGGTGGGTTGACTTAACAGTGACTTAACATTGACTGAAATGTAACTTAACAGTGACTTTGAAAACTCCCGTTTGAAAGAAAAGCGAACTTTTTTCACTCACTCTCATCAACACAAATACCTTAATGTAAAAACATGAGCGTTGGTTAAAGTCGGCAATGAGTTTATGAGTTTTCATATCAATTTTAAGCCGACAAAAAAAATATCAAATTGATATGCTATAAATTTCAAATCGATATTTTTTATCATATTTAAGATCAATTTACATGAATGATATTATTTTGAATCAGAAATTTATTATTTTCTTGACAAAATAAAATGAAAATATTGATATTTATGTAAAGTTAATTTTCTCTGTCAACCAGACCATAGGAGTCTACATTTAAATGGGTGGTTGCTTCTAGTTTCTGAGATCTAGGTGATCATACAGACAGGTGGAGAGACGGACTGGGCTATATCGACTCGGCTGTTGAAGCTGATCAAGAACACATATACTTTTTATGGTCGGAAAGGTTTCCTTCTGCCAGTTATATAAATGTGCACGACTTAAATATACACTTTTTACTCTCGAGTAACGGGTATAAATAAGTGAAAGTTAAACGGATTTTTATTTTTTAGTTATTAGTTCTATTATTGGAGCTGATTTTAGAAAATTTGTCCTTTTCAAAATAGTTGCAACAGTTGCAACCGAGGAATAACTTGAAAACGGACGCTCTTGAAATCAAATTAATTTATTTGAAATCGAGCAAAAATCTTTCTCAATTTGGTGCTTATAGGCAAGGGGAGTGAGGGAAAGCAAACTTTGAATAGCGTTGGGCACGCTCTCACAGAGAGTGAGAGAGAGAGATAGAGCACAAATACAAACAGCGTATATTTTTATATATGATTTGAGCGGGAGGTTTTGCTGATGGCTGAAAGTCGAATGGGCTAGTGTGTTGTCGTCTGTGTTTTCAGTCTCGGAGGTCGCGAGATCAAGTCACAGTAAAGTAAAACAAAAAAATGCCTCTATTTGACTCTCAAATCAATCAACGCCAGAACGGTCGGACGATCATGTCTCTCACAAACCCTGACGCAATATTTGAATTTCTTTTGTCAATTTTGGTTTGGCTTGGTATGATTTACACATTCACTTACTCCATCTCCGGCTCTTCACATTTAACCGTAATACGGCACAGAAGCTCAACGGTACCAATTTTCTCATCCTGCTTGACCAGATCGCACGTTTCCGCATGCATCAAGTCACTCATATTATGGTCTATGCGATCTATAACATTCTGGGGAAATTCCAGTTTACCCTGCCCCATGGAAGATCCACCATAGCGTACGCTAATGGGCATACCCTTTTTTTCCAGATTCTGGCGCAGCTGCTGAGGTTCAGCATTAAATTCGGTACGTCGACCGGCTTGAAAATCATTTACATTGATGCGGCTCGAGGTGATGGGCACTGATATATTATTAAAAGTTATATTTACTTGAAGCTTGTCTGGATTGGCAATTTTCTCGCCGGGCAACTTTAAGCGGGTGACAACGATGTCAAACAGAAAATTGGCTGTTGTCATTCTGTTGAATACTATTTAAGAATTTTTCTATGGGTTTGAGCCTATACCCATTCAATGGCGTAGAGAAGTAAAATAAGTTTAAAAATAATGTTTCCACAAAATTTGTAAAATGTTTGTGTAAATTGTGAAGTTAAACTACAATACTGAGTTTAAACAACAAATTTGTATGTCAATTTGAAATATTAACCGATTGCTTAGTATTTCAGAGACAAGTAAAGTACGCTCCGGTGGGGCTAAAGACGAGAAACAAAAATCAGGCTCAAGTCAATGCCTTGAACAAATAGGCCCCAGAGATATTTTAAGAGTGTCTGGCCACTTGGCCTTGGTCTGGCATTGGTCTGGTACCCACAAGAGCCCAATAGCCCAGTTCCACTCTTAAATGGCGAAAAAAAAAATTGCAAGAACAATTTCAACGCTTTGTTTAATTTATCGCTTCAATTGCCTTTTACTTGTAAGAGGCTTAACACGCAAAGCCGGGTCGTGCCAACATATGCCACATTCTATCACCTCATGAGTTTAGCTAAATTAACTTCAATTTTAATTAAATTTTGTGCATTAATTTTGATGTTTATCGTCGCTTCCTCGTGCTTCAAACAAAACTAATCAAAATTTCCCCACCTAAGCCTGCGAGCGGGACAACATTTTCGAAAAATATTCTACCACCATGAAAACGCTATTCAAGGCTGTTTGTGGCAAACCAAGCCGATTTAATTGGATTCAAATTAGTGCAGCAACTCTGTTGAATAGTGAGGGGGCAGGGGAGTGGAGAGGGTCAACATGTTTGCGCAATGCGCCCGAGTCGCCCCTAAGCCGCCATTTGCGTCTCTTTGCAAAAACTGCAATAATAACAATACAAAATGGACGCAAATCCTGCGAATTTTGGCTTATATTGTTAATGGCTTTTGGCTGTCGTGCCTGATAGCGAGTGTTTGTCGATTTGCTGGCAAAGTGGTGACCACTTTTGCTTAAATTATGCAGAACTAGTTGGCTAGATACCCTTGCAGAGAGAAATACAGGGGGAGAACACAGATGGTATATTGAAATTGTCTGGATGTTTGTAACGCATTGAAGGAAATAAGTCTTTGCGCGGCAGGCACCAGGGCGCTAAAAAGCTATGGACACAGCACAGTGGGTAGAGAGATTAAAAGTAACACAAACTTCATGATCCCAAAACCCAACATCGCAGGCTTATCAGCATTACTAGGACCACTGCACCATATTCCAGGCGTATGATTTTGCTATAGGAAAGCAAATCGACAGCCAAACGGTATTCAAGGCAATGCATGTTCATGTTCTGGCCAGCAGTGAAACAATAGATTCCCCCAGCACCTCCAGTAAGGTACAAATGTACTAGATTCCCACCCACCAGGGCATTGTTGAAAACGAAATGCCAAAGCCAGGGTCACACTAAGTCAAGAAGCAACTCTAAACATACCTATCTCCGTACAGACGCTATACAGCAGGATGGAGGAGAAATCAGGGAAAGAAGCGGAAGAAAAGTGAAAGAACACGATCAGCTACAGAGTGTCTTAAACTATGTGCATGAAAAGAGACTACACTGAGAAAAAAATCACTCTAAAATCAAGATTATAATCTTGCATCAAAGAGAAACGGTGTCAGAATTCGACTAAGACCAGATAATCTTAACCCAACGTTATATTCTCAATTTTAATCTTAATCCACTAATCTTGGATAAAGATCGTTTATACTCGAATTTAAGATGAAACAGTCTCATTTTTTAATATGAAAAAAACAGACAAAAAAAAAATTATATTAAGCACTTCTTATTTTTTTTTCAATATTTTTTTGTTGTGTTTGCTTTAGTTATTAACAATTTGTTGTTTCTGAAAAACTTATATAAATGCTAATTATTAATTCGCTGGTACTGGGACTTGAACTGAGTACCTCGGAGTGATTGACCACACTTCATCGCCACTCAGACCGCTCGGCTGCTTGGCATCATTTGTAAAAAAAAAATTTTACATAAACAGCCGCGATAGTTAAGTCGATGGCAAACTTCATTGGAGCGGAAAGGTTGTGGTTCGAGTCCCAGGAGGGGCGAGTTCTTTTTTTTTATTTTTTCTTTTATTTTTATTTTTATTTTTTTTTAATATCGTTACGTATATCATAAAGTTTTTTTTACTGAAGCTTTACAGGAAACTGTAGATGGTTGATAAGTTGCAAGATGATAAATCTTGTTTTTAAGATTTTAAATCTTATTTCAAGGTTTTTCAATCTTGTTTTTATAAGATTGCAAGTGTCTCGAAAAGGATATTTTCAATCTAGATTTTAGATTGATTTTTTTTCCTCAGTGTACTGTTCCCAAGGCCTATTAGCTGGTCTTTAGCAGCCGCTCAGGAAATGTAATGAATCTGGAGAAGGAGAAACTCTAGAACACCTTCTCTGCAGTTCCTAACGATTCAAAACTTATATTATATCACTTTATGTACTGCTTACAATTATGAGATATGATTGAAGAGATGAAATGCCTTTTGGGGTTTTGCATGCTAAGTTTCAATGAGTTTAAGGGGGTGTTCGTCAGGTGCAAAAAATTTTTTTCGATTTTTTTTAGAATATTTTTTGTAGCTTGGATATTTGAGAATATCGTGCCAAAAGGGTTTTTTGGAATTCGAAATACTTTAGAAGATATAGCCTTTTTATTAGAGCAATATTTTCGCTAAAACGAAAAATTTATGAGTAAATAAATTTCCAGTCAATAAAACTGTGATGTAACGGCTGGTTCTTGAATTCGAATGGTAAGATTTTGTGCCCAGATCGATATCGATTATTAATCGGCTTTAAGTCGATTATTGTCGAAGGCTTTCCTATGCAATGCAACTACCAACTAAATCGCTCAGAAACTAGAAACTAGCCGCATCTAAAGAAGGCAGAATGGCTCGCAGAGCAAAGAGAGCTGCTGCTGAAAACATTTTTTTATACCCGTTACTCGTAGAGTAAAAAGGGTATACCAAAGTCGTGCAAATGTAAGGAACAAGCAGAAGGAATCATTTCCGACCATTTAAAGTATATATATTCTTGATCAGCATCAACAGCCGAGTTGACATAGAGTCTATGTTATAGACATGTCCGTCTGTCCGTCCGTCTGTATGAACATCTAGATCTCAGAGATGGTAAGAGATAGAGGTTTGACATGTATGGGACAAATGCTTCTTATACTTGCAGGCAGATCAAGTTTATTTTCAAATTTTGGCCACGCCCCCTCCCGCCCCCCCAATTCGGAAAAAACGTTATATCTCCTTCGGTTTTAAAGATAGACGATTTGTACCTTTTAGAGATAGTTAGTATTTAGCAAAACGAATAAGTTTGCCAAAGAAATGATAAGGATCGGATGAGCGGTTCTGAAGTTACGAGCAAAAATATGAAAAATAGCCGATTTAAAAAAGTGTTGCATACTTTTCAGATGTTCACCCTAAGGAACGCAGGAACACTGTTAACCATATTTTTCATGAGTAACGGGTATATCGAAGTCGGTTATAGCCGACTTTAACTTGCGCTCTCGTTTGAAAATGAGGAAGGTCCGCTGTATGCAGTTGGCATCGCCGACTAATATCTGTATCTATATAATATTTGTAAAATGTTTGGTTACGTTTTAGTTTTGATTTTTTTTTCCCAAAAAACGAACTTTAAACGCGTTTATCTCAAAACCACGTTTTTCGAACTGGCAGCCATGATATCTCCAGTTACACTTAACCGATTTTGATGATTAAAACTGAAATCGACGCAGAATTGTCACCATTCTGAACAAACAGATCTCAGAGATGGTAAGAGATAGAGGTTTGACATGTACGGAACAAATGCTTCTTATACTTGCAGGCAGATAAAGTTTATTTTCAATTTTGGCCACGCCCCCTACCGCCCCCGCAATTTAGATAAAACATTATATCTGCTACAGTTTCGAAGATAGACGTTTTGTATCTTCTAGAGATAGTTAGTAATTAGCAAAATGAAAAGATCGGATAAAGATCGGATGAGCGGTTCTCAAGTAATGAGCAAATATGTAAACCAACTAAGCTGCTTCGGCATATTTGTAGTGTGACTTTGTCAAAAGGTTCAAACTGATTTGACAGAATGCATCAATGCATCCTTAGGATATTTTCGGTATCCATTTGGACTGGATAGTTAACTATCCATTTTTTGTGATCCATAGGATATTTTCGAAATCGATTTATTTTCGCTTAAAATGAATATATCCGAAAAAAATTTTTCATTGATCTTTATTCTTCATTTAAAGGAGCTGAAATATAAGGTTGTCAAAAAAGACTTGCGGTATTTTTTATTGAATTTTCAATTGTTCATAAAATTGATTATAATAATGCGATCTAAGTCAAATATGCGCCGTTTTGTTCGATGACGAGTTCCCAACGAGATGCCAACTTCATAATGCCCCTCTTATAGAAGCTCGCTTCCCTATTGGCAAAAAACTCGGAGAGCCAATTTTCACAGGACTCTCTTAAGGCCAACTTCCGACTACCAAGACAGAAATAGGTGGTAATCACTTGGTGCGAGATCCGGACTATTCGGTGGATGCAAAAGAACCTCCCATCCGCGCTTCACGTTGTCGTAAGTGACACCCAGTCACCATCCGCTTCAAAAACGGCTCGATTTTGTTGCGATTCAGAAGCGATTCGCATGCATCCATACGGGCAAAAATGTTTTTTTGCGTCAAGTCGTGTGGCACCCATACATCGAGCTTCTTTTTGAATCCAAGCTTCTTCAAATGGTTTATAACGGTTTCATGACTCATGCCCAGCACTTGGCCGATGCTACGGGTGCTACTATGCCGGTCTCTTTCGATCAATTCAGCGATTTTATCGCAATTTTCGACGACAGGCCTTCCGGATCGTGGCGCATCTTCGATCACCTCTGCACCAGAACGAAAACGTTGAAACCATCGTTGTGCGGTGGAAATGGAAACTGTATCGGGTCCATAAACTGCACAAATTTGATTGGCAGCATGAGATGCATTTTTGCCTTTATCGTAGTAGTACTGTAAAATATGCCGTATTTTCTCTTTATTTTGCTCCATGTTTGTGACGCTATAACTCACGAACGACTAAAAACAAACAACAATAAATCAAACACGTGTTAGCGCGTGAAAAGAGCTTTCCAAGAAGCTCTAGCGTGAACCGATGCGACGAATACAACTAGAACTACGCGCTTGCAAAGACAAGCTTGCGGAAATACCGCAAGACTTTTTTATATATGTTTGTACCTAGCTGGCAACCCTATACTGAAAGAAACCACAGTCTCATGATATCAACTACCAAACATTAAACACTGAAAGAGTATACAATATTGTAGTACTTGAAAAATATTTCCATTGTGTTCAACATTTCAACAACCACATTTTTGCCTAGTTTGCACAAATATTTTCATATTATACACCAAGCCGACGAACGTGTGAAAGTTTTTGAAGCCAACAAAGTGATGGACTGGATGTGCCGATACATAAATTGTGCGTCGTGTGTGTGTCCCATTAATTACTTGATAATTGGTTGGACATTTTGTCGACAGAACATAATGCAATTGCAAAGCAATTTGTTGGTCTTTTTGAGTATTGGCAAATCAATTCAAGTGTTTTAAGTGATATTTTTTTAAGTATTTTGTGAATTAGCTGTTGAACGATGATTGAAAACAATTAATATTGTTTTACACACTTATTTATTTGCAGAAATGTCACAAAAATTTGTGTCTTCTGTAGCCAATTTAAATGCTTTGTGGAATTAATGTCCAGGCTCAAGCACTTGACCTGCAGCTAGGCCAAATAACCAGCAATTAGAGTTGTGTATATAAGAGGGCAGTATGATAAGAAAGAAACATTTTGAATAAAGGAAGGAATAAAGGACAAAACTGCCCTCAAGTGCAAAAAGTATTTGAGTGTTTTTGTGTAATGGAATATATGATACAGCCCCAAGCAATTTGGACATGGGAATGCATGGATTCTTCCTTTATCTTTGGATAAACAATAAAACATAAAATATTTTTGCAAGCAAAGAAGGAATTTTACTTGGCTATGGCTTTGAGGAAAAATAATTAGAACAGGAAAAGCAAATATTTGCTGAAGAAGTAATAATAAAATGCAGAAAACTAATTGCTAAGGTGAATTGGAGTCCAAAAATGTGATGCAATGTTTTTGCCAATGCCGCAAAGTACAAGCAGCTCAAATGTTTTTCCATTTCCCCACTCTCGGTGGTCTACCGCCTGCAGGTCTGTGGCTGCATCAAGTCCACACCGACACCTTGCACAAGTATTTTACTTGCCCTTGGTGCTCTGGCAGATAAATGAGCATTGCCATTAAATGCGTTTGAAATATGCTGGCAAATCATTCACAGAAGCAGGCGGTTAGCTGGCAGTCACCGCAGTCAGAGGTTTGCTTGCCAATAAATTTGCAAATGCTAAAGCCAGCATTTAGGCTTACTGGAGAGCATTTCGGCCATACAATTTTGTCGCTGACCCAACTCAATTTAAGTGTTGCATTGGGCCAGGCATGAAGTATTTCCAGTGCTTGCTTTTAGCCATGTTTACAAAAGTTCTGTGGTAGTTTGTACCTTTTGCTTTTTCGTTTTTGAGAGGACGGACCAACATGTGCAGCTGTGTTCAGCTCTTAGTGCAGCAGCATCGATTTCTTTGGCCGAATGTTTTCTGCTTGATTAAAGGCTACATGCATTTTCAGTTTTCTTTCAAAAAGTGCTAAACACGACTCCATCTGGTAAGGGGTAAGCAAACTACATTAAGTTGTTGATGCAAAGCTTTGACTTATCTTTTGGAAATGGTGTTAGCTTTTGACATTTTAAAATGCCTCGTTGAAACAAAATTCAAGAAAAATTTAGATAGATTGTTGTGCTCTTACCGACATTTACCTGTTTGCCTTGTAGCGTAGAGTACAAGTGATGCAAAACATTTTCCCTGACTTGATATCAACTTGGTACGTTTTATCTCAAACCACAACTGAAATAGTATCATTTGTTTGTTAAAAATATATTGAAATTTCCAAACAGTCATAACAATGCCCTCTGCCGACTTGCAGAGGATAGGCAAAGCCTGTTGATGATTAAACCGTGAGGTTCTTGAAGAAGCCGTACAGTCGACCATCCTCCTTCGCGGTGTGTGTATGTGTGCGACCTGTTTAAAAAGTTAAGAACGAATATTAATAAATAGACCACCGATAGTCACAATTTACCCCCACAGGCCGAATACATATCGCATAAAAAAAAAAAAAAAAAAAAAAAAAACAAAAAAAAAAAAAAAAAAATAAAAAACTTTTTATATCCCTAAAAACCCTTCCATGCGGTTACATCACCCCAAATCACACCCACTTTTTCCCCCCTTAAAAAAAATAAAATTAACTTTTCCAAATCCACACCCCTTTTAAATGCTTAAAAGAACAATATGAATGTCAATGCGATTATCGCTTAACACCACTCAAAAATTAGAGGCAGTTTACTTTTTAACTTTAATCTACAGCGGTTAGTGTCCTTTCCCCCCGCTTTTCGATTTTTTCCCCGTATAAAAATCTCCTCGCTTTCGAAAATTAGGTTCGGTTCACAAAATTAAGTAGTTTTTCTAAACTAATCATACAGAGACATACAGAAATCTTTTGTATTCTGACTGCTTTCATTCTAGAAGTTGTCAGATATAAGCGAATATAGTTTAAGCAGAACTTTTCAATGACAACTGCAGAGCTTAAAAGAAATGCCACTATGAAGAATGTAATGTAAATGAAGGTTGCTTTGTAAAGCAAATGCATTTCTTGATTTGGACGATGACCAAGTTACCTCAATAGATTCCCTAGAGGACTTTATAACTACAGTTCGTTGTGCTGCACACACTCTAAGTAGTATAAGTATAAGTAGTTAAAGATATTTTTAAGGAAGTTCAGTTCGACACTAGTAGAGTTTTGTAAGAAACTCTCTACTCACACAAAATCAAATCTATTGCTTATAGAAAAGTTGAAAAAACTAGTGTTGTGTGGCTCGATGGAACTCTATCTATATTTTTGCATTTAGAGTTCCATAAACGAGTTCCATCTATAATATTTGATTGAAACGTAGTTCCAATTTATAGAGCTTCTTTAGAGCTCAACGATTCACAACCAATTAATTTTTATTACGCTTGCTTTTCATGTCGAGTAAATGTTCTAAAATCTCCAACAAATCATTGTTTATTTTTTACATGCTCTCAGTGTTCTTAACACAGATTCCCTTCAAGAATACCTGTATATGTTTAGCAACTGGGCCGCTAGATGGAACATTGCCATACACACCACGGCAAAGTGTGCTTCGGTGACTTATTTCACCCGTCGGGACACCTGATCAGGACTATATATTGTTGCACGGTCAGCTTATGGAACATAAAGCAGTCCATAAATACCTTGGGATGACACTGAAGAGAAGCCTGACTTTTGGACACCATATCAAGGCAATAGCTCAGGCAGTGGCTGCCAAAGCAAGGCTCATGGGGTGGCTCATGAACTCCAAGAACAAGCTGTCATTCAGAAATAAAGTCCTAGTATGCAAGGCAATTCTGGTTCCGTTATGAAGATTAGAGAGGTCCAGGCAAAAATCCTTAGGCGCAGTACGAGAGCTGAATGGTACCTGAGAACCAGGGATATTGAAATTCTCAGTGCCTTCTCAACACTCAAGTTTGATTTTTCTAACATAAAGCTAGTATAGATGAAAAGCTCTTAAAAGATATACAGCCATGCTCCCATTTTCACTTTCGTAAAGCTTTTGCTATTTCAAACCGGTTTTTAGAGCAAATTTGGATTTCTAAACTTTTTGAAAACGAAAATAGGAGCATGGCTGAGTTGTCAGTATTAGCTAATGAATTTAACAACTATTTTAGCTAGTTAATAAAAAATGAATATTAATAAATGGAAACTTAGCTTTTATGTTCAAGCGAACCGAGGTTCGAACCAGAACCTTGGGTTCAGGGGTTTGCAGCCTTGCTCTTAACTTCTTTCTTCTTTACGTACATGCTTTCTAAATAAGCGAAGAAACTGGTAAAGTTGTACATTAACCCAAACCAACATGGTTTTATGCCGGGCCGCTCCACTACTTCTAATCTAGCTGTCTTCTGTAATTATTGCATCAACTCCTTTGACAAACGCTGTCAAGTTGACGTCATTTATACAGACTTTTCCAAGGCATTTGATAAAGTTTGTCATAATGCTCTAATCGCCAAGCTTTTTAGGCTAGGTTTTCATTCCTCCTTTTTGTCCTGGATTCAATCTTACTTGGACCGCCGGACCTACAGAGTTAGAATAAACAACTCGCTTTCTATTCCATATGTGGCTACTTCGGGACTTCCACAGGGAAGTGCCCTCGGTCCTTTACTTTTCATCATTTTTATTAATGACATTTGCGTGCCTTTTTTTTAATTCAGAGTTTCTGCTTTATGCTGATGATCTTAAAATTTTTCGATCTATTAAATCCATCAGTGATAGTCGACTGCTGCAATCTGATTTAGATAGGGTCAGTTCATGGTGTGCTCTCAATTTACTCCCTTTAAATCTCAACAAATGCTTTATTGTTAGATATAGCAAATGCTTCTACAATATTACGGCCACTTACTCTATATCTAACCAGACTTTATCGAGTCGGGTTGAGGCCATTGATTTGGGAGTGAAATTTGACCAAAAATTTCTGTTCAATGAGCATATAAATTATATTTTGCCAAGGGCCTATTCTATGTTTGGATTTGTCAAGCGCCATGCCAGCCAATTTAAGGACCCTTATACTCGTTTGAGCCTTTACTCAGCTTTTGTGCGTTCCAAGTTGGAGTATGCATCATTTATTTGGAATCCTTCTAGCGCAATTAATATTAAAAGGCTTGAAAGGGTACAGAAAAAAATTTCTTAAATTTGCGCTCCTCCCGCTTATTTTTCTGATCCCTTGCCGCCATATTTTGGTAGATGTGCACTGCTGCATCTCTCGACTCTTGAAGATAGACGTACTATTGCGTCTTTGCTATTTCTGAATGACCTTGTTTTAGGGTGCATTGACTGTCCCATCTTGTTAGGCATGATAAATTTCAATGTACCAAGCAGAAATCTTCGAAACTTTCAGCCCTTCTCCATCCAATTTTCCCGAACCAATTATTCCCTTAACGAACCCATATCTAGGGCCCTTAAAAATTTCAACTCCTTATCCGCTAGCATGCGATTTGATTTCGATTCCAATAAAACAGCATTAAAAACTTTATTAGCAGAATACTTTTCCACTTTTAGGCATTAAGTTAAGTAATATAATTTAAGATATTTTAGGGTAGCCAGTAAAGAGTATTGTTCAATTGGCGAATAAATAAATAAATAAATAAATTGGAAATTTTAATTGAAAGTTGTTTTGTAGTGAATATTGGAAAAACAACATACAAATCTGTGTGTTTTACAGTAAAACTTGAAAAAAACTTTTTTTTTAACTTTTACTTGACCTCGAGCATGCAATACTCAAATTATTCGAAGAAAAAAGTTATTCCTGAACCCCAGTTCGAAAGATTAGCGACGTACTGAATCCTCTCCGTGAACCCGGCTTCGAACCCCGGAGAAATCCTCCTACCAATTTTTAGGAGGTTTTCAGGCCTGTTCTTAACTACTTACGTAACGCTTGGTGATTTGGGTGTCCCTCTGCAATACATTCTTTTGAATTGACGACTCATCTGTGTCACTCTGTGTTTTACTATTGTAAAAATTCTATACCATAACTAAAATATCGGAATAACGTTTTTCATACATCGTTTCCATTCGGTCTATCTGTGTGTGAGCGTGTGTTACACTAAGCTATAACAGTAACATGTAGAGGTGGCTATTTGGGCCGTCGAACGAATGCTGCAACACACATGCGAAATGTTGAGGCAGCAAGAACAGATTCAAAATTACATGAAATAAATCAAATTACGCGTTTCAGAACGTTGCAACTGCGTTCTTCTCCATCACAAGAGCTTTTCGAACTCAATAACAACAGTTGGAGCAAAGACAAACGCGCCGAAAAGTTGTTAACTCATGCAAAACCAGCAAAAGTACATGGTATGGTGTATGCTTCGTCCTTTGCCTCGAAATCGAGAAGTGAGCCAGATAGCGAATATTCGCTCATCCGAAAGTCCTGATTAGTGGTGGAACAAAAACGTCGTCTTTAAGGCTGAGTCAAGCTCTTTTATAATAGACCGGAGCAAAAATGTATAACTCACAACCGAAACGTACGGTAGACAATAAAAATATTGGTTCAGAACCGGTTCTTATTAACGGTTCTTTTCGGTATACGATTTCGGTTTGATTCCCTGATTACATGAAATAAATGGTATAACTCGTGTCAGAATCACAAGAGGCACGAACATCAACATTAACATTTAAAGCAGAGTCAAGCTCGCCGGTTAAACACAAACTTAAAAAAAAAAATACATCATTTTACATCTACTTCGTTTCTTTGCCTCGCATTCGAGTATAAGCCAGATGAGCAAGTCGAGTGAAAGGCACGCTTCTTTATACGTTGGATATACTTTCCCTTTCACTTTCCGCATATCTTTAAATGACATTTACCAACAAAAGTCGCATAAAACTCAAACTGCTTAAAGTGTTTAATTTGTATACGTTGTTGTGGCCGTTTTTGTCCACATGTGTAAAAACCAAATATAACTCTTTATACAGGACTAATAACACGCTATAGTGCAGCTGGTACTGTTTCTGCGCTATATAAGATGACGCCCATACGAGAGGCTCAAAACGAAGACAACTGCAGAACAATTGTTTTTCCGCGTATTTACAAAAATTACTCTGAAAATGCGTAAAGATGTACATATATGGGTTCCAGCATTAAAGCGTTACAGGGACTTCTGATTAATGCAGAGTAAGAGAGCAAAGTTTTGTAAATAGTGAGGTATCTACTCCTGCCTATTCCACTAGGCCCCAATGTCCCGTTTACACACCTGTAGTCCAGATTATTGTGCAATGGGGACTGATATAAGATGTAATATGTGTTCAGAAGTACATAATGGAAATTAACTTTTACGCAAATAAGCCCGAAGCAGTTAGCTAAATGGACTCCTGAGGCAGTACAAGCAGATTCTTAAGCAAACTTAATGCATGTACAAATCCTTCATGGAATCAGTTCTGTTGAGCCTGATGTTTCACTTAGACAGCTGGAATAAGTCTAAAGGCCAGTTTTTGGTTTGTTCCAGGTGAGCAAAGTCTTGGTTAAAATTTTCGTAATCTTAAAAAAGCTTTAGTCCTTGCTGACGGCATTTTTTGTTTTAGCCCTCTGGTTCAGAAAGAGTTTTCTGCACATGTTGGCAATTATTCGACATTTCCTTCTCAAAAATGTTTTTTTGGTGAATTAAAATGTGGCTTAAATTTGATGGTGCAGCTGCTGCTATTGAGTTGGCTTTTTTTTTTATTAAAATTTTTGCTCATTTTAATGGGGGGCAGGTCCTCAGCCCCATTACAGTTGCCCGTCGGTTATTTCTGCGTATTATTTTGCTGCCGTTCCCAGCATATTACCCACTTGGCTTATCTACCGTATATGTATGCTGGAGGGAAACAGGTTCATCTATTTTTTATTTGCCTTTTGCCAGATGCCTTAAAAATATACATACACAGCAGCTAACACATATGTAAATACACCATTCATCTCCATTATGCTCGTACAAATTCAGTTTTGGCTTTTGCCTCATCGAAAAGGTACAGCATGCTTTTGTGCGCAGAAAAAAACATAATTGAATATTTATTTGATTTTTTTGAACTTTATTTTTGGTGAGCCAGCTTTCTGGTGTATTCCTCTGTTGCAAGCAAAATTACATCCTCTGTCTGGTCTCATGTTGCCACATGTGATAATAACAACAACAAGAGCTTTTGACTTACTCGTGGCGACCGCAAAGCGGAAATTAAAACTTCTGCCTGTCAATGGTGAAAGAGTGTGTTTGCTTTTGTTGTTCCTTGTCTGTGCATCGTTAGACAGGCAGTAAAAAAAAACCACCCTACCACATGTGTGTGCGAGTGTTTTTGATATTGAATTCCCGCAACATTTTTTAATGAAGTCGAAATTCCTTTGCACGTTCTGCGCCGAATACTCGGCGTATACTCAACAATGGCAAAAATCCTTGATAGCATCCGAAAAACTATCAATATTTTGTGCTTTGCAACGAACGGCAGTGACATGTTGACATATTGTCAACACTCATGGGGAAAATTAAAAATTTTGAAAAAAAATGAATACCGTTTACCTGCAATCAAATTTGCGTAAATTGAAGCTTGAAGTCTGTTGGTGAAAGCGTAATAATTACTGTGAAGTTAATAAACCTTTTTTCTTTTCCCTCTACTAGTTAAAATGTCGAAATAAGTAAATTTATTTGATGACCAAATAAATGGAAAGAGGAAAAAGGTTGGGAGATTTTAGTTAGCTGCGTTGTCTGTTTCTCGTTCCCCCATATATCCCTATATCTTTTATGTTGACTATATAACGAAAAGGCCAAGCTAACTTCGTCTTTGTCGAAGTTTTTATACCCTTGCAAATGTTTTAATACATCAGAGTTTACGAACGTCAGCAATACAACAAACAATTTTTCTAAATAAAGCCCACTTTTCGACCGATATTTGGACCAAGACTATCAAGGGAATAAAAACGTAATTTATTATTATTGTTTGCGCGATCGCCTTTTTCAAGTTACTCTCTTCCTCTGAATGTGAAAAAATGAGAGCCTTATGTAGTCTATTTTATGCTGTCTCCACTATAGCAAATATGTAGATATTTCACATATTTTCACATAACCAGTGCAGAACAGAAGTTGGTTTCGATGCATGCCTACATATATTTATCGAATGTGTAATCGACAGCTTTAGTCATTGATCAACAAGAGATAAGGGTCTATTGCGATGAAAAGTTTGGCAAAAATTTATGTTTCGAGAAGGTCGTAAAATTACCAGTGGATTCAAAATTACTTACGGCATTGCTCTTAGCCAGGGAATCGTTTCCTGTCCCGGCTCTTATGTTTCGGAAAAAGGTGCTGTTTTGGTTTTTAGGTACCCGGTATAGGTATAAAGAAACACCAGTTATTGGTTTTGCGACTTTCCGATTTCTTAGTGAAGACGTAAAAAAGGACTCGCGCAGAAGGGCATGTTCTCAAAGGCATACATAGAATTGTGGAAGATTTATAGAGTATTCTGATCACCGTTTAAGTGCATCTTTGTAAACGTTTTAAGCTTAGGAAAATTTAAAATCATTGATGTCAATAAACTGATTTATAAAAATGCAGAAATATTAGCTCTGTCCTGTTTTTTTCATACACAGATCGCAGATCAAATGGATATCAACCATTTTGATCAGATCATTTGGTATTGACCTGATTAAAATGAACTTTTCAAAAACATCAATATATTCGTTTAATTTGGCAAAAAGATAATGACTTTCTGATTCGAAATAATATCGTTCACCAAAATAGATATTAAATAGTTTCAGAACGATACTTAAATTAATATAATGATGTGTTAAAAAATATTGCTTTGAAGTTTTTACCATATCAATTTGAATTTTTTCAAAATTGATATTATTATCTGAATTCCATGGAGGTTAGCTGTGAGTGAGTGAGTTTACTTTAAATAACACAAGTTTACAAAAAAGGCCATTTTTTGCAACAGAGAACTTTGCAACCGTTCCTTATGTATTTTTGGCCGCTTAACTCAGATAAATTGTCCGTTTCCTTCCAGCACGTCAGGTTCACGAGATATTTGCATTAGAGAGGTATTCTTACATTTGTTGGTCGTGTGGCCACATTAAGGGCCATTTTCTCAAAAGTTGCGGTTAGGTACCGGCCGGTCAAATTTGCCGGGCGGAATAACCTGCCGGTAAGTCATTTGGTTTTCTCAACAAGACTTACCGGCAGGTTCGCCCGATATCGATAGATTGCTATCGCTGCCATAGTGTGACCAAAAACTGTCAACGAATCAGCTGTGTTTGTTTTGGTTTTCTTAATTCTATTGCTGTTGCTAGTTATCATTTCGAAAAAAAATTATATGACATGCTGAATTTGTCAACCTGAATCGTTGAAAAAATATGACTTCACTGTACTCTCTTGCTTTATTAACTCGTTGCTCCGTCTAGGATTATGTCGCCATGTTGGCCATTGAAGTGATACCGATCCTGGTTCTGGGAATGCGTGTGGATAGTATATTCGTTATGGTGCACACGTATCTGCAGTTGGATCTCAATCAGTATGCCACATCACAAGGCCGTTGGCCTAGTTGATCCTTCGATTTCGCAGACGGCGGGCAGTGGGTTTGCCTGCCTTGCGTTGGTTCCATTTCAAATTTTTCGGCGCGGCGGTCATGACATTTGCCATTGCGGCGGCTGCCATTCTGCTGGATTTTCTGTTCCAGATCGCCGCATGTCTCTTGCTGTCTCGCTACCTGCCCCCCAATTTCATTTCGTGGATGCAACAAACTCGTTTATTTATAAACATTTTGGTTTGGCAATTAGCAAAGTAAATATTTTAAGTGTTTGACACAGCTGTGTCTATCGAGTGAAAGTATCGATAGTTTTATCGGTACTTGCCGGCCGGTTAAAATTTGACCCCCTCGTGAGGCTGCGGTTAAAGTTGCCGGCTGGTTTTCGCCAAAGACAGCATGAGACACTCAAATTCGGCTAACCTGCCGGTAAGTTTGACTAACCGGACATTGAGAAAATGGGCCTAAGTGTCCTATTCGAATCAACTTTGTTTTAATGTAAGCTGCATTGAATGACGTTAAAGAAAAACCAAACACGAAGTTTTGATTTTGCTGATAAGGTACCAACTTTTGGATTTGAACATTAAAAATGTGGCTTTTTTTTTAAAATCGATTTTTTTTGCAAGTTTAAGAAATTCTGTAAATTTTTCTGCTAATATTAAAAATCTTAGAAAAAAATAGTTGGTAGTCCTTTGTTTCTTCTTATTTCAATTTTTTTCAGTTTTCCAATATCATTGCGCTTTTAGAAGTTATAGCCCAAAAACTATACAAATTTTTGACTTTTTTTGGACAACATTTACCGCCAAAATTTCTTGTAGCTTGAAAATAACATGGTAGTTATTTTTAAAGCAAAGAATGGATATTAAAAAATTATTTAAGATCGATTTTTGAAAATTTTTAGACATTTTAGGGCTTAATATTGTTAAAAAAATGTAAAAATATTACAAAATTTTTTAAGGTTTTTGGACAATAACTTTTAAAATCGCAATGAAATCGAAAAACTGAAAATAATTGAAACAAGAAGAAACAAAGGACTACCAACTATTTTTTTCTAAGATTTTTAATATTAGCAGAAAAATTTTTTAGTCCCAGACTAATAAATAGTCAATCTCAAACGTTGGGCTCAGGCAAGTAGCAACCACCAGTTCTAAGTAGTCTGGCAACTGGTGGGTGTCTGACAAACTATCTGAATCCCCAAGAAAGGGGCCTTCAAGTATGAAGAAAAAAACCATGAAACATTCTAGAGTAGATACACGTTTGTTAATATTATTCAAATAAGACGAAACGATCTGGAATCAGGAACAATTCGTAATTTCAGTAAGCCTAAAAATTCAAGAAATAATCAAATTTCAAGTACAAAATTTCTTGAATTAAGTACAGAACAGACTTACCATGAAAGCTCCAAGCAGTGTGCTACAAAAAAACGAGTTATTTTAAGTTTTGTTTTATAACGAAGGTTCTGATCTACAGGATTACAGTATAAACATCTTGGTATTTGGTTGATTCATTTGCTTCGGATTTTGATATTCTAGAGAGCCCTAGTTGCAAAAACAAATTGAGAAACCTTAAAGTTATTTAGGCTTAAACCAAGAATAATTTGTACCTATTTTTATACCCTTGGAGAGGGTATATTGAAATTGTGCGGATGTTTGTAACGCAGAGAAGAAAGCATCTCCGACCACATAAAGTATATATATTCTTGTTCAGCATGACGAGCTAAGTCGATATAGCCATGTCCGTCCGTCCGTCCGTCCGTCCGTCTGTATGAACACCTAGATCTCAGAGATGGTAAGAGAAAGAGGTTTCACATGTATGGGACAAATGCTTCTTTTATCTGCACGCAGATCAAGTTTGTTTTAAATTTTGGCCAAGCCCCCTCCCGCCCCCGCAATTTGGAAAAAACGTTATATCTCCTACAGTTTTGAAAATAGACGATTCGTACCTTTTAGAGATAGTTGGTAATTAGCAAAATAAATCGATTCGCCGAAGAAACGATAAAGATCGGTTCAAAAGGTTCTCAAGTAATGAGCAAAAAAGTGAACCAAGCCCCCCCGCTACTACCCCTTCCACCCTATAAAAAATGTTGCATACTTTTCGGATGGTCACCCTAAGGAACGCAGGAAAACTGTTAAAAATGTTTTTTCATGAGAAACGGGTATATCGAAGTCGGTTAGAGCCGACTTTAACTTACGCTCTCGTTTTTAAAGTAATATTTTGCTTTAAGAATGGTTACTTAGGAATTTTTTAGACTTCAATGAAGAACCTTTTTGAACTTATTTTGAGAGTAAATCGGGCTGTACTCAAGACCATCATAGTATGACAAAGGCACAATAATAGTTTGAAATTTACTTAAAATATCCCAAAACAGTCTTAAAACAAGTATTTCGGGATTAAAAAAATCGTACTAGAAATGAGGATTTTGTACTTGAATAAAGTATTTTCATACTTACCGTACTACTGACAACGTTCAAACTTGATTCAAGTACAAAGGAAACGCAGATGGACCGGGAGCGAACAGGCCTTGTTGAGATTCTAGGGCACCTCCCACCTGGGACAATCGTTCTAAGTAGGACTCCTTGCCTGTGAGACGAAAATCGAAAATCTTGACCTTAGTAAGCTCAGTAGGTGGCATAATTGACCAGGATTAACGGGGTGCGAAATAACCCGAACAATAAAAAATAATTGATGTTAAAAATATCTGTTGCTCTTATTTTAAAGTAAGCTAACAAGTTAGAAAGAGTTTGTGTCAGAGCTGCTTTCTATACAAAGTTTCACTTGAACAGAAATGGATGGTATAAGAACTTTTCTGTTTAAAGACTATAATGGCAATAAAATGCGGGAGGAGGTGGGGACCGAACAATACACAAAAAACATTTTGGTAAAGACTTTTTTGATGTTAAAAACCAAATTGCGTTCAAAAATTAAAAGTTGTGCTCAGAACCGAACCATGTTTGGGTTCTTTTCGGTTCCAAAAATATCGATACTTGGATACTGGTGTATGAAAAATATCGGTCTTGGGAAGGGTTCCAAGTCAAACGGTTGCGGTTCTTGGTTCCGGTTTGATTTCTCTTAGCCCATGAAATATCATATAAATTGTTATTGTTTGGCATTTGTTTAAGGCTTGTTAAGGCTTGCTAATAGTTCCAAATCCGCTGACACTTTAAATTCCATTCAAAATAAGACAACACAGCCCATCTATTCTTATTCATATGTTCAGTATTTATTTAAGTAATTCTCACTTTTGCTAGGTATAACTTAAATAACAGCTTGTAATATACAGTTGACAACCAAATATATTTTAGAATACAAAACAATGATGTAGGAAATAACGCTAGATAGTACGATGTGATTGATCTAAACATTTATACACGACAATCCGTATGGCTAAATAGTTTGTAATTGTAGTTTGTATTCATTGTGCAGACACACACACATTCATGTAGATATATATATTTTTAGACATCAACAAATGAACTACAATTTCTCACTACAGTTATGTTATTACATGCAATAAATTACACCTTAGCTTGTGTCTAATTGGTATATTTATTTTTGTATGTATATTTCCTGTGTGTTATTTAAACTATTAAATGCTTGCAGCATAATTTTGTTCAAGCTTAATTCTAGAAGACATACAAACACAAAGTGTGACAGTTTTTTGTTCTTACTAAAACGTTGCCGTTTGTCAGACATTCGTTCAATTTGCTACATTTACATTTAAGTTAATAATTTATGTACGATTCAACTAACTTATTCACTTAGCGCTTGTCCAGGATTTGTAGTAAATTCGAGAGTGGGAGAGCAAGAAGGTACAAAGGATACATGTATCGTAGAGGACTTGCCATTTAAATTAGTATCTTAATAATTGTAGTTGGTTTTGTATTGATATTATGTTTCATTTTTATTCTCTTTGCAGGAGCTACAAGTTTGTTATTTACACACATATTTTCAACTTATAAACTAGACCAAGGGATGTCTTACAACTCACAGTTTACAAAAGTTACAGTTTACTTTCCAACAAAATTGTATTTTATATATAAATGTTTGGTGTAGTTATTCAATATTCATGACATTGACTGAAGGACTAGAGTTGTGTGAGGTGGTGTGTGGGTATATGTGATATGTTGAGGCATCGACATCAAAGTTAATTAATATTCAAAAGCTTGCTGATATGAGGAAAGTTTTTTAACTTGAGTACTTAAACCAACTTACTTTCAGAAAATCTTGCTAAATCCAACACCTTGCATTTCAATGATAACAATGCAGAGCAATGCCCACTTATGCTCTGAACTCATACGGGAGCTGACGTTTCGCTATAAATTGCTTTGCATCTCTTCCATTTTATTCTTTTAGACATTTGTACTAATGGCAACGACAGCCACACGCACAAAGTCAGGCATTCTTGCCTCGTTTGAAATAAAAATGCAACATTGCAACTTCTATTCTATGTATGTAAGTGTGTGTGTGTGTCGCGTCCTGGCTTGACATATATAGCGAATATTGCGCCAAAATGCAGCTCCACTCCATGGAGGATTTCCTTTAATACTTTTGCGATAGACTCGGAAAATGTGTCAACTTTTGTCTCAACTGTATGGCCATTAAACTATTCCACATCAATAGTTGATGTGTTGATTTAATTTAGAAATATGTCAAGAATTTCGTAGCATTTGCCAGTTGCCAACGAAAGTTTTATTTGTGTAGAGTAATTGCCCAAACGTTTGGTGCCCTTCCAAGCTTTGACACTTTTTAGCTTATAATCCAGTTAAACCAGCTGTCGTTTTCACTGCCAATGCTGGGTGTCAAACTGCTTTCAGTTCACTTTGGTGGAGCGAAGTCGATTAGAAAATTCATTGATGCCACTTACTGAATGAAAAGGCTAAGAATGGAATGAGATAACCAGAATTGGAATTGAAGCAAACAGCAGAAAAGCAATTACTTTGTTGGCCCCAGGCTAAATGTTTACGCTCAAAGTAATTGACAGGGTGGACTTTGGCTAAGATTGAGATTCACGGAAAAGAAGTTCCCACAACTTCAAAATCAGCGGTCGAATACAATGTCTACAGCGATTTGTTGTGAAGGGGCAAGATATTAGCAAGATATCGCGTTGTTAGTAGAGACATCAGATAATAATTAACCAAAAAACATAGGTTGGAGTTGAAAACCCTTTTGACATAGCCTTAAACAAGACACCTAATAAAGAGGTTTTTGGAGAGAAGCTCTTTTAGGGATGTTCGACTAATAGGCTTTTTACACCTAACATCCAATATCCTGAGTCATAAATATTTGCCATGCCGGAATTTGCTATCTTCGTAGCATTTACCTATTAGACAGCGACCCACTTAACATTTCTAAAAGACAAAAGTTCAAATGGTTATTAAGCATTTAAACTCAGGATGTTAGATGTTATATGTGATTAATGTAAAAAGCTTATAAGTCGGGATTTATAGTAGATAGTACAGAAGATTTATAGTATGCTTGAAAATAAGGGGAATACAAGATATGTTAAACAAAATGTATTTATAAAACCACAATTGTATGTCTGCCCTACTTAGAATATTTCATGTCTTTGCAAAGTCAGTCGTTATTGCCATTTTAAGGTGCTCTGAGTTTCGAGTACTGAGTATCAAGAACCCAGTATGGAGTACTAAATACCAAGAACAGAGTATTGAGAACGGAGTATCGAGTGCTTAAGTACTTAGTATCGAGTACAAACATGGAATACTAAGTATCGAGTACTGAGTGTCGAGTACAAAGTATCGAGTACTAAGTAGAGTGTAGCCCACGAATACTCACAGTGTCCCCAGACACCTAATTATTTTTCTTAACAAGTTGTATACAACCGTTGTACTTCGCCAGCTATTGGCGAAATCAGTAAAGTTAGTAAGTATGAAAAAACATCTCAAACATTGCGCTTCGCATTCGGTGCTTTGTTGGAGGTCCTTTTCTCTCTTTCCAATTTTAATTATCTCATTTGATTGTCAAGCTTCATAATGCTTATGCTGAATGTTTAAGTGGAAAAATATTACATCAGTCAACCTGACTGATGGACCAACTCAGGACGAGCCCACCATCATACTTACCCCTAAGCTTATGTAAAACTTCCAGTGCAACTCCAATCTGATAAGCCTTTGACCTTTGCTAGCGTTAATCCCCTACAACATAACCGAAACTTGCCGCAATTCTTTCCTAAGCAGCATCTTCGTTGGCCTTATGGAACTATTGGAGTTCTTTGTCCCACCCACTAAAGCAAGTTTCCAGAATATCCGTCCCGAAGAACCATTTTAGATTCTTCACCGCACCTTTAAAACATGTCTCCAAGAATATCCAGCTTCAATGATCATGTGATGTTGTGCTTGTGAATCATACAAATTTCAAAAGAATCTCCAAGTTTACAAGTTTAGGCACACCTTCATTTTTAATGTTTGTTCCTAAATAGTCTGTTTATACTGAATTTTAAGAAATTATAAAGATGCAACATTAATTTTTCAGCATTCGACTTAATTTTCCAAAAAAAAAAATATTTAATTTTCTTTATAGTTTTGATACAAATTGATAATAACCAGGGACCTTAGCTGTTATAACTTTTATGATAAAAATTACGAAAAAACAAATATTTGAAAATTTGTTATATTAAAATTGTTTTAAATAAAAATTCTTAAATATTTGTTAGAAAATTAATGTAATTAAATTAATTGAAAAGAACATTTTTTTTACACAAATTAAATATAACAATTACTTTGTGCCAAATCAAATATTTTTGATCTAATTTATACCTAAACGAGAAGGCCAAGTTAACTTCGACTTTGCCGAAGTTTGTATTCCCTTGCAAGTGATTTAATACATCAGAGTTTACAAAGTTCAGAATTAAAACAAACAATTTTTCTAAATAAAACCCACATTTCAACCGATAGTTTCTATGGCAGCTATTAGATATAGTCATCCGATTTTGACCAAAACTTCCAAATCTGTGTAAAAGCGTATAAAACTAATAATTGCAGAAGCGGGAGGCGTTTACATTAAAAACAAAAAAGTTTTTCTCACAAAGATCTACTTTTCGAACGATAGTTCCGTCGGTTTCGATATATTAGCAGTGTTTAGTAAAAAGAAGACTCTGTGCAAAGTTTCAGCTCGATAGCTTTAAAGCTGAGATACTAGTTTGCGTAGAAAAAGGCAGACGGACGGACAAAGCTCAACCGACTCAGCTCGTCGCCCTGATCAAGAATATAAATAGTTTTCCGACCCTATAAACTATTAAAGAAAATCTTCCAATTTTTTGCACGACCTTCTTTTTTCTAAGCATATTCGATAGTCAGTGATGCAATTCCAGTTAGTATTTGTCTGAATTTCATTACAGATTGAGCAAAATGGGCACGTGTAGCAAAAGCCGTTTCGAAAAATTGGAACTATAGTTGACAGGTACTATAAAAGTGTTGGAAACATTATAAAACATTACATGACGAGAGCGCAAGTTAAAGTCGGCTCTAACCGACTAAGATATACCCGTTACTCATGAAAAAACATGTTTAACAGTGTTCCTGCGTTACTTAGGGTGAACATCTGAAAAGTATGCAACACTTTTTTAACTCGGCTATTTATCACATTTTAACCCATAACTTGAGAACCGTTCATCCGATCTTTATCATTTCTTCGGATTCTCCGTTTCTCGTAGAGTAAAAAGGGTATACTATAAAGTATATATATTCTTGATCAGCATCAACAGCCAAGTCGATTTAGCCATGTCCGTCTGTCCGTCCGTCCGTCCGTCCGTCCGTCTGTCTGTATGAACACCTAGATCTCAGAGATGGTAAGAGATAGAGGTTTGACATGTATGGGACAAATGCTTCTTATACTTGCAGGCAGATCAAGTTTATTTTCAATTTTTGCCACGCCCCCTCCCGCTCCCGCGATTTGGAAAAAACGTTACACGTCCTACAGTTTTGAAGATAGACGGTTCATACCTTCTAAAGATAGTTAGTAATTAGCAAAATGTATCGAATTGCCGAAATGATAAAGATCGGATGAGCGGTTCTCAAGTTATAAGCAAAAAAGTAAATCACCCTCCCCTACCCCCTCCCACCCTCTTACAACTAACACCGCACAATCTTAAAGAGAGAGATAGAGGGAGTGAGAGAGAGAGACTTAGAGATGAGCGCACTACTGACAGAATGTCGTATTATATTATAAGATATATTCAGGAACTAACTTTGTAAATGAAGGTGAGTCTAAACTATATTCATAATTGTTTTCACACATATGCGTCTACAAATTGATCTTCGAGATTTTACAAACAATGAATAAGGGCTGGGTTGACAAATTCCTGTCTGTGTTAAGTTCTAGCCGTTTTAAATTAGTGAACTGAAGGGATGTGACGATGCTTAGCCGCACCGTGTCTGGGCAACAGGCAAACTTTAATGAAAGTAAAAATTTACTGAAGTAAACATAAGATCATTTAATTTCGCATTGTGCAACATTATGGTTTTCCTTTTACTAATGGCGAGCAGAAAAAAATCAATATTCCTTAAGATTTGGTATATTTTTCTTAACAGACCTAAATTTGAGTTTGGTAGCAGTCCAACAACAACTAAAACGGAAAAAACAGCCTTATCAGCGAGTCTCGGTCGCACACTTTACACTTGTTGTGCCGTCTGCTTGTGCGTGCTGGCGACGGTATGGTTGTGCGCCAGAGCCTCAAAGCACTGAATGCCATAAAAGCAATGACAACAAAGGCGTGCCCACCGCAGCTTTACACAATCGAAGCATTTTCAACTTTCCATGCTTTTGTAAGCAGGTTGCATATATGCACTTTGGAGAAAAATGGCCAGTGAATTAATTTATGCGCATAAACAAAAGTGTTGAAAACTGGCACAAGTGTTTTTTTTATTTAGCTCACGGGCGTGTCAGGGCGGGCATCCCATCATGTTTAACAGTCATCACTCAGAGCACTGTTTGCGCAGCGGAAAAATGGGCCGAATAAAAGTAAACAAAAGAAATGATATAAAAAAAAGTAAGTAAGAAAAACATTTCACCGATTTTACTTTCCATTGCGTGCCGTCATAAAATGAAAAGCATGAGTAGTGCAAAATATTTAATCGAAATCTATGTCAGCAGTGCCACTCTGGGAGTCGGACGTTTCCGTGAAAGTGCTGTGCATATCATTTTTATGGCCAGGGACTTGATCCCTCTCAGCGCAGCTTCATTTAAGTTTAAGCATTTTTGTTGTAAAAGTTGAAATTGCCAGACTTTGCATTTTGGGCAACTCAAATTTATCTAATTGGGCATTTGTGTGCCCCTTGGCAGGAAGTGTAGTGGGATGTGGGATGGGGTGGTCTGCCCAAAGAAAACTTTAAACAAAAGTGGTGCACAAAGTTTTTAACGATGATTATTGATTTTCTGTTAGTTTGCCAAATAATTGGTGAATATTTCTGATTTTTTAAGCAAATTAGATGGCTCCATTGAATAGGGATTTCCTTTTGATGCGAATTAACTTGAACACTTAATCAAGGAACTACAAAAAGGTCAACCAATGCCTTCTAGAAGGCAGCTTGATTGATGAACGAAACAGAAAGGAAAAAGCATCATGATTTATATCAGGTCAAGGAAACTTTTATTCAACATTTCACACACAAAGAACCATTAACTACACTTGAAAAAAAATAGACTATGAAACGGTGTCAATACTAAAGGCAAGTAGAGAACGGCCAGTTAATTAGTAAGCCGCGAATAACCTCTAACAAATGTGTTTCCAAACGCCTTATAATACTTTCAACATGTATCCCTTGCCTAAAGGCGGGTATCCAGCACCGCGGAATCTAAAAATTCCTGTCAAACTTCATATAAAAAAAACTACGCCAGGAATTTTTAGTTTACCTTTTCGTTGCTTGTGTATCCAGCAACATGAACGTAATCCACAGTTTCTTATCGGTAGTTGGCATTTCGATAGCGTGTGTGGATGGTGAGAACTGCTGACACGCAGCGCAGGAATATATTGTCAAGGATTATTTTGGATGCCACGAGCGAAAATTTTGGGGAAAATGCTTTCACATTTTTTTTGTTATGAGCTGTCAAATGGCTGAAGGACCATTTGCTTGAAAAGATTGGTAGGAAATGGTGCCAAAAGGACACTTATACTAAATTGATGAGGCCACCAGAGGGACGCTTTCCATAGATAGAAAGGTCGGTTAAGACGCTGTGTGTCGCTAGATTATAGTGCACCAATTGGTCATGATACCTGATGGTGTGCATATTAATTTGGGCGCATAATGGCAAGGCGTCTACACCGCGGTATATTGTGTGTAGTTGTATGCATCTCATACCAGGGACCCCACATATGTATGTAGATGACTTTAGTTTCTTGAGTGCAGTGGATCATGCCGTACCCCATAACGGGATCGCCTAGGCTTAAGAAGCCAATGGAACTCCAATGCCATTAGCTGCAACCATAGCTACTGCCCGAGTCACACGGACTTTCCTGGTCAAGACATGCCAAGGTATTTAGCCGCCATATCCGTATATGGATCTTTTAATCTCAGGAGTCGCACTCAAGCTACTTTTCCGGGTCTCATAGCAATGGTGTTGACTCTATGAACGACTAACGGCTAGGTTCCAGCGGTTCGCCCATCTAACAAAGTTAAGTCTCAAGTTGACAAAATCCTTAATGCAGATGCGAATGTACTTAGGCAATCTTGTATCCGACCATGAAAGAATTCATTCGATGGGCAAACAACCAAGAAGTCATAATACTTTGGGGATAATAGCATTATAAAGTTGCGCACATAACAACATGCTACAATGATGTGTGCCATCCGGGACCCACTGCAAAGTGTCATGCCATCGGTTTATCATCCCCAAGTATAAAGTTTTGCTACATACTCCCAGCACCATGCTATATTCAGAAAATATTATTTATATTTTTTAAAATTATTTAAATTCAAATAGTTAGCATTGCCAAACAGCTGATTGATCAGCGTGCACCTCTTAGGTGCATGGTCACACTGTCTTAGTTATGTTCCACACACAAGAAATAATTAGCAATTTCCTGACAGGAATTTTCCGCAGTGCTGGATACAGGCCTTAAGTTATAAAGGGTGAATATCACGTGTCATCTTTGTTTCACAAATCATTATGGAAAGACTAACATCGCAACAATTTCAGTCAATGGGCTCCGCAACAGCTCAATGACGATCCGTTGTATCGCACTAATTTTTGTTCACTACGAGACACAGATCAATCAAAATTGTTGCATTTGGGCTTATGATCAACTCAAAGAGGCTCTCGAGCTATAGTTATTGGTATGGTTTATGGGTTACTGGAATCATCAGTTCGGTAATCGTCAATGGCGAGCGCTATTGCACCATGACTAATGACTTTTTGTTAATTAAATTAGAAACTGTTGATTTTGGGGACATTTGGATTCAGCGCGCGCGCGAAGAAAAGGTTTTATTGAGAGGTGTTTAGTTTATTTTCTGCGGGATTAGTTAGATAAGTCAGCTACGATATATGCCCTAAAATCAAACATTACTTACGTAATTTGCGAAATATCCGTAGCAATGCTTGAAAGAGTGATACAAAATTGGACCGTCCGTCCTTTCGAAGGGACCATTTACGGCGTAGTCAAGGTAAACATTTGAATGAAATAATCAATAAAAAAGTAATTTTCATTCCATAATAAAGATTTTATCATTCAACTTCACTAGCTGGTCCGGTGGATTGATACCTTTTAGCTAATTTATTTTAACCCTATAAAATAAATGCACAAAATTGATTATCATTAGGATATAAGGGAAATATATTTAATTTATTCCTTTCAGTGAAGCTCCTTGTGATATTAGACATTTTACTTTTCGAACAAATAAAGCGGATGGTTTGCTGTCACGTGTTAATATACGGGTAAATAGGAAGTGTCCCAAAAATAGCGGAATTTGCAAAATGAGAGCGTTAAGTCTGCGTCCGTCTGTTCCAGTTGCTAGTTCCAACGCTCTGACCACGACTTTGTAGTCATCATTTGGCATTCTTGAAGTAGTTTTTGCAGATCATTAAAAATTACTCTTTTCATTTTCATTAAATTACTTCTGTAAGAATTTATGCTGTCCATCTTCAAAAAGGTTACAATGATTTTATGATGAATATGTGTTTCACAACACAAAGAATCACAAAAAATGTCCATGGGACCAATGCGAACAAAATTATGCAGCTGTAATCCATTGTGCAATTGTATAGAAACGCTGCTAGATTTAAATCAACAGTTTAAGCCTCCTATTTACCCGTCGACAATTGCTAAATATGACATCTTCAATATAATCTTAGTCCGAAAATATTATGCGGTCTGCGAATGAGCAGAAAAAAAGGAAACAATAAAATAGGTTGTTCTCTGAGCGCAGACCAATTTATTCAAAAGTCGATGTGAACGTTTCATCTCTGACTTTTTGCTTGAAGGGTTCGTATACCTTATTTTTGGACAACGAAAAACGTGCAACAGTTATTTGCAATGTCTGCATTTTACAAATTTCCCATTTTTTGTGAAACATCTTTAATTTCGGTACGGAAGATTTTAGTAGGAGTTAAATGTGATTTCAGCGTCACGTGACGCTGCAGCGCTGCGCTGAGGTCATGCATATTTGGTGCAACAGTTTAAGTGGATAGTTCTGGGGGGAGAGCGGTGAAAGAAGGGTGAAAGTGATGGAAAGTGGTGTGAACGTGGAGGGGAAAGTAGGGGTGTCTAAATAGTGACTCGACAGTGACAAAACAATGACTTGGAAGCGACTAAACAGAGTCTTCATAGGGACTTGTCAGTGACGTGTCTTGACAGTGGGTAAACAGTGACTTGACAGTGACTGAAAAATGAGTAAACAGTGACTTGACAGCGACTAAGCACTGACTTGATGTGACTTGACAGTGACAAAACTGTGACTTGAAAGTGACTCAACTGTGCCTTGACAGGTACTAATCAATGACTAGAAAGTGATTAAACAATGACCTAACAGTGACTTGAAAGTGACTAAACAGTGAATTGGCTGTGCCTTACCGGGGACTTGACAGTGTCTTGACAGTGACTAAACATTGATTTGACAGTGCCCAAACAGTGACTTTACAGTGACCAATCAGAGACTTTAACAGAATTGCAGAGTAGAAGGAAGAACACAGAAGCCAGTGATCTTGTTGTTGCTATTTATGCTCCCTGTGTCCTTCTTTTGAAAGATTGTCATTGATGATTGTCAAGACTTCACATTAGTTTCAAAGAGGGAAAATTAATGATCAAGCACATATATATACACGCACCGTCTGGTTGTAAATGGCTACTCGAATGCTGGGTTTTAACAATTCATCAATGCACCAGGATCCAGCAGTTTTCGTTTCCTGTGCTTGATTCGTGTTTTGCTGATCGAATTGACTGTAAAGTACATACATATATGAACACATAAGACAATTATGCTCCTTTGCATACATATCTATAAACATTTTTATGTATATTGTACATATGGTTTTAATATGTCTCGAAGCTTACATATGTGCATCAGACTGACCAGCATTTTACATTGTATGTACATTTGTAAATGTAAATATTTGGCAAATTAAATTCATAAACTTTAAATTCATTGCAATTGCTTACATTTTCTTCAATGCCAAAGGTAAAATACTGAAATACAAATTTTCTTTCAGACTAACTTGCAAATTTTAAACTAATTAATTGCTCGTTGCCGTTTCGTAGCACAAATACGAATGTTAATTTTTTAGCTTGTTCTGAGCTCTATTGATTTGCATACAAAAGCGGCAGAAGGCTAAGACTTTGCAGAAAGCGAACATGCAAAAACAGAACTTAAGTGAGAAAGCGCCAAATAAATACATATTTTCAATGCTGTTTTTACATACACAGATGTCAGAGACAATATCAATTGTCACTTTCTCACGCTCTACACCGTTGGCGCAGTTAGCAGCTCCGATTATAGCGATGACAAAATGACGGACTCTTAAAAAAAAAAATTTTGTAATAAAAGGAACAATGTTTAGACTCTTTTCGGTTATAAAAATATCGGTTCTCGATAACCGGCTTACAAAATTCTTTTAATGATTTATCCAGCTCGTTTTAGTCAATTTTATTCGATAAACGATTCCGTATCAACTCTTGACAAAAAGAAAAAAAATATATAATATAAATATATAAATTAAACAGATCTGAGTACTAAGCTGCATATAAAAGTACAGTTTGAAAACTCTAAAAGGCGTTCCAATTTTTTCCAAGTGTACCCACTTAGCTGTCCAGCAGCTCCAGCAAGTCACTTACCATTGGAAGACCAATTTGTTGTGCTAAAAGTCACACGGAAGCCTAAACGGGAATCCCCTGCTTAACGTTTAAAAAACTGTTGCATCTTAATGGGCAATTAGCGCAACAAAAGGAGCAACTCCAGGGGTCTGTCCACATTTCAATAAGTCTTTACACTTAGTGGCGGCATATAAATTTCAATTAGCTGTAATTAATCATCGTTGACCAAGACGCCACTACAAGCGGTCCAGCCGCTTTTCTGTTGTGTTTTGCTGTCTTAGTACACGACGGAACACTTGGCCAGGGACCCCAGCTGCAGCCAATGTCAATGTGCAGGTAACAAACGAAGGCCCCGGAGGGGGAGGTTCTGCACTAGTTGGCCAGGGCAAAAGGCGAATCGATGAATGAAAGAGAAACGTGGCACAGAGCAACCAGTGTGCTCCATCAACGGCTCGTTCGGTTGGAAAAATTACTGCGCCAGAAGTAATTCTATAAAGAAAGCTGTCCAGCTTTTGCTCCTGCGGCTTTGGCCTGGAATTTGCCTATTCAACACGAGTATTTCAGTTTCTGCACGCTATTTTGGGCGGGCAGAAATGTATTTTGAATGTTTTGTATATTGATTTTTGTTTGTATAGGAGAAAGGGGGGTCGGGTCACAGCTATTTGTGGCTCGTCCAGCGAGCCTAGAACTGTTAACGAGACCAAAAATATTCGATTACCAGCATCGAAAAGGGTTTTTTTTGTGGAATTGTTGGCTAAGTGAAATTTTATAAAAATAAATTTAATTTGATTAGTAGGGTTCATTCGCACGCACAGCCAGAGAGAGAGAGACAGAGGCAAGAGCAACCCATTGTCACTAACTTCCGAAAATTGATTTTTCTTCCTCAGTTTTATGTGCCAACATAATTTAATAATAAACTTTGGCACTTTTAGCCATAACACAGAAAACACCGCACAACCCCTACAGCTCCGAAGGGCGTTCACTGAAGCTTGAAATTTATGTTCACGCCTGCATTGTTGCCCCGTAGCCCTAGATGTCGGGCTCCTGCCCGTGTGTCCCTCGGCCGTTTGGCAGCTGTCAGCAGCAGACTGACCACCACTGGCTGGATTGTGTTTGAGGTTCTCCATTTTTTGGCTTTATTACATTTGAAACTTTAATTGGAAAATCATGCAGAACTTTTGTACAAAGAATAACATTTGAACAGTTGTGCTTCACAATTGTTATTGTTCAATTTATGAGCTGCTTTGGGCCTGGCAAAATATTGATCAATTAATTACGCGAAGCAAATGCGATAAATCTAAACAGCAATAACAAGTGGGTGGACTGTCAAAGCATATTTATGCAAAATTCGGCACGAGCTTCAAATAAATCATTTAAAATAGTCCCTGAAATAACGTTATAATAATTATCAAATATTCAAATATTGTTTGTGTTCAATTTGCTTAGGCTGGAATGACACTTTAAATATTTGGGGACAATTTTAGATTCAATTTTTTACTTATAACTAGAAGCGGGGGTGTAAGGCGGAATGACACTTTCAATTTTTAGAGACAATTATTGTTGTATATTTGTTAGTAGGTCAAATTTGCTTTTGAGTATCATTACAGCCTCTTCTAAAGCATTCTGCGGGGAGTTCAAGCATACTCTAACTCGCTTACACCAAAGACTTTTGCCCATAGATGAAAAATTGTGACTAAAATTGTTCCTAAAAATTGAAAGTGTCATTCCAGCCTAAGTGAATTCTTTGCACAATGTTTATGAAGAGGCGGAGATGATACAAAACGGTGACTTTTGGCCATAATGATAAATATTCCTAAAAATTTTAAATTTCATTCCAAGCCTTAGCTATTTCCACTGTGGTAGTCTTTGTGGTAGAAATAAATAAAAAACTTTTAGAATTTTGGATTTAAAAGTCTTTAGTTTAGTTAGATGAAAATAATTTGCTGTATCTAAATGCTAAGCAGAGTTGTCTGATATGCATATCGTATTAAAGTGAAGTTAAAGAAACGGTAAAGCTCCATTTACACGACCTGATCTCTCATCTGAGTTTTCGTCTGATTTGCTGTCTGACCGTGTAAAAAGGCGTCTGAGTAGACATGAAGTTACTCAGATGAGCGATCAGACGAAATAGAACCGGTTCTATTTGGCCAGAGCACTCATCTGAGTGGCATTTATCGAGTTACAGTGTTCGTCTGACGAAAACTCATCTGAGCGATCAGGTCGTGTAAATGGAGCTTAAGGAATCAAACCCCAATCTGACTCGTATACCGAAAAGTACTGATTAACTCTTTGTAATCTGAACTATCGCTTAAAATCCCAAGACGAAAAACAAATTTGTATCGGCAGTATTTCTTCTTTGACATTGAAGAAAATGTTAGCAATTGTTTAATAAACGAGTAAATGAGTTTGATATTTACAAATTTACTAACATATACTCACTGAACCCGTCGCGACTTTGTCCGCGTACAATTTTTTAGGAAATTGTGTTGTTTTATCTTGTAGACAGTTTCGAGTTCTCAGCTGGTATGTACACATGTAAAATATAAATCCCATCACGTCCTTAAGAACCCAACCTTATTTTCTATGCGCTCGAAAGCTCTGGAATCATATATTAATCCCTTCTATCAAGTGGATGTGAATTTTGGGTCTAGCAATATTTCCATCCCGTGTCCATATCTAGTAAATATATAAAGATTGTGGATTTCACAGCAGCATCAGCACTGCCTGCTCATAACTGAGAACGTATAGATTCCTAAGTCTTTCCTAAAAATTACGAACTAAAAAGAAAGTTTTCCCCTGGCACTTTTTTTTCTCACCTCCCGTTGTCCCCTCCCCTCCCTCTTCCAACCCTCGACTCTTTCCCTGTCCCCTCGTTCCCTCCCTCTTCCTTCGCTCTCCACTCATTCCCGTCCACTCTATAATTTGTTTCCCCTCTCATAGCAGCTATCATTTGTCTCAGAGACCCAAGACACACATTCAACCAAGGTGTACTAAACAAGGTAGGCCCACTCTAGGGTTGTCGATATTTCTTAAAATATCAATATCGATATTTGATATAAAGGGTCCAGAAAACATCGATGAATCGATATATCGTTATTTTCTAAAGCTAAAAAGATTTTAAGGAACGTCCCTTACGCCAAGTGACCATTTCTAGCCTTAATTTTCTGAAACTAGATTATTAAAGCTTATAAAGATTATAGCGGATAGCGAAAACGGAATCTACGAAAAAAGATATTTAAGGATTTTGTCTTTTTGAACGGGACTGGAAAAAGAATTTTTATATATTTTACTTAGAAATCGCACTTCTACGAAGAAAAAGGGTTCAAAATTAAAAAACGTAAGAAAAAAAATTTTGTATGAGAAGAGGAAGGAATTGAACTCGGGACCCATAACACAGAAACGCATGGACGACGGCACGTTAGCTCACTTAACTCATCATAATTAAGAATGTAAGCAGTTGGCACCATACCTGTTAAGTTGCCATTAGAATTACTAATCAATTAAATTATTTTTGGAAAATAGTCGTAGTGATTATATAGTTGTCTGGTGAAAAATTTATTTAATGATACGATTAAAAATAACGAAAAAAGAAAATTACCATAAATTATTAAAAATGAAAATAATGGGAAAATAATGGAAAATAATCGTTTCCATTATTTTCCATTATTTTCATTATTTCCATTATTTCCATTATTTTCCATTATTCCATTATTTTCCATTATTCCATTATTTCCATTATTTTCCATTATTTCCATTATTTTCCATTATTTCGACTATTTGAGACTATTTTGAGAGAAACAAATTATTTTCAACATCACATTTAATAACAACAATGTTTCTGTACGAGATTGGCTTACAACATATTAACAAGAACGTATTAAATATTACATGTTTTCACATCAAATTAAACACAAACATTAAACATATTAAGGGTTTGCCTTTATTAAAACTAATTTTTCCAATGAAAAATCAGACAATGATTGGCGCCTAGGGCTGTTTATAATACCAGCATATGAAAACAGACGCTCTTCAGGAGCCAAAGATGTTAAAGGCGTGTTGAAAGCAATAGACGTTTCTTTTAAAATGCCATATTTTAGCCATATATCTTCCGAGCTAGCATTATCACTCAAATAGCTGAAGAGCTGATGGCAAATTAAAGACCGTTGTGTCGTGCGTAGTTCATCTTGAGATAAAGACTTGCGCTTTCATCATGTTACAAATTAAATTAAAAATTAACTGTTGCAAATCAGTTGGCGATTCCAAATTTTTTTGTGCGATAGTTGGGACTCTCCCCTAATAAGCGCCTTTTCCTCGTGCTTGTTGAAGGCAGGAAGTCTGGATGTTTTTGTACCTCACTTAGTCATACATAAGTGGCAAAAGTTACATAACAATTGTACACTAATCGGCATATTTATTTTGATAACATTTAATGCTATTTAAACTTATCATCGGTTCTTGATACGTATGCAAAATTTCAAATTAATCAGACTGCTGGAAATTGGACAAAAGTACGCTTGAAGATTTTGTGTATGTAACAAAAGTGTATTAAAAGTGTATTAAAAAAGACTTTTACAAGAATTGAAAACTTTCAATGAGTACTTAATAAGTTAAGAAAAATATGGTATCATTCAAACAGAAATTAAATGACCTTTCCATTGATATCAAAGAACATTAGATTTTACATTAAATGTTGTCAAAATAAATAAGCCGACTGGTGGTATTAATTTAGCTTATATGTTTTTTTTGAAACTGTTTTAATTTTAATACTTACCAAATATTGTATTATATTCACAATTGATAATATACAAAATATTCAATACATTCAATTCAAATATTCATACAATATTCAATTACACAGAAAATTCACAAAATTAAATTAAACCAAAACCACTTCAAGCTTAAACTCAACATATGAACGTTCAAATATATAAAACTAAAGCTATAAAATCCAATAAGAATTGGCATAGGCAGCGAACAGACGAACAAAAAAAAATACGTAAAGTTGTTCTTGTCTGATTTTTCATTCGAAAAATTAGTTTTAATGAAGGCAAACCCTGAATATGTTTAATGTTTGTGTTTAATTTAATGTGAAAACACGTTCTTGATAATATTTTGTAAGCCAATCTCGTACAGAAACATTGTTGTTATTAAATGTGATGTTGAAAATAATTTGTTTCTCTCAAAATAGTCTCAAATAGTCGAAATAATGGAAAATAATGAAAATAATGGAAAATAATGGACATAATGGAAAATAATGGAATAATGGAAAATAATGGAAATAATGGAAAATAATGGAATAATGGAAAATAATGGAATAATGGAAAATAATGGAAATAATGGAAAATAATTGAAAATAATGGAAAATAATGGAAACGATTATTTTCCATTATTTTCCATTATTTTCAATTATTTTTAATAATTTATGGTAATTTTCCATTATTTTTGATTATTTTTAATCCTAATCATTAAATAATTGTGTGAAACCGAAAATAATCGCAATTTAATCATTAATTCAACTTTTAAACAAAAATAATCTAATTAATAATGACTACAATTAATAATCATTATTTAACAGGTATGGTTGGCACTTTGTCGCCCGAGGTGCCTTTTTTCAAAAGTCGATTGACACAAACATAACACAACTGTTATATACACACGAGCAACAACTCGACCCGAAGTTTAACTTCTCTACACACAACTGTATACTCGAAACGTAGCGAGAAATTCCCATTACGTGGGCACCTACTGCGATGCATATTGTGGACCAGCCTCATTAACCTCTGCGCCGCTGGGAGAGAGCGAGAAAGTAATATATTTCAATACAAAGACTACTAAGCTACTAAGTAAAACTCAAAAAACTAGTCCGCGGAGATGCTTCGCTTACAACAGTTGCTAACTCATGGAGTAATGAGAATTAGAGAGAACGTTTGCGCTGCCTCTCAATTTCGCTGGTGCCCCAAAAAGATACTTCAAAGTGCCTGTAGGAAAACACTGTGGTTAGATCGAGACGACAATAACCCAAATGTATCCAGAGAGAGCGAACAGCTGACCAAAAAGTATCTAGAGAGCGTAAATGAGAGCGAACAGCTGACAGTTTTCTGACAGAAGCGGTGTCGACTGAGCAAAATTGCTCTCTAATACTCTTTTCTACATGGCTAACTTACTGAAATTCAACAAGTTGTCAAGAGAGCAAGAGAGTGAGTAGGCCCAAGGTATACTAAACAAGGTAGGCGCACTCGTTCTCTCGCTCTCTTGATTGAGTACGAAACTGTTTTAAGCAAAGCATCTCCGAGGACGAACTTAGTATTTTGCAGTCGAATTTAAAAGCGCTCTATAGAAGGTCACTAATATACCTACGGTTACTAGATAAGCTTTAACAAAACTTGGAATAGTCTGAACCGATTGCTTTGATAACCGATAAGTTTGTCGATACTGCAGCTTCTGCCACGGGAATTGTTGGAATGAAGCAGAGCCGATAACAAAAAGTGGCGAATTTTGGAGCACATTTGTTGGAATTGCAAAAGTAAGTGAAGCTGATAGAAAAATAATTTCAAAAATATTTAAAAAAGCACATTTCCCGCTTTCTCGTCGACTTGATAAAAAAAGCTTGACAGTCACGTCGATCAGCAAAACACGAGTCAAGCACAGGAACAGAAAACTGCTGGTTCTAGGTGCATTAATGAATTGTTTAAGCCCAGCATTTGGGTGGCAATTAACAAACATACTATTCGAGATGCATGAGTTTCTCTGTGCACTGCTAATGGAAGTTCGTTTGGCCTGATGAACGACGTAGATTCCCGCCAAATTCCTAAAATTTCCTTAATCCATTATTAAAGGCCTGGGTTGTGCGTGCTGTTCTCCGCGTTTTGAATACATTTGGAATTGACAAATTCGATGGGACATAATCTTTTTATACTTGCAGGCAGATCAAATTAATTTTGGAAATAATTTGGAAAAAACAGTTTTGACATGAAGGGTTTTTACCTTCTAGAGATAGCAATGAGCACTAAATAGCGATAAGTGAACAACCCAATATATATATTTTAAGTGATCGAAAAATAATATTTCTGCGCGTTGCAAGCAAATGGGCAAAACTATTGTAACCTTTGACAGGGTATACGAATTGCTGAGATGCTTTACTGTCAGATTGTCGCTTTACGGTAAGTAATTAAAGCTTCTGAAAATATACGAATTGACAACTTTGACGCCAAAGGCGATGACTCAGATAAAAAGGAAGCTTACCTTCCAGGGGGGGCGTTGTGCGACAAGACCGCTGACGACGACGACGTCGACAGTGACAACGGAAGACATAATTTAATTTGGGTTTAAAATTGCAAACTGTTCGAGGCTGCATGTCAAGGCGATGCCCCGACAAAGGTGTAGGCAGTGTAACGTCATTGGGATCGGTGGCGAAACGTAACGAGGTCTGTAAGGATGTGGCAGGTTCCCCGGGGCGTATTATTGCTGTGCCTGGATGTGCCTTCGGCTCACGAGTTTTTTAATTAAAATGCATTACAAGCAAGTGAGTTGCATATAAATCGACTGAGTGCAGTTCCAGGCCGTTTGTCAGCCGGCAACAGCAAAAGGGAAGAATTAATTAATGATAGTTATTTTTAAGCAAAGGCCGGCGCAGACAAAGGAACTACTTGACATTGTGTCAGTGAGCCCAGCACTCAATTAAGCGCCTTTGATTCGTTTCGCTCATTCAGCCAACTTTCTGCCAAAGTTGGCTATGAAATTGGATTTGTTTTTCAATTAAATTACCACAATTGAAATAAAGCACTTGGCACGGGCAACGGCAGTTAACCCGAAATGTGCATTATGAAAATGTGCAGCATTTGGAAAAGTTTTTGGGCTTAGGCGGCGGAAGTTGTGAGTATTTTGTTTGCTTAGACAATAAGTAAAACGGGGCTGTGGCACGTAATTATAATTGCATGTGGGCCAGGTGGAATGGAGGGAACGGGTGCCGAAGGTTTGTCTAAACTTTTGCTGCATTTGTTATTGTTGCAGCGTGGGCAACTTTTGGCAGCAAAAACTTTTAGCTGGGCAAACTTTCCGGGGGGAAAAAAACCACGCAGAAGAAAATATTAAAATAAAATAAAACTTTTATTCTTTCTGCTGGAAAGTCTTAGAGGCAGGCTTAAAGAGCTTAAAGTTGCCAAATGTCAAAGATTGAACACACGCTTTGTGGTGAGTGACAGAAGTCCAAGGTCATGTTTTGTTGCATTTTACTCGTTATGAGTTTTATAAGCTTTCGACTTTTCCATGGCCCTTCGAGTCGGATAAGCGCGGGTCTCGGTCGAAAGTGCTAAAATCAATTAATCGTGAGGATTGAAAGAATCAGATTCTCAAAAGCCTTGCTGAAAATCTGGTTAAGAAATTGGCATCCTAGTTATAATAAGCTTGGTAAAAAAGACACGAATAACCGGTAAATAAAGCTATTCTGGGTCAATTAAGATCCATTGCACTGCCTTCAATTCTAAAACTTCAAAAGGCTGACGTCGTGGCTTATGCTTGCTTTTCCGAATCAACCTTTATTTTAACATTACCAAATTTTAATTAATGACATTAGTGCCATCAGTGCCAGACATGTTAGAGTACCCCACCTACACATACATATACTCGAAGACAGACTTGAACTGTGAAAATAGTATCTAAATGTTCATACAAGTTCTCAGTTCCATTTCCTTTTGAAACGTAAATCGATCGCAGTTGATATAAGAAAACGACGGAAACTACTCTCGTTTTGCAAACCACGGGCCAAAGGGGATTGGGCACAAATACAAGTCCAAGCGAAACGATTGAAACGGAACAGAAAACAATGACTGTGGCTGATCTTGTCTTTTAACTTTTCGTTCTTGCTTGCCACATTTTGAAATTATTATAAGACTTATTGGACATATCAAAATTGACTTTTTTAAATTAATCACAGTATTGTAGCGAGTATCTGACTAAATCCCTGGAACCGAATTCTGTACTGTGGGCTGCGTCATCGATCACCGATCACCGGCGATAACGATTTGTCTATCTGCCTAACTTTTCCTCTAAAGAGTGTCTTGTCGTAAAGCAGACACAAGTTCAACCTATTTGTCCAATAAATAACGCTGGAAAAATAGTGAATTAAGCTGACGCCTCAGAGTTAGTTCTTCCTTTGGTTAAACTTGGCAGCGTATCTCCTGCGCATTCATTTTTTTCAGCAGAGTGGAGAGCGCTGGAAGAGAAAAGGGGAAAGGCGAAGCAATAGAGTCGTAAGCTGTGAAGAAGGGGTGAAAAAAGTGGCCTAAAGCCAATTAAACTTGACTTTAAATTCGTAATTTTAAGTTTAAGGAGAAGGGAAAGTCTTTTTCAAAAATATTACATTTTTAATTTTTGTGAAAGACTTGGAAGTCTTTAAGTTTCCAATTAAAGGACAAGCAGTGCTGATGCTGCTTCATGTATTCACTAGAAATGATCAGACCCGAAACTCACTATGTAGTCGTGAGGAAAAGGTATCTTTTCATCATCCCCTTTTTTCAGAGTTTTCGAGCACTACTACATTTACCACGCAAAATTTCGATTTATTTTATCCAGCCCCGAACTCAAAACTTTGTATAAGTTAAACAAAAACACACAATTTCGAAAACTTCTTAAAATCTAGGAAGCAGACAAAGTGGTCCCATTTCGATTTTTTAGTTGATTTTCGTGTAAACATTGGCATGTTACATTTAACTTTATCCCAAAAGTTTCTACCAATTCAAATTCATATGACAATGCTAAAAAAGGCCAAATATAAAAAAAAAAATTACAATTTCAATCTCAAGTGGCAATGTCAGTCGAACCTGACTTTAGTATCCTCCGAAAGTTTAAACACAAAAAAAAAAAATTTTTTTTCACAATTGAATAATTTCATCAGAGCTCGCCAATAACTGTTGACTGTTTTTTGTTGTCCAAAAATTGTTAACCTTTTAAAAAAAAATCAGAGTTGAACCGTTCATGTCGTCTCTTGAGTAAATCGCTCTCCGCTCAGAGAACAACCCATTTATTTTTTCCTTTTGCTCTGCTACAAAGACCGTTTGAACCGGAGGGAAGAAAATAAAAGTCATTTGCATTTGTGTGCGTGTGTGTGGAGTGAGGCGTTGCGTGGCGCTACGAAGCCAAACACAAACAGAAAAAAAGACCGTTTGCGATGACCTTTTTTTTGCTCATCTGCTGACTGTTATTGTGAGCGCGCTCAGTGGGATCGCTCTCGTAAGTGGTCATTAAAGAGCATAACAAGAATAGCTCAAATGAGAACAGTCAACTGAAAAACAAAACAAATCGGAACGAGGTGTTTTGCTCAGAGAGAGATCAACCGTGTATGTTTTTTTTCGGTTATGTTAGTGCGCGAACCGCAAAGGGAAGTACGGTCAACAGTTATTTGCGAGCTCTGCTTTCATCCGAATGTTGGCGTTGTAAATATTGTTCGTGTTTAATTGGTTTTGTGTTAAATTGACGTGTTGAAATTGTTTTGTGTTGAGTAGACGTGGAGCCTTAATATCCTCCGAAAGTGTACGCATATTTCAAAGAATTAGAGATAACATTCTTTTGTTTACAACTTGAATAAATTTCATCCGAATGCAGACGTTGTAAATATCGCAAAATGTTTGCCTGCCGCTTCTGTCACCCTTCTTTTCGCGCGATTTTTTCCAAAAAAAATTTTAACTGCAGCTAGTGCCCCCTTCTATCTCTGATGGTACTACACACTTGCATTATATTTACTATCACTAATAAAAGTCACCGTTACTCAACTTAAGATTCCACGTCTATTCAACACAAAACAATTTCAACACGTCAATTCAACACACATCAATTCAACACAAAACAGTCATAAGTCATTTCAAATATAAATTTAATAATAAATTTATTATTTTGTTTTGTGTTGAATTAACGTGTTGAAATTGTGTTGTGTTTAATTAACGTGTGTTGAATTTGTTTGTGTTGAATTGACGGATTGTTGAATTGTTTTGTTGGGTGAAATGACTGTGTGTTTTATAGAAGTGTCACCGCTAGAATGTATCTGATTCCTACACTATTTTATGTCATAGAGGCTTTTGGGCATTGTAATGCAGCTAGTATGCATAAACTTAAAGTCGCTTTAAACTCTATAGCTCGGTTATATTCAATAGAAATAGAACTGAACACATAACGTTTTTGGCAGATAAAATTTTTGATCTTTGCCTTAGTCAATGGATAAAGTAAAGGGCCCTTATTTAATTAGACAACAATCACTCGCAAGGAACCAATTTACTTATATGAGAAGCTTAGTTTTGCCACAACGAAAATATTGTTACTCATTGTCGGGACTAGTGCAGTAATTTAAAAGGTCTAACCTTGATGCACTGGGATAAAATATTTAGAATCAGGGTATCTAAATTACGAATAAATGAATTTATTATAAAAAAGAAAAAAAAACTAAAACTAAATATATCAATATTATATGGAAAGTGACCAGCAAATCTTTAGTTACTGAATAATTTTTGGGAATAATCGGAATTGCTAAAGCAGCTGAGTTGGCAGCACTGCCACCGACCACCAACAAGCTAAGCTGTTGCAAGAACAATAATCAATTTCACTTTCGAAAATTTTAACGTTTAAGGTCCATACGGACATCCGAAGTGCGTAATTTGGCTAACATCCCCTGTGGATGCGCTAACGTAACGTGGAACGAAAAAGGAGTGTGACCATACTTAGGAAAGGGTACGCCAAAAATTTCAGTTTTTGATATTTTTTAATTTAACTGGCGGTGGGTCACACTGCTCGATTTTCTGTATTTTGTTTTAATGCCAAGTTGATCTTTGAAGCTCGGAACTTCACAAAAATTTAAGTCCGAATGCTTTGAGTTGGAAAAAACTCAAATGTCATTCCGCTCTCTCACCGCCAAAATTAAAGACACTTTTTCGTTATGGGAAATCAATTCTAAACGTCTTTCGCTTTTGTTTTTCTGCCATGTTCTTTTATATTTATTTTATTCAAATCACTTAAACTAAAAGCACTTCAGCTAGTCGATGCAGGTAGAAGCAAAATGACTTGACATGGTGCATTCTTATTGCAGCTTCTGCTGCTCAAAGCGCAATAAGGTCCACAGCCATTCTACATAGTCTTTACAAATGTGCTGTTAGGCGTAACATTGACTGTTAAGAGTAACATTTAACTTTGCACCTCCGCACATGCAAAAAGTTCAAGTGGCAAATTCGTAACTTCTGCTTCATCTTCTCTTAATTTTTCTCACTTCTGATGTCCGTAATGGCCTTTAAAATTGATTGAAGTCGAATTCTAAACTAAGGTTCGAACTAAAATCTTCGTCCAAAAAGAAACTAGAAGGTGTATAAGAATTTAAAAATGGATGGAAGGTGAAAGCACGTGTCAATAAAGACAAGCAAAAAGACAGTCCGTGAAGGTGTTGGTTGTAGAAAGAATGAAACAAATGAATCAAACAAGCTGTTCGGAATTCCATATCGATTTTAGAACTTTTTAGCGTTTATGTGAAAACGCATTCCAACGTCCTGATCTGTCGAATTGAGCAGTCGGTATCAGCTGCTTAAACAGTTCGGAAGTTTGTTATACGTTATTGAATTTGATTTAAAATACTAAAGTTTTTAAGAAAATCCACGCGAAATTCGGAGCAGTTCCGAGTGCCAAGTAGATTAATGGAAGAGAACATGAGGATCTAGTAACCATTTATAATTTTAAAAAACTTGAATTGTGTGCTCAATTCTCTTAGGCACCTCTGAGAATAACGAAACTTGATTGAGAATTTATTAGCTATTTTGAAAAAAAATTTAAGACCTGCCAAGGTCATTCTCAGAGTGTAGTATGTGCATCTCAGTTAGTCTTCTAAGCATGACCTCACAGAATATTTAGTTAAGGCCATTTATTTGGATGGGCTCTTTGATGTGTTCAGTGTATGTCTATGTCCATTCCTCAACAGTAGTCAAATATACCTCATAAGTCAACTATTGGTTTATCAGACCAAGTGCGCCTAAGAAAGCCAAAAACATTTGCCGCAAATTGCCCAGATCCATAAGCAAAAATGGAACGAAAAAAATTGTGATTAAAATTGTGTGTTTTTATGATGTGGCATTAAATTAAGGCCACAGGCCGCCCCGAATGTCCGTATAAATTAGCACGCCCCAAAAAGTAGGCAATAAAACGTTTTTGGGTCTTAGATTACGTGGCGTATACGTAAGCAGAGCACAGCCGGAAAGTAGGCAACACAAATGACACGCGCTTCGAGCGTTGGCAGTGAAAGCGAATTTGTAGAAAGTCGTAAAGACAATATAAACACTTTAAGGCTGAAAGTCATAAAAAATGCCCAGGGTGGCAGAGAAGGGCAAACTGTTGCTGTATTTTTCCAAATTAAATGTCAATCTTTGCTGGAGCCTATTAAGCAGCAGCCAACCATCAATCAGTTATATGTCAATGCCAATGCCAGAGAAACTTCAATGTCCATGCGCAGCTCTGTTCGGGTTTGCATGCAATTTATGCGAAATGTTGACATTTATCGTTTGACTTTTTGCAACTCGGTGACACTCGTCAGAGTGACTATTTGCTTTTAAGTTTTGTCCCCAAAAGGCTACAACTGAAAATGCAAATACGTATAAAATATATTTTATTGTATGTACGCAAACATTTGAAGAGGGCTCAAAGGGATTGACATCTATTGAATGAAGGATTAGCCTGTTGACTGGGCGCGAAAGGACTTGGAGTCCGAATATGATGCTTTTAAAGCGTGGGAAAGGTAATTTTTTCAATTCAAATAAATATTTATTCAATGCTCTTTTGTGCTGTTGAGTGCGGTGGGGGGGAGGTTATTTAAATTTGTGTTTGTTTTTGTTTCTCTCTTTTTTTTAAGTATTTGCATTGAACATGTAATTGTTTGCTGTTGTGTTGTTGTTGTTGTTTCTCGACCAATAATTGAATTGGGGAAAGCAATTACGTGAAATCTGTTTATTTAGGCAGAAAGGGAGCAATGGAGCAGCAAATAGTCTGTGAGTTGGCTCCAGACATCTGTACTAGCCCTGATGTTTGTTTTTCTTCCTTTTTGCAATGATTATGCTAATGAAAGGACATGTTCTGGTTTGTTAATTTTGTAAGTCAACCCACAGACATATCTGTTAGGCATGCCGGGCACGTAACTGGCTCCATACAATTAAAGTCAAAGTTGTGTTGTGGAAGTGCACAAATTCAGCGAATGTTTCAATTCAAACCCTTGACATTTGAAAGTGAGGAAAAAATAGCAAACTGCAAACAAATCGCCCAAAGGCTAAAAGCTGCAAACTCACTTACAGCCAGGAAGTGTTTTTTTTTGTGACGATTGGAGGACATGAAGCGGCACCATCAGCCAATGCCGCAATACTTCAGGCAAATCGAACAATAAAGGAAAATCAAAAGAGAAGAAACAAAACAGATTATCTTAATTAAGCCAAGCCAAGGGAAGAGAATTTATGGTATTAAAAGGTAACTTTATATAGAATTAACCAGGGACTCATTTGAAATACATTTTTGGCACATGAGTAATGCTCTCATAATATTTATATTTATTGTAATGCGTTGCGATTTTTCTTTGAGGAAAATAACACATCTTTTACACTAAGAAAAAAACGAGTGTTGGTTTCACAGCAGATTAAGGTAAAGGCGCCAAATCTTTATAAAATATTTCAAATTGCTCCGAGGTAAAGGAAGAGAATATCAAAGAGACATATATTATATTTTAGTAAAAAGAAAAAACTTATACAGTCATAGGTCAAACGAAGGTGAAAACATTCATAAAGCGATTTGCCTTTGATATCGGTTTTTGCTTTTATGCTGGCTTGGCAATCCAATGGAGTAACAAAAATTTGGATATGAAATGGCAATCGCAGGCAATCCTATTAACCTGTGTATGCACTCTTGTTCTCTTCTTTTTTTCTTTAGACATGAAGTATTTCAGCTTGCAGCAAAATTCTTCTGAAATATTTAGCAAGTGTAGTTGGCTCAAGGTCGGAAAAAGTTGCGTTCGCTCACAACTGTAAGCTACTTATGCATTTTACAGCAAAAAGAGCTGCTTGGTTATATAGTACAGTTTCATAAACCTCCTGGTTCTATCTTCAGTAGGCTTTTTGTTGATCAGTACATGTTGGCAGTCGCCTCTCTTTATAATCATCACATTAAGAAATACCGACCTCTCTTTTGAGCTCAACCCAATGATTTACAATGGCCTAAGGGCCGTCTTCCCATGTTCCTCTTTTTGCTCAAATCGAAATCCACCTAGATTTTAGTGCAATTGTTTGTCCCATGTGGGCATTTCCGCGGATCGCGAACGTACGTTTGTACGCTTTTGATGTACAAAATGGACTAAAAAAGACAGAAAACAAAAATTATCCCCACTTTTATTTTTGCGATTTGATAGCAATATGTTAGCTCTGTGTTTAGTGCAAAACACGGGGTTAATCGAGTTTTGGATTTCATAATAAAAGTAAAAAACACGAGGTCGCGAACGTACGCGGAATAGAAGTCGACTTTGGCTTATCTAGTGAAATGCAAAATTCTGCGAAATGGAACGGAATATTCTAAAGCTATTAATTTATTCTTAAAGAGGATTAATGTAGCTTTCTATCGAGTGTTTACACAGAAAAATATCTCGATTGTTTTTTTTTTAATTAAATTAATTACCGGTCTCGAACGTACGGGTCGCGAACGTACGGTTAGAAAAAGCCAGATAAAATTTAACCGTTAATCGAACTTTTTTGGTCTCTATGCATTTTTTTTTTCTTAATTGATTGCAATGAAGAGATTTTGTAAGCATACCAAATGTTTTGCATGTTAAATAATTTAATATAATTATGTCATTAAATTTTATTTTTCGGTCCAGGCTTACCATTTGGCGGAAATGCCCATATACAACAAGTGGAGAGGGGGAAAGAGGAGGGAAAGTGGTAGAGAGAGACAGAAAGTGGGAGGAGGAAAGTGGGGGTAACTAAACAGTAATTGAACAATGACTTGAAAGTGACTAAACAGTGACTTAAGATTGACAAAAAGTGACTGGACAGTGAATAGACGGTATCTTAACAGTGAGTTAATAGTGACTTGAAAGTGAATAACTGAGTGACTCAACAGTGATTTTACAGTGACTAAAAAGTGACTTGACTGTGACAAAGCACTGACTGACGTAACTTAACAGGGATTTGAGGTTGAGAAAACAGTGACTTGAAAGTGAGTAAACAGTGACTTGATAGTGACTAAACTGTGACTGGACAGTGACTAAATAGCGACCTGATAGGAATATTACTGTGACTAAATGGCGAAGTGATAAGTGTGAGGTGATAGACTAAAGAGTGACTTACAGTGATTTAACAGTGAATTGACTGTGACTTAGTGGTGACTTGTCAGTACAAGATTTAACTAAACAGTGATTTGACAGTGCTTAACAAAAAACAGTGAACTTTTATGAATTCTCTGATCACATTTGAGTCTTTATCAACTCCTCAGTTAGATTAAAATAGTCGCTATAAATACACTCGTTTTCTGTTCGTAAATAATACTTTTGTCGAAAGAAAATGGTACCCTAGTTGCGACTCTTCATCAAGAGTCGTTTATACCCCTTCTTTCAGATCAGTTGAGACTTATTTTTAAGTCATTTGGGAGTATTTTTCGATTCGTTTTTCAATCAATCACTGTTTGAGCAAATGCATTAGCCATTTCTGAGTCTTCCTTAAATTACTTAATTCAGTTTAATCATTACGAAACTTAAATATGACTCGCTTAAATTATTCTTGTTCAAATGCTAGCTCCTTGTTATCTTCTTTTAAAAGATTGTCATTGCTGATTTAGTTACCCTTGAGAGAGCTTTTGCTTTTAAAAATAAGCCTTTAAATTTAGCATCATGTTTCACATCAAAGCCTCATGAGTGTTATCGACACTCACACCTTTTTTTGGGAAACACTTGTTACTGTGATTGGAGACACAGGCAAATAATTTGTACAAATTTTAATGAAAATATAGGCCAAATAAATTAAATTTTCAGCCTTACTTGATCAAATTAATGGCGTATGAAATCATAGTTAAAGTTTTAAATACAGTAAAATCATTAATCAAGTCTATTTTAATCACAGTTTGGCCAAATTAGTTACCTAGATTTCAAATATTTTTCAGTGTGACCATATGCGAGCATACTTAAAAATACTTAATATCAACTGTCATGTACATTGTTTTCAAATCAATGAGGAAATTGTTTGATAATTTCCTGAGCCGCTCAGACAATTTAGGGTGACCAGGCAACAACAAAGTCACTGGGAGAAATTCAAAGGTCATAGGCAATGCCTTGGTCAATTTCATGGATGCATTTTGTGTGTGGATGGAGGTATAAGCAGTGTCCTTCGTTATTGTATTGGCCTGCGTGAGCAGAACTTGAACCCTAAGACGTACTGTTATAGAGACAACCCAAAACGCATTAGACGATTAGAATTAGTACACTAACCCAGAGATAATATTAATAGTCACAGCCAGCTCCATGGACTGGAGGATCATACTCGCCGGGCGTTTTAGTTGAATACGACTGGAGCAACGGAAACTACCTTAGTAAGCCGGAGGAAACACTGCTATAATGGGCTATGGAGACTGCGAAGGTTCAGTGCTGTTTGGCCGTGGGCTGTGGAGGCTTCGGAGGTTTGGACTCGGGTGAATGGCATATCAACCACATCAACGGGAGAGCATACCGAAAAAGATTCTCAGCCACAAGTGATGCAGCGGCCGGAGCTGCCCGTATCAAAACGCTTTTTATTAGCCAGATTCCAATTTCATGACCCCCTTCGACAATTTATCAGCTGTTTTCAAGAATACGAGTTGGCAGGTCCATGTTAAATGCGCACTGACAATTTTCGCGAGCGGATTTCCTGAGCAATGTAATTAGATGGGCTCAGCAAAAATTTCGAGTGTTTCAGTACATAGCTTTACAGAAATCTGTAAGAGGGTTGACAAATATCGTTTCTTTCAAGGAGAAAGAATTCGCCGGAAAATTATGTCAATTAAGCACAGGTCCCAAGGCAGCTGGGGCTTTATTGATAATTTTCAAGCTCTTATCCGAGAGTCAAGGAAACGCATACAGTCGCAAAAAGTGGAGGTCTATATTTTAAAAGTGTTTAAAATGAAATTTTATTAATTTTACAACAAATTCTACACCTGAGCTTATTAAAAATATTCACTTTTACTAGACAATTTTCAATGGAGGTGCTGAATTTAGTTGTGTTATTACAACAGACCATTTTATACTATGGCAGTTATCTTAAATTCTGTATAAGGGTCGTTTCAATCAAAAAGCGTTCAAAAAAAATTTTTTAATTTTTAATTTTTTATCTTAAAGATAATGGCTTAAACTTAAAAGTATCATAGTTCTATTTAGAAAATTACTTAGGCTTTCTCTGGTTACAGGCAACCTGAATAGTTTTCATGAGTAAGATATCAGTGAGTATCTTTCCAATGAAGACTAAATTAAGATATCACGTTTCAAAAACTTTTTGCATTTTTCGATTGACAATATTTGAATTGTTCTATAAAATTAACAAAAAATTTTTGTGCAAACCAAATGATCGAAGATTTTTTTTTTAAAATCAAAATAAAATTTTTTATCTGTTATACAAGAACCATAGGGTATTCACCGCGTAAAAGCATAATTGTGTTGTGCTATTGAGCGCCCTTGTAATTTTTGGCGTAAATCTTTGACTGTGAATTTTGCTCTCACTTGTCAGTTAAAGCTTGATACGTAAAAGTTTATCAAATTAAAAATGCCAAGTGAAAATGTACACGTACCCTGGTCTGGTCAGGTATGTTTCGATTTTGAGCAATAATTTGACATACTTTTAATTTAAAGTTGAAAAATGTCCTTGAAACTGGACGAAAAAGAAGGATAAATATTTTATCTATTTCATGAAGCGCTAGGTCTATATTCTCTTAAACCCTCGTGCATGCACATATTTTTACGCCTTAGTTCACGCACATAATGACTGGCCAGACCCTGTATGTACATTTACATGCATTTGTATGGGAACTAGAGTTGCATGCCGTCGTTTTCTTTGCTCAAGCAGGCAAATTTTTTTTGGTTTCTCACCTTTCTCACATAAAATCAGAAATCTGTGTGAGGAAAAATATAACTGAAAAAACTGCAACAATACTTAGAGTGAGTGATGGCAGCTTTCTAGGTTTCGTGATAGACAGCGTATTCGGAGGCGTATTTTAATGAGGATGTCTTAATCTACTTACTGTCCAGATGCAGCTAAAGTGCATATTTAAAGCATTATAAAGACAAAAATCTCAAAAAGGCTCGAAACCAAGGGAATTTTTGTCGATACTTTAAAGCTTTTAACAGATTTTTTCATTTTTAGCTTTTCACATAAGAGCAATGCAGCAACCATAAACTTTTTACAAAATGACCTATCTAAAGGCTCCAACACTTAATGCTTTGTGTACTGAATTGTACTGAAATCAAATTCCAATAAGCCTTGTCAATGAAATAAAATCAGCTAACGATTTCCGATATTTTTTCCGGTGTAATATTCCTTGCAATGGTATTTCCCAATTTGACTAAGGCTTATGGCCTTTGCCTCGCATATTTATCATGTGTTTGCCATATTTTGGGGCGGGCGACAAATGCCAAGCTCAATGCGAGCTTTTCTGTCGGTGGGCGAATCTCAATGGCAATGTCAACGGAAACATGGCCTCCTGCAAGCCATAAGCCAATACGCTTAGCTCAGCGGGTGGCGCCACATTTCAAGCCTTTTTTGCGAACTCCCAGGATACCAACGACACGTGCCAAATACCAAAGTCGAATTGATTGCGTGCCAGTTGCCCAAGAATGGCAGTAATGTAGCCCAAAAGCTGGGGGCGTGGCAAGCTGCCAGGTTGCTTTTGTTATTCGTATTGTAATTAAAATGACGACAGCAGCAGCAGCGAGTTTTAATAAACTGCCAAAATAAATAAGCGGATAGTCAATGCAAAAGAATGAAATTCGAGTGGCAAAAGGGAAAAGCCAAAGAAACAGAACTCGCGGCATAATTTTTCATTATTTGAGTACTTACTCGGCGTGAAGAGCTAACTGTTTACATTTGTTTTACTTCACTGAGGGGGCAGGATTTGCCCCGAGGCAGCATGTTCATTATGCCAGACAAAGGAGAGCAGACGAAGACACAGACCGAACCACTTGGCTCAGGTGCGGCTCATTAAATCATTTGGTAATCAGAGTTAACCTTTCCTTGGTGGAATGCCGCCGCAGGAGCTGCCGTTGGGTTTTTTTGTTATCTTTTTTGCGAGTGTCAATCACAGGCGACTTAATTAACAGTTCGAGTTGGGTGGAATCGGCGCATAAATTCAAATCAGTAAAATAACTTTAAATAAAAGCTTTTTGTTTGCTTCTCGTAGTTGTGTAAATACAGGAAATAAGTTAGGCTCGATTGTGAGATACCCTGTAGTTGATCAAGTTTTTACATATTTCACTTTCCATGAGTACACTCAAAAGAAAACACAACGATGCGCTCTTGATTTTATTCTGGTTCGGTCTAGACTTTGGTAAAAACGATTCATTCCTGAAAATTCTTACTTTGAGTACGAATTGTTCTTAAGTTCAAAAATGAAAATGAATATTTCAAAATAGTTATACAACTCTGGATTCAAAAAAAAAATGTTTAAATTAAGATAAATTCTTTCAAAAATGGCAATAAAAATAATGGTTCAAGAAAAAAAGTTTTAGTTTCAGATCATTTCGTTCTTGATGTGAAAACGAGCTTTTATTTTAAGTACAAATCATTATTATCTAGATCACCCTGCTTATTTTGAGCTCTAAAAGTTCCTAAAACAACACCCAAATCGTGATTAACAGGGTGTTAATGATATTCTTAAATTAAGAAATTCCGTACTAAAATCAATAATTTTCTGGCTTATTGAAGTTTTGAATCAGAAAATTCTAGAATTACGTAACAAAATTCTTGACTTTTCTCTTAGTGTACTGCTGCCAAGGAGATTCTCGGATACGCCGAGTTCCCTCTTGAGCAGTCTTGGTACGATGAGGAGTGCCGGCGCACTACTGCAGAGAAAGACGCTGCCTACAGGAACAGAACTCTCAGTCGGGAGATACCGGGAAAAAAGTAGAGAGGAGAAGAGCCTGTTAAGAGATGAAAAGAATGAGCAGAAAAGATGCATGTGTGAGGAAGTCGAGATGCCATGCGGCATAAGGGAGACTCAAAAGTTTGATTAAAAAGTAGCAATTCCACCAATTGACGATTTTAAAATGGACCCACCATAGAGCAATAAGTATTAGGAATTTTCTTTGCGCAGCCTCTCAATTTTGCTAAGTAAACAATTGTGCTAAGTGATAAAGCCCAAAAATACACTTTTAGGGCCAGAGGGAACTCCCTGAGGTTAGAGCGAGACGACTATATTCCCATATGTATCCAGAGAGCGCAAGTTATAGCGAACAGCTGACCCAAATGTATTTTGAGAGCGTAATTAAGAACAAACAGCTAACTAATCTCTGACACAAGCGGTGTCGACTGAGTAAATTGTCTCCCTCAAAAAGTGGTCGGCAAAACTCGCACGCTCATTCTGGCATTGCGTGTGTGTGTTTAGCCACGCGACTGAGCTCTTATACATATAACACTTGTGAGTTGTTGCAAAGGAGATCAATGTAAGACGTAACTGCTACATTGGGCTCTTGTGTATAAAGAAAATGGAAACGTGCCAGACTTTGCTCTAATACTTATTGCTCCACCACCCAGTGATACCAATTTGGCCTTTTTGGTGACATTTCTCACACTTTTTGAATTGGTCTAGCCTAAAAAAATTTCAATATCACCTTGTCCTAAAATCTATTACATTTTTTATTTGCAAAAATTACAAATTGGACAAAGTATTAACTATCACTTATCTTGTATTAAATTGTAATCGATTAACGAGAAAGTTATCGACTTTTTCCCATTAATAATAAATACAATTATTTCCATTTTTTTATATTGGAAAATATGAAACGAAAACGAAACAATTAGGCGCAAATAGTCGCAACCATCAATCAGCTGATTTTCTTTTACTTAAATGAAATAAGATTTTCGGTGTTAAATTTTGAATATTTTTAGTTAAAATGGTAAATAACATTGCTTACAGCAGGGTTGCCCATGCCCATTCCGCAAGGAATAGCTTGAGCGTATAGGTGCCGCGCACGCCATACGCCTACATAAAGCAAAAACAAATTCATAAGCGGGCTCTCCTCTCAATCTTTTCGAGTTAATGATTTGTGATCACACAAACACAAACAAATTTCGGGTTTCCTTTTCTATTTCACCTTGTAGTTCTTACGAAAGGATTACGGAGATGCATATAGTTGTAAAAATAAGTGGAAAATTTCATTAATCGCTATTTAAGGGGAATAAAAACAATGACAAACGCCATTTAATCAGAACCATACCGTGAACTCCACAGCACCGTTGGGGAAGACATCATCAATCAGTATATTCATCAATCCAATTCTCTACACCCTTCCGGCTTTCTACACCATGGTGCAATCCTTTAGCTTGACCAACACCCTAGCAGCAAAATGGCGACCACAGATTCAGATAATAGCCAAATCTGACGAGTACCCAAATCAGGGACTGCAAAACATTAGCCAATAGCTATTTGATTACCAATTAGCATATTATTAACTAGAGCCACTTCTAAGAGATTTGTGGATGCATGTAAGAACAATAATTTCCATTTGAATGAATTTTTAACTAAGCAATTGTATTTTCCATTTGAAGAAAAGTTTATGGTGTTTTTGGGCGGCCAAGCACTCGGGTACATGGAATTTGCATGGAATATGTATCGGAAAGACACAAGTCTGCCATATAATTGGGGTATATACTGTCTGGTAGTTCTGATTTTATTCGGTCGTAGAGTCTACGACTGTCCCAAATTCAAAGTCCACTGCCACTATTTTGTATGTGTAAAAAGCGTAATAAGGACAGAGTTCATTTAAATACCAGCAAAGTATGTTTGACTTTTCATGATGACGTTGAAAAGCACTCAAAGCTTCGTCAAAAAAAAAACTGTGAGCTCTATGGGGACACCAGTCTAGTCAAAAGCATAAAATTACAGCGGCAACGCTGGCTTTGACATGTTACTTGTATGCATGGAAAAGCTCCCATAAAACAGGATTACGATCGGAACGCCTGGCCTGAAGGGACTACCAAAACTTAGAAGGAATGACCAGGTGCGGATATTGTAGAGCTGGGTGTGAACAACTGGTGCCAGCTCGCATGAGACCAAAGCGACCGAGCGGGTGATATCACTAAGCAGTTGCGATACAAATATCAGGCTAAACAAGCAGAGGAAGACACATTTATAGTTCCAAAAAGTTCATAAATTTACTTGACAGTGAAAACTGAAAACCAAAATATATTTATATTCATTTCGGTAAGTAACAGTAATAGCAGCACAATTGTTTTTGCAAATAACCGTTTGATTAGAAGAAGACTTTCTTCTGCCTGCTCTACCCTTCTCATCTTGTACTACAGGCTATCATAATAATAATAATAATTTTGCCTGATTTACGACTACAGTTGAAAGTTTTTTCCGTTTTTTTTTGTTGTGCTTCGTTTTGAGTGGTGCACGTCGTTCAATGGCCATAAATTCCCTTCAATAAATCACACATAAAGCTGAGTTGTGTGCCAGGACGAGTATGTGTGTGAGCGGGTGTACCCCAGTGTCAATGTGTCACTCCTCGTCAATGTCATGAATTTCCAACAAAAAACTTAACTAGAAGCTCTTTGGTGTGGTGTGGGAGGATCTTAGACCTAATCACGATTTAAATTAAGTATACGCATAGTGGATTGCTTAGTCTCTGGGACGCGCACATAATACTTACAGGTTTCCATTGATTTTGGTTAGACATTTTCTAGATACTTTCGTTCTTTTTTTTTTTTTTTAATTTTTAATGGGGATTGCTTCGCTTCTTCTGCTTAGTGTAGGAACCCAATTGCTGGCCAGCTTACAGCAGCTCCGTTTCCATTTGTGCGGCCTCCATGCTTTCCACAATTGTGGCTGTGGCCGCAGTTAGTGATTCTCATGGAACATATCGTGTGGTCAGAGCACCATCATCATCATCATCCACGTTGAGGCCACCGCCGCCACAGCCGCAGGTCCAACAGTTTGGTCAAATTGCAGACACCTGCTCTAGTTCGGCGCTGGAACGGCCCGAGTTCATGACCACCACATTCTTGGCCGCATAGTCCGTGATGAAGCGATCGCTGTTACGCGGATGTATGTTGCCCACATCCTGGGCACAACACCAGGGATTACGCATGGTCAAAATCCGCTTGAAAGCATCCCGGAACTCCTTGTTGAAAATGGAGTAAATGATGGGATTAAAGGCCGAATTTGAATAGCCCAACCAGGTGAGTATTTTAAAGGTCTGACCACCAATGCAGGTCTTGCAAAAAGCCGCCGTGATGTTCACACAGAAAAAGGGCACCCAACAGATTAGAAAGACACCCATAATGACACCCACAGTGACGGCGGCCTTGTGATCCGAGACATGATACGGCGAACTGTGATGCAGATTTCGTACCTTGAATTTCTTTGGCGTATTCTTGGGTCGTCGTATGCTCTTGTAGCGTTGCTTTTCGGCCACCTCGCCAGGTCGTGTTACCGCTTTGATGGATTTCACATGCTTCTGAGCATAGCAGTAGAGTCTAAGGGGGAGAGAGAGAGAGAGAGAGGGTGTGGAAATTAGTAAGTGCTGCTATTAGTTTTGGATGCAGATTCTAGCATTTGGCTATTTACTCGCTAGCTGTATCCTGAAATGTTAAAATTATGTTTAGCTATTTTGAGCTATTTTGGTACTTTTCAGTCGCAAGACAACGACTTATAATTCCTTTTAAAACCAGAGCATACAACGGTCACACTGGACTGTCACCTCTGATTTGCAGGCATTTTAATTTGGTTATTGCTTTTTTAAATAATCAGGGATATTTGAAGGAATGATATGGAATGCAGATCGATTGCTTTTTCCGTAACTGTGGAATAATTACAAGCTATTTTTTCTGAGCCCCGGAATCGAATAAGCTGTTTCTGGCTGTCAAGTTAGCTCCTGTGCTTGTCAAATTAGCGACGCCATGGGCTGTTATACGCTGAGGAACGCAAATTTCAGTTTATCTAAACCCAGTGAAGAGGCCTGTTTGAATTTTACAAAAGCTTTCCGAAACAATATTGATAGTCGTTACTCGTCGAATAAAAAATGTATACTAAAGTTGTGCAAAAGTATTTAACAGGCAGAAGGAGTCGTTTCCGACCGTATTCTTGATCAGCATGTACAGCCTAGACGACATAGTAATGTACTATGAAAATAATGAAGGTCAAGATATGTTGAAATTGGAATATACAATGGATGAACAGACTTTTGCGTGCTTTAAAAGTTGATTCTTTATTTATCTTTATTTTAATCAAATCACCTTGCATTACAGTGAGTAAGGGTGACCACTGCGGGCTCTCTGTCATCAATCTCAAATAAGGTTGGGTTTATGAAAAACTGTGGAGACGAAGTTTGTCGCAAATTTTATGCTCTTATTTTTGTAGTAGATGTTTACATCATTGGAGCTATTGAAACTGAGTTAATCGCATAAAACCGCTAAGAACTGTGTTTATACACTTGAAAAGTGTATTATAATTTTGCCCAGAAGTTTGCAACGCATAGAAAGAATCATCTCCGACGACATAAAGTATATACATATATTCTTGATCAGCATGACGAGCTGAGTCGATTAAGCTTTGTCCGTCCGTCTGTCCGTCCGTCTGTCTGTTTCTACGCGAACTAGTCCCTCAGTTTTGAAGCTAGCGAGCTGAAAGTTTGCACAGAGCCTTCTTTTGTCTGCACGCTGCTAATATGTCGGAACCGACCGGATCGGATGACTACTTCTTGTAGCTGCCATACAAATGATCGGTCAAAAAATGGGTTTTAATGAGAAAAACAGTTTTTTTCTCAATATTACCGCTCTCAATGACGGTCATGGGTTTGGTCGAAGACGCTAACCATTGAGACAAGCGTTTTCAAGTGTATAAAAACTTCGGCACGGACGAAGTTAGCCTTGCCTTTCTCGTTTTTTTTACCTTTGACCTTGAAGAACTAACGATGCGCACAAGAGATTATATTTGACTTTTATTACACTTAGAAAAAAACTACCGGGATAGTTCTAGACCAATCGGGATAGAAGTTATGCCGTTTTGTACTTGAATTTTTAAGTAAGTGTCGTTCTTGAATGTTCCTAAATTAAGTACGAAACATACTAGAATAGAAAAGCGACTGTTAAAATGATTCAAATGAGAACAAACGTTCTTGAATCAAGTACATTTCGAACTTACAGTTGACTAAAAATTTAAGAAAAGATCGTACTTAGTTCAAGTTCAAAATTTCTTGGATTAAGTACAGAATAGACTTACTATGCGAGCTCCAAAAAGTGTGCTACGAAAGCTGCGAATTATTTTACGTTGATTCTGTTCTTGAAATTCCCTCCTGGTTCTAGCACTAGCAAAGATATTATAATAGTTCGAAATGATCTTAAAATATCCCAAAACAGTCTTTAAACAAGTATTTTGGGATTGGGATAGCTCACCGCTTTGACTGCAAATAAATACATTATTCATAAATAAGATAACTTAGACGAAGGGATTTACTGGGGGGAAGGCAATCAAAAATACTGGAACAGAGTAAGTGAATGGTGGTTAAACGAAAGTTAATTTAATGAAGAGAAAATAGTGGAGTGATTTAATAAAAACAAATGCTGGAGCGAAAGTCAAAGAGTGGCCGAGCTCCATAATACCCTGTACAATTGAGACACACATACGAACACACACACACTCTGGCTCTGAAATAGCCACAGGGTTCCAAATGGAAATTTGGTAAGTCCGATAAAATCTTGATCACGGTATGGCATACAAAATGTACATACAAAAATCTATCTCTATCTCTAATAGTTTCTGAAGGACAGACGGACATGGCTAAATCGACTCGGCAGCTGATCAAGAATATATAGGGGAGAATGGGGGGTTCTGAGCCACGCGAATATTGGACACAAAAAAAAATTACATTTTGTTTATGTCAAGTGTTTCCCTTCTTATTACCTAACTTTTGACAAGCAACCTACCAGTCAACACGTGTGGACCAGAACTCGATTATTTAAAAACAATTTTTTGTCAATTAAATCACTTTGTAAAAATAAAGTGTTTTTTTTTCATATTTGATTTGTGAATATTAATTACAATTTTTTTGTGCCAAAAGTAAGTATAAAGGAACCATCTTTGATCAGTTGTTCATTTGATAGAAATATGAATTAAACAAAAAAAATCTTTTGGTTATGTGTCATCAACAAAAAAAAGTGAGAAATGGGGGGTTGTGAGCCACTTTGCCAAAAAGTCGGTTTGGACTTCCAAAGAGAATATTGTAATGGTGCGCATTAAAACAGAGAAAAAACTCTCCAAAAAGAACAGCCACCAGCAAAAAGTGCTTTTATATCATGGAAAGCAAGCCCGCTGCCGTCAATCTATTTTCACTATTCATTAATATATCCTAATTCAGAATATGAGAAAAATTGTTAATGTTTTCATTTAATAAAGATAATTTCTTAAAAACACGAATATTACACAACCCCCCACAAATTTTGGAAATGTCAAAAAATAACTTTTTTTCAATATTAAATCAAAAACTAATAATGGGAAAAGTTTTGTACATCTTTTAGCTTAAATACAAAATTTAAAGAACGAACAAATAGTGGCGAAGTTATGTTCGAAAAACAACACTATGATCACAACCCCCACTCTCCCCTACACTTCAGAGGATCGGCAATTATTTCTTCTCCCTATTACATTCTTTTGCACAAACTTACTCATAGTACCTTTGGTACAGAGTATAAAAATGTGATAAAATTAGAAGAGATAAACGATTGATTTTTTTTTTTGCGATATATATTCTTGTCAGACAATTCTCAGTACTGTTGAAATTTGAAGACCAAATTTTATCACACTTAAAAAAAACATATTTTACATTTTAAAATCCAAAAATGAACTTCATTTAAACTTAATCTAAACTTTATGTTTGGTTTTCATCTAACGTTATTCAATGCAGCTGACAAACAAACTGATTTGACTCAAACAAAGTATGTCAAAAACTTTGCCGTTTGACCCAGTGTCAGTGACGGTATATATAATATGTACAAATCAAATGGTGAGTCAATCGGTATCACAGACCTATAATAAATTAATGCAGTTTCTGATGAAGAAAGAAAAATTTAATGAAAAATTAAACAATTAGTAGGGACGAAGCAATATTTCTTGATAAAATGGGGAAGTGGAGAGAAGTGAACAAAAAAGAATAATTGGATTAAAACTCCAGCTCTACTCAAAACTATTCGTCTTGGTAAAGACATTTAATCTCCGCTTCTTGCCCACTAAATAAGGTTGCACAAAAATTTCGCATTGTGTCAAGGACACTTTAATAATTGCACTTTTAATAGACGTGTCAGAATGTGTCTGCTTCAAGTTCTGGTAATTGATATGCTAATTATTTGTTTGACTTGCCACGGCAATTAGACGCTGGTCACTATTCACATGCGAAACGAAGACAATGAAGCACGTAATGTCTGACTATCATATCACTCTTCCACTTCACAAAGTAACACACACACACACATGAGGGTCTGGGCACGTGTGTGTGCTTAGGGTTACACACAAAAAGGCATCGTACAAATTATGACGATAAAAGTATATTTATTCAGTAATTTAACCAAAATTTGATAGAAAATACCAATGGCAACCGAGCCGATGAGGAAATCTCGTTAAGCCAAAATGGCAACGTGCCGCTAGCCGTAATGTTGATGAGCCCTATCCTGTTGTCTAGTCCTTTTGCCGGCTGCTCAGCTAAGGGATTACTTAGTTGGACACTAATGCGTGTGTTTGCCCACACAGCCAAACCGACGCCGCTCTTGTGCCTGGGGGACCCACAACGACCAAAGTCCTTGAGGCAATTTTTTGATATATTTCGCAAAAACTTTCTTCAGTTTCCGTTGTACACTGGCAAAAGGTATTATAAAATTGGTTAAGGGTTTGTTAAAAGACCTTTCAAGTTCTTGATCAGAGGTGGTGCCAGTTTAAGCAAGTTTCGTTCTCAGTCTTGAACAGATTTTTGCTATTGCATTGTGAGTGACCAAATGGAGGAAACGCTTCCTTCTTTTTCACATACTTAATATACTCTGTGTAGCTTTGGTACTAGTCTTTAATAAGCGTATACAAACTTCGACGCACTTAGTTGTCTTTCTTTTTTTATTGTACATTTTATTATTTACTTTTTACTACTTTTTCTCTTACATCAAATGCATAAAAATAGTCCCAACTCTCGTTATATTTTTCCCCTTGAAGTTAGCACTAAACTTTCTGAAGTAGCTCAACTGTACGCATCAACCCATCTTGTAATTGCAGCCCAGAGCGTTGAAAATCTCATGTTGTACTTACCGACAGTAGATGCCAATCATGACCACACAGGGAAAGTAGAAACTGATACAGCTGGAGACGACGGCATATGTGGGCGTCAAATCCAGAGCGCACGTTGGATACTTTTTGCCATTATCCTCAAAAATCAGCGGCTTGTCGGGTCGATGTATGCCCAACGAGATGGGCACAAAAGAAACGAAAGCGGCCAATAGCCAAATGGCGGCAATGGTAATGACAGCAACGCGTCGTGTCACCCAGCGGCCGTATCTGTAATAAAGAGAAGAGCGCAGGAGATGCGGCTTTAGTTCTACGGCCTTCTGTGGTGGTAACCATTAAAGGGTAAACAGTAGCAACATGGCAATGTTTGGTGATTGCGGCTTTGCGTGTTGGGGTCAGCCCGTTAGCATTGCGCAACATCATTTTTGGGTGCGGGCGACAAGTGCTGCACTCAAAAATAAGAAACCACACAAACGCTATCTAAACATCTACACTCAGAAAAAAAAGCCAGAACTAGGTACTTGATACAAGTACAAACTGTGTCCAAAGAATGTTATGAACGGTGACATGACAAAACGCCCCGGACAAAAGGCCCATATTCAAATTAAGTAGTAAGCATCGAAATTAAACTACAAAATGTTATGGGCGTAAAATCCATATAAATTTCGGACATGTTGCCCATATCTCGTCGGACTTTTCGCCCAGATCAATAAAAACACTGAAATTATAAACAGAAATATGCTGCTTTAATTAGTAGAAGAATTAGCTGTCTCTTGCATATTCGGCATGGCTGGACTTAGATGTGACTGCCACGACTTAATACGGATAGTTCGGCATAGTTCTGCTTCACCATCCGTGATGATCTTCTGTCCACATCGGCTCTTCGTAACGTGGACGTGCTCTTTGCTCAGATATCGACAGTCGTTGCTGTTGTGGGAGGCGTTGAGGCCGAGGAGATAATCAAACTAGAGACAAAAATGGAGGCACCGCATGGGATACTTGGAGGCGATTGGAGTCAATTAATATTCAAATAAAGTTGAATTTCTCATTCACTTCCAAAAGACACCAGTTTCGAACTTTATTTTTATTTATGGATAGAAACCCGGTATTGATTGCATTTTTGCATTTTACTTTGCATTGTTTACTTGTCAGTCAGATGTTCTTTTACAGTAACAGCTGTTCACGAGGCTCAATCAAACCAATGTTTAGATTTACTTAAAGCTTAAGACATAACCGAAATCTAAATCAAATCTGAATCGCTTTCATGAATGCCACTAATAAGCAGCAGAGTGCAGACGCGCTGCCATCCTACTATTAGTGCGTTTTCAGCCCTGTCGGTGTGACCGTGGCTCAAATGCCCAAATTGAGAATCAACCTACATGAGACAACCAATTGCACAAAAACCAACTGGTTGCCCAATCACGTAGACTTCGATTTAAACAAAAACAGGAACATGAGAAAACGGCCTTAAGTCAGTGATTTTTCACCAAGACTTGCAATAATTGTACCGAAAATCTAAAAAAAAAATCAAACGAGCGAAATGGTACAGAATTTCTATGCCCATTATTGCATTAAAGAAGCAATATTGTACACACTCTGTGGATAGCATAAATTTGTTAAATTATGTATTTAGCACTGTGCTTTTAATGTCACATAAATTTGAATACGGACATTACACCCATGGGCCTTATGTCCGGTCAAATTCTGAGTTATATTTCAAAGTAGTGATTGCAATTTTTCAGATGGGCCTTATGTCCGTGGGCGTTTTGTCATGTCACCGTTATGAACACTACCTTAAGTTTGTAATGGTCTATAATAAGTAAGATAAGTGCAAAACCTGCTTCTTTTAACTCCAATAAATTCTAAAATAAATAAATGGATCAAAACAAAATTAATTAAACAGAAACAAAATGTTCTGGGCATTAAATTCTCATGCTATTTACAATTTGTTCTTGAAATAAAAAACAAAGGCTGGGAAAAAACAAAGAAATGATGCTATTAGTATAGGTCAGGAACCGACCCTCATTCCATAAACAAAGTGTTAAAACCAGAAGGAAAAATTGTTGGTTGTTCTTTGTCTGTTCTTATTTAAAATATTTTTAGTTTTCCGTCACTTTTCTCAAAGGTATTGACACGAAAGTAGGAATTTGTAATTTTCAGCTGATAAATAATCCGTTCAGCTGTTGACATGGGATCGTCACTATTGCAACGTTAGGGAAATTTGTTCCGGTTTCTTCGATTTCATGAACTGTAGTGCAGTCTGGGATCTTTTCAACTCTGAGTTCTCATAACTTTTGTGTGACTTATTGAGTCATGAGTCAGCTCGGTTTTGGGGCAATAAATCAAGTTCTCCATATATATTTTTGCGGCTTTTATAATTTGTTTTGAACTGTTTGCAGGGTACAATGTGCTGGAAAAAAACCCTATAGAGTCAGAATAAAAAAAAAAATTAAATCTACAAAAGGGGTAGTTAATAATGGCACTATAAAAAAGTTCAATATGTCATTAAGAGCCTGTCTTGCATCAAAAGTGTACAGTTTGAGAAAAAAAGAGTGTGTGTCATGAGACGCACGGTACGAGCGAAGCTCTTTACGATGAATCCGATTTAAGTAATGACAAAAGACACATTTGGATTCTGTATAAATAAATGTTAAATTATCAAATATTAGGTCACTCTCAAATCACTGTAAAGTCACTGTTAAGTCACCGTTAAGTCACTGTTAAGTCACTGTTAAGTCACTGTTAAGTCGCTGTTAAGTCACTGTTAAGTCACTGTTAAGTCACTGTTAAGTCACTGTTAAGTCGCTGTTAAGTCACTGTTAAGTCACTGTTAAGTCACTGTTAAGTCACTGTTAAGTCGCTGTTAAGTCACTGTTAAGTCACTGTTAAGTCACTGTTAAGTCACTGTTAAGTCACTGTTAAGTCACTGTTAAGTCACTGTTAAGTCACTGTTAAGTCACTGTTAAGTCGCTGTTAAGTCGCTGTCAAACAAAGAACATTATAGTTAGCACAGTATAGCATAGCACAGAATTCACAACTTGACCTTAATGCAGCCACTCTTTGCACCCCCAATCCCCGCATACCCACTATACCCCACCCGACCAACCCCAGATCCCCACACGATCCCCACACGATCCCCACCAGATCCCTACCAGATCCCCACCAGATCACCACCAGATCCCTTCCCAATCCCCACCAGATCCCTACCAGATCCACACCAGATCCACACCAGATCCCCACAAGATCCCCACCCGATCCCCACCAGATCCCCATCAGATCACCACAAGATCCCCACCAGATCCCCACCTGATCGCCACTAGATCCCCACCGGATTTCCATAAGATCCCCACTAGATCCCCACCAGATCTCCACCTGATCCCCACCAGATCACCACCTGATCCCCACCTGGTTCCCATCAGATTCCCACCAGATCTCCACCAGATCCCCACCAGATCCCTACCAGATGCACACCAGATCCCCACACGATCCCCACCAGATCCAAACCTGAGCTCACAAGGTCCCTACCAGATAACTACCACATGACCACCAGAACCAAACCAGATCAGCACCAAATCCGCGCCAGATCCTCACCAAATCTTCACCTGATCCCCACCAGGTCTCTACCAAATACCCATCACTTCCCCCCACTTCCACCTCACACTATCCAACTCCACACACAACCCACCTGCTACTACGCGGTAATGGTAAAAGCTGCTGATTTTGCAAATACAAAATACAAAACACAAAATCAAAGACATACCCCCAAAGAATCTGTCGCAAAGACATACCCCCAAAGAATCTGTCGCAAAGACAAAATTTTTCAAGATTCACTTCCCAGTCTGACGTCCGTAAAAGAGCTTCGCTCTAAAAATTACACTAGTTTACAGCATTTCCGATACCGACCATTTGGCAGTCATTTCATATGTAAGTCCCTTTGCTGAGTACAAAAATGCAGTCCAAATAATATTTAGTGGGGTCGTTTTCGAGCGGACTAATTAGTTTTAAGATTGGAAAAAAAGAAATACCTTCAGAAAAATGGATATATCTTCAGTATCGTGTCTTTCATTATGAAAAGGTAATGCTCTCATGAAAGGTAATTGAACGCCCTATCGTTCATTGATTCACCACATTTTCATCCGATGCTCGACTTTGGCGCTATAAAGGCTTTTATCTGCAACTTTGCACAATATATATTAATTTAAAAAAAAAAACTAGATTTTATGTGCGATTTTCATCTCGAAAAAAAATGTGTAAAATTTATTTTATTACTGTTCACTAAAGATTTATCTTCTTCAAATACATCTCCACATAAATAATTAAAGTCCGATCAAAAATAAAGTTATTGGCATTTTAGTAAAAAGTGGAGAGTTCCAACTTCAAGCAAATTGACTTAGTTTGACTGTTTCATGTTCGTTATAGAAGGCTTAGGTAACATTCAAACTATTCTATTTAAGAGCTATGAGCTGCGATTTTATTTTGTACCTGGTAAGATTATTTTGGAATTGACTTAGGTTGAAAAATGAATGTAAGGCGTCAAATTGAATGCAAAAATGATCTTGATATGCTTTCGGGCATTACATCTGTATTTTCGACTCTGCCAACAATTTCACGATCACTCAACATTGTGCGGATCTTATTGTGCTTCTCAAAATAGATAGATCTTAGGCCTAAGATAGGATTATATAAAAAGATACTGTGCGGTGAACATCATAGTGCGTCACCGGAGCATCTCATTTGGTTAATTTGGTTTCGGCAAAAAGTCGATATGCTCTAAAGGTGTTATGTTTGCCAAGGTAACAATAAAGAACGTGTTTTTTTGTCATTTTTATGAACAATTTTTTTCCTACGTCTAGAGTTCAACTGCAATATTATTCTCTCTGTGTGCCATTGGCACAGGGTATAAAAAGTTGTTTGCCAATATATGTATATGCCTTTAGCGAAACCGAAATATGTTTTAGTTTTTAGTTAGCGCCGCAGTCAATTTTTTTATACCCGTTACTCGTAGAGTAAAAAGGGTATACTAAAGTCGAGCAAATGTATGTAACAGGCAGAAGGAATTATTTCCGACCATATAAAGTATATATATTCTTGATCAGCATCAACAGCCGAGTCGATATATACATGTCCGTCTGCCCGTCCGTCCGTCTGTCTGTATGAACACCTAGATCTCCGAGATGGTAAGATATAGAGGTTTGACATATATGGGACAAATGCTTCTTTTATCTGCACGCAGATCAAGTTTGTTTCAAATTTTGGTCACGCCCCCTCGTATCTTCTAGAGATAGTTAGTAATTAGCTAAATAAATGGATTTGCCAAAGAAATGATAAAGATCGGATGAACGGTTCTCAAGTTATGAGCAAAACAGTGAACCAAGCAACCCCGCTAACCCTCCTCCCACCCTAAAAATATGTTGCATACTTTTCGGATGGTCGCCCTAAGAAACGCAGGAACACTGTTAAACATGTTATTTCATGAGTAACGGGTATTTCGAAGTCGGTTAGAGCCGACTTTAACTTACGCTTTCGTTTTTTTACATTCGACGACGTACAAAACCTGCAAATTTAACAAGTAAGAAAGTCGGTCAAGCCCGACTATAACATACTCTGTACCTGTAGTGGAAGCTGAATGCAATGCTGGTGCTGCGCTCATCTCTTAGTCTTTCTCTCACTCTCACTCTCTCTCTCTCTCTTTAAGATTGTGCGGTGTTAGTTGTAATAGGGTGGGAGGGGGGGGGGGGGAGGGTGATGTACTTTTTTGCTCATAACTTGAGAACCGCTCATCCGATCTTTATCATTTCTTCGGCAAATCGACACAGTTTGCTAATTACTAACTATCTCTAAAAGGTACGAATCGTCTAACTTCAAAACTGTAGGAGATATAACGTTTTTTCCAAATTGCGGGGGCGGAAGGGGGCGTGGCAAAAATTGAAAATAAACTTGATCTGCCTGCAGCTATAAGAAACATTTGTCCCATACATGCCAAACCTCTATCTCTTACCATCTCCGAGATCTGTTTGTTCATACGGACGGACGGACAGACAGACGGACAGACGGACAGACAGACGGACATGGCTATTTCGACTCGGCTGTTGATGCTGATCAAGAATATATATACTTTATAGGGTCGGAGATGATTCCTTCTCCCTGTTACATACTTTTGCACAAACTTAATATACTCTATGTACCTTCGGAACAGAGTATAAAAACTTCATTAAAAAGGAACTCGTGGCACAGTGTAAGATTTTGCCAATCTAGGGGGACTTAATTGAAAAAAATGTTAAAAAAGTTAAAAATTTCTGTTTTTTACGTACCTTACGCCCTTTAAGGTGCCACGCCTACTTTAACTTTTCGTCCAGAAATTTCTTTGCAAAATCTTACACTGTGCGGGGATTACCTAACCTACCTAACCTAATCGATGACACTTTTTCCAAAATTTTTTAGAACGGTCGTATACTAAATATTTACTAATTTTTTTTAGATGCTTCATTCTTATTATAATTTTGCATATGAATATTTAACATGGGGATTAACAAGCGTCGGCTGATGATATCTGAAGTTCTGGAGTCTGAAAGGTCCTACTGAGTGTCAAAATTAATTACATTAATTGCACTCAGAGTAGTGCTGCCTTTGATGATGTCCCGCTGTCTCTATAATTCTTAAGATTTTCTAATGCTCCAAAAATGTAAAGCAGAGGTCCCCAGCCAAAGCCCCTTGGGGCCGAACACACTCAGCGAATATGCACACACATTCATGTTTCTCGTCCATACAACTTGGGGCTGGTCGGAACATGAGTCACAGTAAGAAAACCATTTTTGTTTTCAATTTTATCATTCTTAAACTCGGCGATTGATAATTTGACATGTTTTCAAAAGAATATTTTCTCAGTTGGCAGTGGCATCTTCTCTCCTTCCATTGCCGACCACTGGTATTAAACACATTAAATTAGACCGGTCGGAAAATTTTTTTTTTTTATTTTCAATATTAGCGCTCTAAAACTCGGTCGTGGTAAATATTACATGATTTTGCGCTTATCTACAAAATTTGGTCGAAATCGCTAACCGTCGAAGAGAGCTTTTTCAAGTGTTCGCAGTTAGCTTTGCTTTCCTGTTCCGTAAGTAATTCAAGCTTAAAATATTTGATTGTATTTTCTCCAGTGCATCATAAGATCAGGTGTTTGACCAGGCTGCATATCATTAATTACTCACCAGGGCGGTACGACAAATCGTGCTAAACCCAAAAACCCAGCCACAGACACAGACCAAACCCGAAAAACCACATCGCATGACGTATGCAAATCATTGTGGGTTGCCTTCGCAGCGATGGCAGGAAATGAGCAGACCAAGGCTGAGTTGTTCCCAGAAATCCCGAAATCCCCCCACTCCAATGGCCCATGGCCTGGCTGTTGGCATTTTCGGTTGCCATATGCCGCAGCATTTTGGCTTGTGCAGGAAATCAAACAGAATAATTCAATTTCAATACAAAGACACAGCACTCACACGACGACAAAACGACAAAACGGAAAAAGGAAGTTTATGTAATTGTGTTCACATACAAATTCAATTTTGCTTTCGGCAAGAAAATTGATTTCCCTTCGCTTTGTTGTTGTTGTTGCTGTTGCTGTTCTTTGCCTACGCTAATTCAGTGTCTTCCATGGGACCGGCTAAGGCTAAGCACACCGAAACGGTGTCTCCATTAGGTGTCGCACATCGGCGTTGGGATCGATAGAGGAACCGAGCACTCAAGCGACGATGGGCTAATTGAAATCATGGGCGTGTGTAAGTGCAAGTTGCTCCATCAATGGCAAATTTGCATTTCGCATTGACTTGAAGTTTGTCGGGTTGTCCCACATGCACTCAAGAAATTGCCACAAGGCACGCACAATGGATGCAGCCTTCTCTCTGTGCCTCTGTGAGTGTGTGTGTGTGTGTGTTTGCGAGCCAACATTTGCATAGTTTTGTTTGTTTGCCTTTTGCATGTGGAAATTTTATGACTCTTTATGAGCGTTTTGTTGTTGTGTTTTTGATGGCCCACAGGCACACGCACGCACACTTATGTACAGTGGGAGCCAATGGGGAATGCAGCAAACATTGAATCACTTTTGAAGGCCCGACGATAAAGGAATTTAAAGGCTTACCTCGCAAATTTTTGACCAAGGGCAATTGAAGGTTATATATGGGCATCCTTTAGCATCCTGAACGAACAGATTTATGCGAAATATTCACAGAATCATGGCCAGAAAAGTACATGAAATTGAGTAACTCATGTATTTTGGCGGAGCTGAATTTAGACCTCAGGGCAAGCCTCGGTCAAAAAGTAGGTCTTTGTCAGAAAACCTTTTTTGTTTTTAATGTTAACGTCTCCCAAACTCAGCGAATATTTATATTCGGGGGTGTCACAGAAATCTCTAGAGATTTTCGCCTCGATTGGTTTCCAAAATGCTCGAAAAATCAGTCGGTGTCCCAGAACTTCAAGAGATTTAAATTTCTTATTTGAAAATCAAGTTGGAAGGTTTGTGTCCATGCTAATGGTATTTTTCTCTCAAATCTATAAACAAGGTTGTCCTTTCTTGCAAAAAATTTCCCATCTTCTAGCTATGAGTTATTTTAATGATTAAATGGAATTATTTGATAGTTTACATGTTTTACGATGTATTTTTATACCCTTGGAGAGGGTATATTAAAATTGTCCGGATGTTTGTAACGCATAGAAGGAAGCATCTCCGACCAGATAAAGTATATATATTCTTGATCAGCATGCCGAGCTGAGTTGATATAGCCATGTCCGTCTGTCCGTCTGTCCGTCCGTCTGTTTCTATGCTATCTCCTCCGTCAGTTTTAAAGCTATCGTAACCAAACTTTGCACGAAGTCTTTTGGTATAAATACGCTGCACATTTGTCGGAACCGGTCGGATCGGATGACTATAGCATATAGCTCCCATAGGAACGATCGGTTGAAAAACTAGTTTTAGTGAGAAAAACTTTTTTGTTTTCAATGTTATCGCTCCCAACGCTCGTATTTATAAGTTTTTAGTGATTTCACATAATTTCACCAAGCCATGTCGAAATCGGACCACTATATAGTATAGCTGCCATACAAACTGTCAGGCACATATCAAGCTCCAAGGGTATATAAACTTCGGTCGAGCCGAAGTTAGCTTGCCTCTATTTTTAAATTATAATTCAAATTAAAGTCATAGTCTTCAAAAATAAAATGCAAAATTCAAAAATTTTTTTGCGCCAATCATTAAATGTAACTTGGCAACCCTTAGCGCTTGTTGGTACTCAGAGAGCGTCACCATATGTAGAGGGCGCCAGCAAAGGTTGAGTAGCGATTTTGTTTGTCAACATTCGGTTGGTTTTGCGAACAATTATTGAAACGCAAATTTGAATATTAAATCAATAAAAATATTTAATTCATTTGATGCAATCTATGCAGAAAAATAGTGTTGATTACATTTCCAATACCAACTTTACTTATCAAAATTGATTTAGTGGTGAATTTCGCCAAATCTCCCCACAAAACACGAGAGAATTAAAACCAACCGACGAGAGATTTCTGTGACACCGAGAATTGGTTTTGGGTTGAAATTTGGTTGGAAGAGATTTCTGTGTCGCCGCTGATTATATGCTTTTACACAGATTTGGACCAAATCGGACGGCTCTATCCATATAAAATGTCGGACATACCCAGTGCGGATTTCTTTATCATTAACGAGAACGTAAGTTAAAGTCGGCTCTAACCGACTTCCTTCAAAAAAAAACGCTTAACAGTGTTCCTGTTCCCTAGGGGGTGACCACCACCAAAAGTACGCAACAATTTTTTAGGGTGGAGGGGGTGGGGGTACTTGGTTCACTCTTTTGCTCATAACTTGAGAACCGTTCATCCGATCTTTATCATTTCTTCGGCAAATTGATTAATTTTGCTAATTACTAATTATCTGTAGAAGGTTCAAACCGTTTATCTTCAAAACTGTAGGAGATATAACGTTTTTTCCAAATTCCGGGGGCGGGAGGGGGCGTGGCCAAAATTTGAAATAAACTTGATTTGCGTGCAGATAAAAGAAGCATTTGTCCCATACATGTCAAACCTCTATCTCTTACCATCTCAGAGATCTAGTTGTTCATACAGACAGACGGACGGACGGACAGACGGACATGTCTATATCGACAAATATGGTCGGAAATGATTCTTTTACTCTACGAGTAACGGGTATAAAAAGAACGGAAATAATTTTTTGATGTGAAACATCTTTAGTTTCGGTACGGACGATTTTAGTAGGAGTAAAATTTCATTTCAACGTCACGTGACGCTGACGGCAAACACACACACAAGAGGATGGGAAGATGGGTGGGTTGTGGGAAAGATCTTGGTGGGATCTTGGTGGGATCTGGGAGCGATATGTTGTGTGGATCTAGATGAGGAAAGCCATGGGAACTGCGCGAGATCTGGCAGAGTTCTAGGTGAGATCTGGGAGGGTTCTGGGTGGGATCTGGGTGGTAATGGGGGTGAGATCTGGGTGTTTTCTGGGTGGGATCTGAGTAGTATCTGGGTTATTACTGGGTGGGATCTGAGTGGGATCTGGCTGAGATCTGGGTGGGATCTGGGAGGGTTCTGGGTGGTTTCTGGGTGGGATCTGGGTGGGATATGGAAGGGATCTGGGTGGGATATAGAAGGGATCTGGGCGGGATCTGAGTGGGATCTGGGCGGGAACTGGGTGGGATCTAAATGGAATCTGGAAGCGATCTGGGTGGGATCTGGAAGTGATCAAGGTGGGAAGTAGAAGGGATCTGGGTCGTATCTGGAAGGTATTTGGGCGGGATCTGGGTGGTAACTGGTTAGCGCTTGGCTGGTATCTGGGTGGGATCTGAGTAGTATCTGGGTGGTTTCTGGGTGGGATCTGGTTGGGATCTGGATGGGATCTGGAAGGGATCTGGGTTGCATCTGGGGTGGGATCTGGGAGGGATATGAGTGGGGTCTTGGATCTCACTTTGGTGGTTTCTTGGGGGGTTATCTATATAAGCACAATAAACTTCCTCAAAAAATGAAAGAACACTTCAGAGATCTTGTTTCTGGTATTTCTACTTCCCGTTAAACTTTTTCTTTCAAAAAGAGAACCCTTGCTGATTTCTATACCATTAAGAGAGACTGTGATTTGAAAATAAGCTTTTAAACTTAGGATCATGTTTCACATCAAAGACTCGTGAGTGTTACCCGCCACACTACCTTTTTTTTGCGATTAAATGGAATATTTTTTAACCTAACTTCTTGTGTTTTATTTTTTTTTTGCGGGATAAATTCTAGGAATTCTTTCCATGACAGCTACTGAGGCTTGGGGTAGCTTACTTTACCCAGTTAATTGGTAAGGCAGATGGCGAGGGAATTTTATTGAAGAGGCATGACATCTTGTCTACGATAGGCGAGAAATGCTTCAAAGCCAATGAGACAACGTGAATTATGGATAAATGAGTTTCCGAAAGATAAATATGGACTACGTTCTGCAAAGTTGCTAACAGCTGCAGAGCTCAGTTAATATGAGTCAAGAACTATAAGGGAAGCAAGAAAGGAGCTGGCCACGATTTGAGCTCAGTTGGTGAATGAGGTCGTTTCCAAGTGTAAATAAGGGGAGGGGGAGGAAAAATTTTGGAATAAACCCCAGAAAGACCAGCTCAATTATATTTATGAAAATCAAAAACAAAACCAAAACGAAAATAAAAATGAAACTTTTTATTAAAATCGTATTTGAATATTTTTCACTTTTTTTTCTTCAGGCAAAGTCTGAAAATATAATAAAGTTTAATCCATTCGGCATTAAATCAAACTGGGTTGTCCCATTTTCATTAATCCCACATTTAATTAAGCAAAAAATTGCAGCACAGTTTATTTCCAAGACAGGATCATTTTAAGCGGGTTCGAGATTGATTGGAGCTCGATGTGTAATACTGATTTGATCCCAGGAAAGACACCTTCTTAATTCCATTGACCACGATAAAAAAGAAAAATACAATTTTGGCTCACTGGGTTCTAAACATGCTACCTGGTAGTAATAACTTGTGATGTCTAAAAGGATTGAAGTCAGCACATTTGGAATGATACAAGTTCAAAAGACTTGGGTCAATTTTAAAGCGATTAAATAGAGTATAATATCTTGTAAGTCAAGATTTAATTTACAAGCTCAAGGTTAAAAAGGCTAACAATTTCCCAACGTTTTTTTTTCCCAATATAGTATTTTTTAAACTATTATCAAGTTCTTTACCATGGTGCAACATTCTTTCCAAAAATACAATTACCAAATGTTCCCAAGTGCGTGATTTTGTTTGTTGATGTGGGCAGGGAGGAGGTTTTTGTGGTGTGTTTTATTGCGCTTAAGTGTTGTGACCCGCTAGTCTCCAACTCCATCTTCTTCTCTCTCAGGCACTGTCATCGCTGTACAAAGTTTCGTTGTGCTTCACTTTTTATTGCAGTTGGAAATGAATTTCACATATGCGCCTGACAGTTACGATGATGACAGGCGCCAGCGGCTCCAACTTGTCACATTAAACAAAGTGTGCCTTCGTTCCATTCTTGAGGCTGCGTCTAATTAAATTTGCACGCGCCTTTTTGGGCAAATGGTTTCTTGCTAATTCTCTGCTCTTTGGGCAAATCTTGGCGAGCGCAATTAAATTAAACGCGTGCAATTATTTTAAAACCCTAAGAAAATACACAAAATCAGCAAAATCATTCTCCCCGTGGATGTGAAGCGGGGCAGGTGCGCCCTAATGAGATGTCGACGCTGGCTGCGCGCGAACTTTGCCTTGGAGTAAAAAATGCGACGTTGCCTCCACTTTGACATGCAAATAAATCAGATTTGCATAAAGAGCAGCCTCCTGCTAGAGGTATCCTTAATAACGCTAGACACATCCCGCATCCCACAGTTCACAGTTTACATTTGGCCAGACACAAAAGGTGGAAATGTTCGCTGCGTTGAACTCTCGCACATTTTTTACTTGCCAGCTGACACCGCTGGGCTCCTTGAGATTGAGTGTTGCCGGCGGAGCAGTGTCTTGACATTTGAAGTGAAGGCAGTGTCTGCCCTGAAGATACTCGCACTTGGAAGATAGATCAAAAGACGCAACCAGATAATGGACAGACAAATTTATGTGATGGTTGCAAAAATACACAAATGTACAATTTAAAATTATTTGAAATTAATTAAAGAAAGTCGCAATGCTGGCACAAAGAGGTTAATGTGAGAATGTGGTGTGAAACTCTTGGGGTCGTATAAATAACAGAAATAATGACAGTATAAAAAGTATCACACAAAATTAAACCTAAGGAAGCAGACATTTTAAGCGATTTACAGAAATCTAATTTAAAATATTTGCAAAAATATTTCAAAAGTCGAAGAAAATGAAAACCAAGGTTTAAACCAGGGTTCGATAAGTAAAAAAACTGGTACATAAATCAAACCTGAGACCCCAACAATTGGCACAGTTAAGAGTCCTTGAGTGAACGAGTGTCAAATATTTCGAAATATTGAGTTTCAACATCTCTTTAGAACTCCAAACTTCGTCTGCCATCGCACTTCTGCAGGCTATTGCTTATTGTCCTAGGCGTTTCTTTTTTCATTATTTTATTATAATACCTACCTCTTCAACATCTATATTTCCAATTAAACCTCTTCGATGCTTTCGTATAAAAACTTTACTGAACTAAATCAACTTATTTGTACAACAGACTAGACTCGGTTGATTAATTCAATTGCGACATCAAACTATAAACTTTTTAATTCTGAGTACAATAAGAAAAATCTTGCAGAGGACCCTAAAAAACTTTATAGCATGGTCAGCTCTAAACGTAGATCTTCTTTTTTACCTTCCTTTTTTTTTCTGGGTGACCAAAGGGCTAGCACTGATTGCACTGCCGTTGGTCATTCCGGTTTCTTCTCACGATTCCATCTTCTGCCATTATATCGATATATTTCTGAAATTCTCACCTGACAACATTCCAAGGTGTGAGCTTAAAGAGGTTTGTGTTTCTTTATGCAAAACTTCGCCATAGCTTTTTAATAAATATCTAAGAATCTCCTGTCTTTCCGAATCTTTAAAAAAAGATTCTTATCTTCTATTCCTCTTCATAAAAAGGGTGGAAAATCGGATATGTTCAATAAGCGTATGGCTAAGCTATTCGCCATTCAAAATAATTTGAACATTGTTACCTAATCCTTAAAACACTATTGCAAATCGATTGTATCACCTTTCCAGCATGGATTTACAAAGTGCCGGTCAACTACAACCAATTTGCTTGAGTTTACCTCAATTATCATATGTTTTCTCGGATGCCTAGGTACGCCGATGATTTAAGACTTATATTATCTTTCAACGACCCGATGCAATCCAGGTTAAACTCCTTGCAGTCCAGGTGCTTGTTTATGACTTTCCATCGTTACAAACCTTTGCTGGTTGAATCGAATATCTACAGTCGTTGATCTGTTAATAGAGAATATGGTGTACTTGGATTCATTAAGCGTTGGTCGAAGGAATTCAATGAAGCTTGTTTACACTGCTCTTGTCCGTACTGCTCGTATAAAAAGCATATAAGCTGTATTGAATCAGTTTAGAAGCAATTCTTGCTTTTTCCCCACGTGATCTTAATTGAAACCCTAACCTTTGTCTGTCATCGTACTCCAGCAGACTCTTGCTTAATGACATTCTGTCGTGAGCTAATCGTAAAGCAGCCCTAGGCGAATCTTTTCTTCATAAGCTGAGTATTGGTGAAATAGACTCTTCCAAACTTTTAGGTCGCCTTAACTTCTCCGTACCTTCTAGGCCGACTGCAACTAATTTGAGTATAGGTTTTATAGCGAAAAGTTGCTGATTCTAAAAATCTGTTTTTCTATTCAAATACACTAACATAGTTTTTCCACTCTAGAGTGATTCGCACTTAATTAAAGCACACTCAAAATTGAATTTTATCAATCGCCTTAACATCTACAGAACTTGGCTTACTTAAATCTCTTCCATTCTGATAACAGAATATCTATTTGCTACCTCAATTGGTAGACAAGTTTTTTCTGTGCAGCGTCATCTGTTCGCCAACTCGTTACGTTCTATAAACTATTGAACGACTGACAGCATATGGGTTGGGAAAACTGAGCTTAACTCGGAGTAACACACCAATACAAATGTCTCTAAGAATTTTTCATAAACGAATAAGCTAGCCAGGGGGGGACAACAGACATGGCAGGTGCAAGTGGAGCAACAAATAACCCCAACAAACTGGAACGAGGAAAAATATTATTCTACTTTTGGCTTTTGGCTGAAAATAGCATCAAAGGATTTATTATGCTATTGTATGGCACGGGAGAGGGAAAGGGAGAGAGAAGAGTGAAAGGGGTAAATGTTAATTTCGTTTCCTCAACTACTGGGACTTAAACTGTCAGCAACTTGGTTAGAGTCATTTTTAACTCTGGCAACTGCCACACATGTGTTTGGCCACAGAAGTAATCATTTCTCAACTGCAAAATTCTGAGCTATTGTTAAAAATTTAATTAACACATTTGTTTTGTGACAGTGTTCATAGAACTGGCTTTAGCTTTTTGTGCGAATTCCCTTGCTTGGCAAATCAATTTCGTTTACAGAGCACAAGACTATGACTATGACTGCTTTTATGGCTATGACAACTGTCTACATCAGCAACAGAGTACGTTTCATTGTCATTGTCCCAGTCGGGATTCACCTGAGTCAACGGATATTCTTTGTAGATGAAATCATTTCAAACTAGACGGAAATGCGGCGCTTTGCTAAGCTTGTTACAATGATTTTAATTGTATTTGAAAAATAATGCTACGAAATATGATGCAACCATAAAGTAATTAGACTGACCCAGAGGTTGATTAATATGAATTATTTCCACTTAGTAACGATTAAACTCTTAATTATCCAGATGACTGAAATGACCATGACAAAAACTTTGTAAAGTCTTAAACTTAAGACCGTTAATCACAGACCCAGTTGATGCCACAAAAAGATGAAGTCATTCAACCTGCCAAGAAATCCCTCTGTAATGCCCAGTAAATCTGTTACTAATGAAACAATTATGTGCAACGATTAATAAGCTATGGAGCCATAAACAAGTTCGGCGTGAGGAAAATAATCGAAAATGAGAAACGACCAAATATGTAAGAGACGTGACAGGCATGTCAACGGGGCGTATGATGAATATGTATGCATACAAAGGTGAAAAATGGCGACCCGCAGTGACATTCAAACAAAAATCGATATATACACTTTACCACTTAAATTTATGTCAGGCAACTGCTTCATTTTGCCATAAATTGTTTATCAACAATTAGTTTTTATCCATAGATTGCATAATATTTGCATATGACAGGTGATGGCACTCACCTGAGCGGATCCTTGATGTGTATGTAACGGTCCATTGATATGGCGCACAGATTCAAAATCGACGCCGTCGAGCACATGACATCGAAGGCCACCCACGTATCACAAAACTGGGCGCCAAAGATCCAATAGCCTGCAATGAAAATTAAAATAAAAAGAGAGAGAAAGAGAGAGCGAATGAGTTGATGGACCGACAGTCTGTCTGGCGGACTGATTGCTTAATAACTACTCGACTCCATCTGTGCGGAAATTGCCATGTTGCGGTGCCCACTGCGAGTGCAAACGGCGTCACAGCAATCAGTTTCTTGTTTTACTCATTCATGACATAAATTGCATTTAAATGATTTCATAAATTCATTTCCGCTTCCGAGAAAATAAAAACTCAACCTTTTCGGCATCTTTATAAGTGCACTGCAATCATGGACAAATGATGTTCCGAAAGGCATTGGGCAGTCAATTCAAGTTCCGTGCGTGACCAGGTCGGAAATCCGTTTGACTTCATGAAAGAAGTCAACGGCATACACACATGATAAATTGAATCTCAGTTTTGATATAAAAAGGTTATTTATGGTGTGTGGCTTTCATTTTGGTTTTGATGATGATACGCAAACGCATATTAAGCTTATTGTGGCTTTCATGTCGCTCGTCGCACGAACGTGTTACAGGAAATGGCTCTTCAGTGCACAGGATATGTCGTTTTTGGTAATGGTATATGCCCCCAAATTCAATGAAGCCAACCAAATTGGTAGATAAACATCCAACAAAAATTATCATACAGAATTATGCGGCTTACGAATGTTGATTTTGGTTAAACAACACTGAAATGACACAGTCAATTTGATATGCGCGTTTTTCAGAACGGGGGCGCGCCGGTAGTATCATTAGAAACATCTGAGTTCAATTAATTAAGTTAAAAAAAAAAGATACAAATTTTGACCGAAGATATCAATTTGATATTTGGAGTATTGAAGAGAATTTGATACTCAATAGTTTCAAATTGATGTCTAAACTGTGTCACTTTGATGGCAACTTTTTTTTGAGTGTGGAACTATTGGTTTTCCTATTTACAGCTTAATACAGTAAATTCCGGGATACAAGACCAAATTTTGAGAAAAAAAATTTCAAAAAATAAATCCCTTTCTCCCTTTCAGTCAGAGCCACAATTTTAAAGTAACAACTTCGTCGCTTAATATATATTCTCTTAGGCCTTTAATCGATCTATTCTGAAAAGCACAATAAGATCTGAGCAAAAACATCATAGTTATTTAGGGAACAATTTTGCTTCTGGGAGCGGAAGTTAAGCACTGTGCTTATTGCAGGCAGCTAAGGCGTATGGGTCAGATTGCGCGCGAGTTTGTGTGAGTGAGCGTGTGTATGTGTTTCTGTTTGCATGTGAGTCTCTATTGGACAGGGTATTTTAAAGTTAGGCCACTCGACTGTAACGCTCTTACTTTTTCATTTAACTTATTTGGACCTTGAGCCAGCTAAACTCACTAATTAAACATTAGAAAGGTCGCCAAATTAATTACAAACTTTATATAAGAGACGGCACGCTATCTTGTTTTGTAAACGAAACTAACAAAAGTTTCAAGAAACAACGCAAACGCTTTTTTGAATGCGTGCATTCAAAATTTAACGGCCTGTTCTAAGCTCTCTCAAAAAGCTGCTTTAGCTTTTGTACTTGGAACTTTGAGCTTAAGCTTAAGCTTATGTACACCAAAAAGTTGAAAACTTGGTAGCTCGACCAATTTTTACTTTGACTGTTTTTTGAGGTTCCCAACTGATTAAAACATTGATTGTATGGAAAGGCAGGTGAAGCGATGGTTTCGACAGCGATGGGCCTACTGAAGATTCATTCGGGAGAATGATGAAACGATACCGTATAGGCAACCAGCTCATTTTTGGTGTACAATAATGCATAAGTTGTTTTCGTTTGTGAAAAAACACAATTTTTGTGGACCTTGAGCCAGCTAAACTCACTAATTATACCCGTTACTCGTAGAGTAAAAAGGGTATACTAAAGTCGTGCAAATGTATGTAACAGGCAGACGGAATCATTTCCGACCATATAAAGTATATATATTCTTGAACAGCATCAACAGCCGAGTCGATATAGCCATGTCCGTCTGTCCGTCCGTCCGTCTGTCCGTCTGTCTGTATGAACACCTAGATCTCAGAGATGGTAAGAGATAGAGGTTTGACATGTATAGAACAAATGCTTCTTTTATCTGCATGCAGATCAAGTTTATTTCAAATTTTGGCCACGCCCCCTCCCGCCCCCGCAATTTGGAAAAAACATTAAATCTCCTACAGTTTTAAAGATAGGCGATTCGTTCCTTCTAGAGATAGTTAGTAATTAGCAAAATGAATCGACCAAAAAAATGATAAATATCGGATGAGCGGTTATCAAGTTATGAGTAAAAAAGTGAACCAAGCCCCCCCACACCCCACCCACCCTAAAAAAATGTTGCCTACTTTTCGGATGGTTACCCTAAGGAACGCTGGAACACTGGCCAAAATGTTGTTGAATTTAAAATCTATTCTATATATGGGTAATTATTTCTGAAGTGGGCAACTATTTTTTTTCATAGTCTCCAAATATTTTAATTTTTTTGCCAGGGTGAAACCGCAGTTTTCAACGATTTTTAATAGATTTTTCAGAATTTTACCATTGTGGGATGCAAAGATATAGCGACTGTTTATATTTGTTAAAGTAGGTTATAACTAAATATTTAATGGGCCTAAAAATAAATAAAAATTTTCTAAAAACATTGCTTTTCCTTTACTTTGTGGTAAAAATATTTGCGATTGTTGAACTGGAGGAAGAAACCGCCGAAACTTAAGAAAATAAAATTTAAATCGCGGCTTGTGGAAAAACGGCCATTTTGAGATTTTTCAAAAAAATTAAGACTAATCCTTATGATAATCTTCGTACTCTGAAAAAAACTTTATAATGGGATGGCCATAACTTTCCAAGAAATTAAAAAAACCGCGACACAAAGTACCATTTTTTGATTTACCAACGATCAACTTCATAAAGACCTTAAACCATACCTAAACATAGACCGAACTGCGTTTATAGATTCTCCAATGAAGCTTTGGTTCATGGACTATGGTCATTTTTGTTCTCTCAATTGGCTTTAAAAAATATTGACCAATTGGGCATCAACCAGCTTTTCCAATATTATGCAAATGATCTTATTAGTGATGTTTTTAATCACCAGCAGAAAAACAGCTCAAATCATTTAATTACTTTAGTTCCAGGCATCTTAGCTTTTTGCGATTTGACTACCAAAGACATTTAAAAATTAAACTTTACTTTTTCTTGCTGGCAGTGAAGAATATTACTATTAAGACAAATTGGATAAATTTGGAGGAACTGGTGATACCCAAATGGTCAATGTTTTTCAAAGACAATTGCTAAAATAAATACGCCTATAACCCCTGAACCAAGGCTATATTGGTGAATCTGGAAATGCAGTTCGGTGTGTTTTTAGGTCTTACCTATTGCCTATATGAAGTTGTTCGTGGGTGAAACAAAAAATTGTACATCATTTGACGGTGTTTTGCATTTCGCGGAAAGTTATGGCCGTCCCATCATAAAGCCTTTTTCAGATCACTAAGAATGTCAAGAGGATTACTCCTGATTTTTTTGAAAAATCTCAAAATGGCCGTTTTTTCACAAACCGCGATTAAAATTTTTTTTCTTAAGTTTCGGCGGTTTCTTCCTCCAGTTCAACCATCGCAAATATTTTTACCACAAAGTAAAGGAAAAGCAATATTTTTTGAAAATTTTTATTTATTTTTAGGCCCATTAAATAACACAAGTTTACAAAAAAAGGCCATTTTTTGCAACAGAGAACTTTGCAACCGTTCCTTATGTATTTTTGGCCGCTGAACTCAGATAAATTGTCAATTTTCTTCCAGCACGTAAGGTTCACGAGATATTTGCATTACATTTGTTGGTCGTGTGGCCACATTAAGTGTCCTATTCGAACCAACTATATTTTAATGTAAGCTGCATTGAATGACGTTAAAGAAAAACCAAACACGAAGTTTAGATTTTGCTGATAAGGTACCAATTTTTGGATTTGAACATTAATAATGTGGGTTTTTTTGAAAAAATCGATTTTTTTTGCAAGTTTAAGAATTCTGTAAATTTTTCTGCTAAATTTTAAAAATCTTAGAAAAATATAGTTGGTAGGCCTTTGTTTCTTCTTATTTCAATTATTTTCAGTTTTTCGTTTTCATTGCGATTTTAAAAAGTTATTGTCCAAAAACCTTAAAAAATTTTGTAATATTTTTACATTTTTTTAACAATATTAAGCCTTAAAATGTCTAAAAATTTTTAAAAATCGATCTTAAATAATTTTTTAATATCCATTCTTTGGTTTAAAAATAACTACCGTGTTATTTTCAAGCTACAAAAAATTTTGGCGGTAAATGTTGTCCAAAAAAACCGAAAATTTGTATAGTTTTTGGGCTATAACTTGAAAGCGCATTGAGATCGGACAACTGAAAATATGTAAAACAAGAAAAAACAAAGGACTACCAACTATTTTTTTCTAAGATTTTTAATATTAGCGGGAAAGTTTTCAGAATTTTTTAAACTTTGGAAAAAATCGATTTTTTTCAAAAAATAACTACATTTTTAATATTACAATCCAAAAATTTGTACCTTATCAGCAAAATCAAACTCGAGTTTGGTTTTTCTGTAACGTCATTCAATTCAGCTCACATTAAAACGAAGTTGGTTGCAATAGGACACTTAATGCGGCCACAGGACCAACAAATGTAAAGATACCTCGCTTATGCAAATATCTCGTAAACCTGACGTGCTGGGAGAAAACGGACAATTTATCTGAGTTCAGCGGCAAAAATACATAAGGAACGGTTGCTAACTTCTCTGGTCCAAAGTTGGCCTTTTTTGTAAACTAGTGTAATTAGTTACAACCAACTTTATCAAATATAAACAGTCGCTATATCTTTGCATCCCACAATGGTAAAATTCTGAAAAATCTATTAAAAATCGTTGAAAACTGCGGTTTCATCCTGGCAAAAAAAAATTAAAATTTTTGAAGACTATGAAAAAAATTGTTGCCCACTTCAGAAATAATTACCCATATATATTATTTATACGCTTGTATAGGGTATGTTGAAATTGTTCGGATGTTTGTAACGCACAGATAGAAGCCTCTCCGACCACATAAAGTTTTTATATTCTTGATCAGCAAATGTTGAAATAACCATGTCCGCCTGTCCGTCTTCGGTCTGTTCGTCCGTCTGTTTCAATGCTATCTCATACGTCAGTTTTAAAGCTATCTTAACCCAACTTTGCACGAAGTCTTTTGGTGCAAATACGCTTGCACATTTGTCGGAACCGGCCGGATCGGATGACTATATAGGAGCAAAGGGATATTCGATCAAAAACTAGTGTAAATAGCTATTAAACAAAAATAAAAAAAAAAAATTTCTTATATATCTAAAGGAAAATATATAAAAAAATGGTGGGGGTGAGGTGGGGTGTATATTTTAAAACCCGTTACTCGTAGAGTAAAAAGGGTATACTAAAGTCGTGCAAATGTATGTAACAGGCAGACGGAATCATTTCCGACCATATAAAGTTTATATTTTCTTGAACAGCATCAACAGCCGAGTCGATATAGCCATGTCCGTCTGTCCGTCGTCCGTCCGTCCGTCTGTCGTTGTATGAACACCTAGATCTCAGAGATGGTAAGAGATAGAGGTTTGACATGCATGAGACAAATGCTTCTTTTATCTGCACGCAGATCAAGTTTGTTTGTTGCCACGCCCCCTCCCGCCACCGCAATTTGGAAAAAAGTTATATCTCCAACAGTTTTAAAGATAGGCGATTCGTTCCCTCTAGAGATAGTTAGTAATTAGCAAAATGAATCGAAGAAATGATAAATATCGGATGAACGGTTATCAAGTTATGAATAAAAAAGTGAACCAAGCCCCCCCGCTTACACCCCACCCACCCTAAAAAAATGTTGCCTACTTTTCGGATGGTTACCCTAAGGATCGCTGGAACACTGTTAAACATGTTTTTTCATGAGTACCGGGTATGTCGAAGTCGGTTAGAGCCGACTTTAACTTACGCTCTCGTTTAAATTTATTTTTAATTTCATCGTTTCATCATTTGCATCGAAGTTTGGCCAACTAATTTTTTTGGAATGACTCGTAATGGAACATACATGTCAAATGCATATCCATAATTAGTAAGAAAACCTTGAAAGCATCGTGATTAAATTTGCTCAACATTTTGTTTAATTCTTTGATTTTAGTCAAATTATGAATAATTCTATGCAAACAAAGTTAGGAACTTGGAATGTTCGGGTGATAAGTGCTTACGCCCAAGGATAACGTCATTTCAGGGTATGTCACATGCCGATCCTGCAGTTTTAGTTTAGGCACTCAATGCTGGGCTGTGGAGGCAGCTCACCAGCCGCTCGCTCGTTAGCTACCCTCTAGTACGGCTGGGGTCAGTCGGTCTATATACGTCAACCCAGCGTTGCTCTTTGTTCGGTGATGAGTCGTGACACCTGTCAAAATTGTTAGAGAGAGAGGCGTACGCTCTAATTTTTTTCCGCGAGAGAGCGTGTGCAAAGAATAGGAACGGATTTGAAAAAAATGTATATCAATCCTCAAACACCTTATCACCAATATATTTCACAACATGCAAGTAGAATCCATTGCAATGCGCACTAATTATTAAAATTTATAATGAAGAGTTCGTGTGAAATATTTCTATTATACATTGGCGTCAAGAGAGAAGCATCTCTCTTGGGTTGAAGGAACGTCGCTTATGTCGCTCCATGCATGACATTGGTTCTAAAGAGCGTGCCTTATGTCGCTCCATACATGGCATTGGGTCGAACGAGCGTCGCTTATGTTGCTTCTCTGCATGACATTGGGTCGAACGAGTGGCGATAAAGTCGCACCATGCATGTCATTGGGGCGAACGAGCGTCGTTTACGTAGCTTCTCTGCATGGCATTGCGTCGACCTAGCGTGCCTGGAGAGTCGTTAACGTATTGAGCGGACATGCCCTTGCAAAATACGTCAGTCGAGCTCATAAATAATAAGGGAAATAAGCGTGCGTCAACGACAGTCACAATATCGTCGACGGAACGTTGATATAGCGTCGGACGGCCGTACTAGAGGGTAGGAACTGAAATTAAATCAGTCCTATTACTTCCGGAAAAACCCTGTGTAATGGGTTTTAGTCGCTTTAAACTTAAATTGATCAAATATATACAAACTTTGGGGGGTACAGAGTATACTAAAGTCTGGCTTGACCGACTTTCCCTCATGTTATATTTTTTTAATTCCCCCATACATGCACTCAGTGTTTGCGCTTCATTTGGCTTCCAGAGCTTCAGGCTCTCATATGTGGCTTCAGACCAAAAGTATGCAGCACTTTTTTAGCACCGAAAAAATACTTCTAAGGCGAATGTGCGCAGGATGGGTTCGACTCAGCAAATATTTTATGCCGCTTTCATTCAATAAGCAGAAACACACACATAAACACACACACACTTGCTATATGTTTTCTCTGATTTGGCATGTGTGTTTCTTGGAGCTGCCAGCATCTGTCACTCGGTCTGTTGTTGTTTGAATTTGTCCAAAAATGGATGCTCTGAGACGAGGTACGTTTATTTGCTGATTCGCCTGCCTTCAAGCGTGCTAAATGTTGCCTTGACGAAAATAATTTGCCTGAACAGCTTCACATGTGTGTGTGCGAGTAAGTCTGTGGGTGGGCGCGAACTCCCCTGGGGCAGACTTTGTTTGTCTTGAGCAGCTGAGCATTTATATTTATTTTTTCACACTTTTGCCTCTTCAAGTGCCAAAGTCGTTTATTATTTTCACACAGAGAAAACATGGCAGATACAGGGCAGGTGGAGGCATCTGTTACCTGAACGCATCGAAACGAAGTTCGAATTTTATATTTTGAGGGAAGTTCGATTAGTCAGTGACTTTTTGTAACCAATAATAACCGTAATTAAAGCCAAAATGAATTGTATTTTATTGTACAGTTATATTATTGAAAAATGCTTTATATTTGAAAGTAGCTAGCATTCATTGAACATCCACCAAGTCAAACTCCCTTCTACCGCAGCCAAACCTCAGGCACGAGGAATTTTGCTCAACAAATTTTGGCTTGAAATAATAAAAACCACAAAGAAACAAGAAAAAGTTACAAGATAACATTTTCTTGCTTACATATATGAACCCACAAGCTATACATTCCATTTATCTGCGAAAAATATTATTAATTTTGTTGCCACCATAAATTTTGGCGTTTTTGGTCACATAGAAAGCACACTTAGAAATATTTTATATTGAAAAAAATAACGCAAAACTATATCTTTCTTTCTTTTTATCTATCAATAATCTGTTGTTATTTTATTATCATTATGCATTACGCACATCTTGAACCTTAAAAACCTGAATTTAAGATCTGATTTATCTCAGAAGTATGAAGAATCTTAATGCGCAGCTGGACTTAAGTTAAATTAAATAAAATTTATTACTTGTGGACATGTATGGTGCAGTGGGTAGTGTGTGTGCCAGCTGTGCGGCACATAAAATGCGGCATAATAAAAGAAAAGTATTCTTCAAATACTCAACCGGTCAAATTAACCAGATATTGAATCCAATTTTGAAGTAGGGAGGTCAAAAATATTATCGATATATATATTGAAATAGCGAAATTTTTGCCGAAACGACATTATCGCATATTATTCCGAGGCGATGTATCGGAAATCGAATTTTTTCGGGAGATATTTTTCGACGATATTTTTGTTTTAGACTACGGAGAGACTTGCGAATAACTGTTTCTTGTGCTCCGGACATGTCAAGCAAAATGTTTAATTGTTATAGAAGCAAAGAAATCCTTGGCTGTAATTAAGCTCATTTTTAATAGCGGTAAGTGAGTTATAATACGGTTGGAATGATTTTTCGATTGCTATATAAGGAATTAAAAAAACTTGCCGTTTTTTTTTTTTTTTCAAATAACAGCTATTTCAGATAGCTCATGTTTTATGTAAAAGATAAGAATCGCCTGTAAACATTTTAACAATTTTACAGATAGATTTTTACAGATTAGCGCAGACGCTATCAAAAGCACTCGAAAGCGTAAGGAGGCGACAGCTGATAACCCTGGGGGCACGAACTACTGCCGAATACTTCCGAAGTCATCTTATGGTCGCACGTTTAGCAGACCTCGAAATAACTGTTGACCATACTTCCCTTTGCGGTTCGCGCACTAACATAACCGAAAAAAAACATACACGCTTGCTCTCTCTCAGAGCAAAACACCTCGTTCCGATTTGTTTTGGTTTTCAGTTGACTGTTCTCATTTGAGCTGTTGAGACTGAGAGTGATCCAACTGAGAGCGCACTCACAATAACAGTCAGCAGATGAGCAAAAAAATGAAAGGCTCAGCACAAACGCTCTTTTTTATACCCTTGGAGAGGGCATATTAAAATTGTCCGGATGTTTGAAGGAAGCATCTCCGACCACATTAAGTATATATATTCTTGATCAGCTTGACGAGCTGAGTTGATATAGCCATGTCCGTCCGTCCGTCTGTCCGTCTGTTTCTATGCTATCTCCTCCGTCAGTTTTAAAGCTATATTAACCAAACTTTGCAAGAAGTCTTTTAGTAAAAATACGCTGCACATTTGTCGGAACCGGCCGGATCGGATGACTATAGTATACAGCTGCCATAGGAACGATCGGTTGAAAAACAAGGTTTAGTGAGGAAAACTTTTTTGTTTTTCGCGGTTTCGCTCCCAACGCTCGTATTTATAAGTTTTCAATGATTTTACATAATTTCAACAAGATTTGTCGAAATCGGACCACTATATAGTATAGCTGCCATACAAACTGTCAGGCATAGGATATAATATCAAACTCCAAGGGTATATAAACTTCGGTCGAGCAGAAGTTAGCTTGCCTCTATTTTTATACTCTGTACCGAAGGTGCATAGAGTATATTAAGTTTGTGCAAAAGCATGTAACAGGGAGAAGGTATCATTTCCGACTATACAAAGTATATATATTCTTGATCAGCATCAACAGCCGAGTCGATATAGCCATGTCCGTCTGTCCGTCTGTCCGTCCGTCCGTCCGTCCGTCCATATGAACAAACAGATCTCGGAGATGGTAAGAGATAGAGGTTTGACATGTATGGGACAAATGTTTCTTATAGCTGCATGCAGATCAAGTTTATTTTCAATTTTTGCCACGCCCCTTCCCGCCCCCGCAATTCGGAAAAAACATTATTTCTCTTACAGTTTTGAAGATAGACGTTTCGTACCTGCAAATAATAGTTAGTAATTAGCAAAATGTATCGATTTGCTGAAGAAATGATAAAGATCGGATCAGCGGTTCTTAAGTTATGAACAAAAAAGTATATCGCCCTCGCCCCACCCCCTCCCACTCATTCAGAACTAACACCACACAATCTTAGAGAGAGAGAGAGAGCGAGAGAGAGAGAAAAAGAGAGAGAGAAACTTTGAGATGAGCGCACCACCAGCATTGCATTCAGCTTCTACTCCAGGTACAGAGTATGTTATAGTCGGGCTTGACCGACTTTCTCACTTGTTTTGTTTGTGTTTGGCTGCTGTAGCTCAGAAGCCCAAACGAACGCCTCACTCGCACACAAACGCAAATGACTTTTATTTTCTTCGCTCGCGTTCAAACGGTCTGCGATTGAGCAGAGCAAAAGGGAAACAAATAAATGGGTTGAGCGCTCTCCGATATATTCAAGAGATGGCCGGTTTATCTCTGACTTTTTGCTCAAAGAGTCCGTATATTACAGTTATTTTGCGAGCTCTGCGATTGTGCGCTCATTTCTTGGGGAACCCTGCTATAAATTTTTGTCTTATTTATATCTCCACAAATGAGGATGGTAGACTTTACAGCTGTCTTAAGAACCTCTCCGGTGTTTATGAAAACAAAAAGTTTTTAATTATGAAACTGTTCGATTTGAAAAAGAATGACTCATAAGAGAGAGCGAGTGAGAGCGAGTTGGCTCTCTTTTTGATCTTGTCAGCTCAACCGAGCATAAGTAGCTCTCTAGATGTGGATCTGCAAAAGTCTGCAACGGCCGAATGTGTTGGTGCGTCATTCCATACCTTAAGTGCTTAATTCCCAGTCAAGCCCGATTAGCTTTTTTGTGTTTTTTGAACCACTGAAATCAAACGAGTCAGACGGAGTTCGTTGAAGCGATGTTTCTGCTTACTATGGAATATATTTGGGGTGGAGAGAGCTGCGAGCAGGAGCCTGGCCTCCCTTGCCGCCCTTCACACAATATGTTATGATGGTTTCTATTAAGTTTTTACATGGTTACTTAACGGCGCAAACCTCAATGTACATACATGACCCAATAACTTCATGGTTTTCTCAAATTGCCTTGGTTCGATGACTCAAAGTTATAATCTGAAAGAACATGTTGTGCTGCATTTGGAGGAAGTCAAGGCCCACTGCAATGGGTTCCATGAGTCTGCAGTATTCTTCCATGTACCTCACATCTGAGCTACCAATCCCGGGCACGTAAATCTAATTAAAGAAATTGACTCATTGACTCATAACTTTAAAAGTCTTCGATGCCCATGGCGGCAGTTTCTTCACAATATTATTCCAGTTTTGGGCTTTTAAAGAGACTATTTGGGAACTAACTTTGTTCAAAAATGTACTGTCTTATCAAACTGCCCTCGTACATTTTTTACCTGCACGCACCAAACCGCGTTTCGATTTATTCATAATCCTCACATTCAGAGCGTGCTTTGATGACAGCTGCATGTTGCCTGCCCCGCAACATGTCGCTGCCAAAACGTGTCCCTCCCTCCCTATTCAATGAATCTTTCCAAGTTTGCCTGCAACTTTTGCCTAATTTGCCGCTTATTTACTTAGACGAGTTTTGCGGTTGTGAGTTGTCAAGTTTTAATTTGCTTTCTATGCTTTGCATATTGCAGAATTAATAAAATACACTCATAAAACGACGAAACTTGCACTAAAACTTGGCTGGAGCAACGGGGGATTGGGCGACTTGAATGAGTGCTTTTTGGTAAGCTGCCGCCTGGGTGCCAGTCACTAGTCACTGCGCTCTGAGCCTGATTGGCGGGGAGGGGCCGGAAGCTAATGGAAAGTAATCAGCATGTGTGCGAAGCTGTGTGCTCTGTGTGCTCTGTAAGTAAGCCGGCAACCGACATACAGCGAGAATAAAATGGAATTCATGTACCAACCCGTAGACGAGCACCTACAAAAGCGCTGAGCCATCACAATGGGCTACTCCTGCCGCCTGCTTCCAGCTCGAGAGTGCAGCTGACACACTTTAAAAGACATGGCCAGAGCCACATTCAAATTCAGCTTTAAGCGCTGCCAGGCTTGTCAGACGCCTCCCCCTCCAGACCAGCAATTTCTTTTTTAAGCCGACACCCTGCAGCATTTTACATAAATTTGAGCGGGACAAATTTTCAATTGCAATTCCCATTATGGCAGACAGATAACATCCACAAAACTTACCCAGCAAATCGTTGACACCAGCGAATGTCATCACCAGGGAGGCGACGAACAGATCCGCAATCGCTAATGAGGCCAGGAACAGATTGCCAATGCGGCGCAGGCTGCGCTCTGTGTAGATGGCCAGGCAGACGAGAATGTTGCCGGCCACCGATAGAAATATCAGTACCGAGAGGAAGATGCCTGCGGTGACCCAAAAGAGCGCATAATTAAACGATCGAAATCATTAAGGAATGCTAAGACAACGAAACATAGCATACTTATGGGGGGACGTGCATGTGTGCTTGTGTGCGAATATGTGTGTGTCTACTGGCGTCACATGCAACATGCAATTGCAGTTAATTGCTGTGGGCGTTTTGTGGTGGGAGGATGAGGCGTGGCTGTTGCTGTCAGGTGGCAGGGGGCAGGTGGAGTGCGCGGGTGGCCCTTTGTTAAACATTCAACGACATTTACTTTACCAACAACTACAATTGACACAAGCGACAGCGGGTCCGGTTCCTCACCAACTATTGTATCCATTTCAGAGGCATTAGTCCAACTGGTCTCATTGTAAAACGATGTCAACTGCAATGAAAGCAAATAGGAAGATATTTGTAGAGCATTCGTTTGACTGAATATTTTGGGTTTTATTTTTTCAGAAAATGTCATAAAATGTAACTGTCAATGAGTATTTTTTAAGCCAGACTTAAACTGGTTAAGCACGCAGCCATTGCGTCCACACAAATGGCACTCGTTTCCATCTGTTTCTGTGGGTTCTCTGTAATCGCTCTGCAAGTGATCCGATGTAGGTTCGTTTTAAGTACTCTAAAAGAATTTGATAACTCATCTTCGGTTTCTTCCCAAAACTCCGTCAATGTTAACTGCTTCAAAGTATTAAATAATTCTGTTGCGGACTAAATGAAAATGAAATATTTTGATCAAAAACTGCGGTATTGCAATGAGAAAGAGAAAGTGAGAAAGACGGTCAAGCCCGACTATAACATACTCTGTACCTGGAGTAGAAGCTGAATGCAATGCTGGTGCAGCGCATTTCTCTAAGTCTCTCTCTCTCTTTCTTTCTCTCTCTCTCTAAGATTGTGCGGTGTTAGTTGTGAAAGGGTGAGAGGGGGTGGGGGGAGGATGGTTCACTTATTTGCTCATAACTTGCGAGCCGCTCATCCAATTATAATTTTTTCTTCGGCAAATCGATACATTTTGCTAATTACTAACTAACCCTAGAAGGTACGAATCATCTATCTTCAAAACTGTAGGAGATATAACGTTTATTCTTAATTGCGGGGGCGGGAGGGGGCGTGGCAAAAATTGAAAATAAACTTTATCTGCCTGCAAGTATAAGAAGCATTTGTCCCATACATGTCAAACTATCTCTTACCATCTCCGAGATCTGTTTGTTCATACGGACGGACGGACAGACAGACGGACGGACGGACAGACGGACATGGCTCTATCGACTCGGCTGTTGATGCTGATCAAAAATATATATACTTTATATGGTCGGAAATGATTCCTTCTCCCTGTTACATAATTTTGCACAAACTTAATATACTCTATGTACCTTTGGTGCAGAGTATACAAATTTAATCATCTGGAGAATAGAGTTGTAGTCTTAGTCTGCCTTCACACTGTTCGACACATGACCCATGATATTTAGTAGGCTCGCATTTTCCCATGAAATTCTATGAATTTGACAAGCTATTCAAATTTAAAACAGAATAAAAAGCAGGACTACTAGACTATCATGTGTCATGTGTCGAACAGTGTGAAGGCAGCCTTACAATGTGGCCCACATTAGAGAGAGCTGCTTAGGGCTCCCGGCTCCCGATCAGTAGCTCTCAGCTCCGAGCGAGCAATTCCGAACCCTGAATGTGGGTATGAGACATTTTTGATCATCTTATAATCTTTCATAATTAAAGGTAACAACTGAAAACAAGTTTTGACGGCATTTAATGCAAATATTGATTTGAAGCCAACTAAAAATTACCTCAGCGACACGTCGCCGGGGTCAATCAACCTGCCGTAATACTTTCAACTTCAATATATTAAAGCGCGTCTGTCTGTATATCAATTTTAAGTTCCCATAGTATTATTATCAGCAGACATTGTAATCGACTTTTGAACTTTCCACCAGCTCATTTTACTTGGTCGAAATCTCGTTGATAAAATATTTATAAAGAAGTAGCTATTAAATTGTGGGTGGGTAGTTCAATGGTACTCACAAACTCGTACTTCTAGTTATTAGTAACATACAGAATCGAAGTCAGGTGTATGGGCTCTGCTAGCGTGTTCTCTTACCTCTGTTAAATATGCTGCTCATAATTCAATGCCATCCTCATGTCAGCACGCAAGAAAAGCTCGTTCAAGGCTTGTGAACTAATTAAATTGTGAAAAAGAAATTGTGTTTACCGGCTGACAAACGCCAAAAAATAAAATTCCCTTTAATTAAAAAGCTGACACTCGTTGCGCTTTCTCTGCGGCCAGGATTCATTCATTTATACCCATTGCCATGTGGTCTCTTTGGTTTGCTACTCGTAGGATGGCACGCATTGCGGAATGCGGTCGGTGGTGGGCTGGCAGACACAAAAACTATCCATCACTTGGCATCTGGCAAAGGCAAACCACATTATTCATAATTAAAATCAACAAAATTTCAATTTCAGCTTTAAGTCAATGGCATTTTCTTCTTTTGATTCAATGAAATTAATTTGTTTAGCTAAACGTTTTAGAAGTAAATTCTGTCTGTGGCACCTCTAAATTTGCACGCAAAACCGCAGGGATTCCAGATGTTGGTAATTGGTTTCAGACAAAACTATGCACAAGTAAGCTTTATTCAATTGTGAAACCACATGCCTAGTTACAGGCAAACGTTTAAGTATGTGGATGTCTGAAGCTGCTTGCATTCACTTAATAATTGTATTAACTGTGCCACAAAATTCACTAGCGATTTGAATTACACCGATTTGTCAAATCGCTCGAAAATTTCAGAACTTTCAGAAATTTCAATTTCGCTTCTCAATAAAATTTCGCTCTTTAAATCTGTTCGATGCGTTCCTCTTTAAAATTTATTTTATGTATAACAATTTCAGAAGAATAATAAAATTTACCAACATTTGAGCGGCTTCTCGTCATTACTTCGCCGTCGGCGTTGCCACTTTATTCAACTTAAATTGACAGCAATCGATTTACAAATTACACATATATTAAGTTGCAACAGATAAACGCAAAAATTATTGCTAGTTTTTGAACCCTTAGAGAGGGTACATTGAAATTGTCCGGATACTTGTAACGCACAGATGAAAGCATCTCCGACCACATAAAGTATATATATTCTTGAACAGCATGCAAGCTGAGTTGATATAGCCATGTCCGTCCGTCCGTCCGTTCGTCCGTATGAACAAACAGATCTCAGAGATGGTAAGAAATAAACGTTTCACATGTATGGGACAAATGCTTCTTATACTTGCAAGCAGATCAAGTTTATTTTCAATTTTTGCCACGCCCCCTCCTCCTGCCCCCGTAATTTTGGAAAACGTCATATCTCCCGTAGTTTTGTAGATAAAAGATTCGATCCTTCTAGAGATAGTTAGTAACTCGTAATATGCGAAATGAGCGGTTCTCAAGTTATGACTAAAAAATAAAATCCCCCCCTCCCCAACCCCCTCCCACGCGCTCACAACCAAAACCGCATTTCATCCAACAATGTGTGAGTGAAAGAGAGAGGGGGAGAGAGACAGAAACTTAGAGATGAGCGCACCAGAAGCGTTGCATTCACCTCCTACTAGAGTACTCAGAGAAAACAAAAATGGCTACACGGCGCGTGTAGAAACGTCAAACCTAAGCGCAACGTATTTCGCCCTGTTAAATTGCACACTCTGCGTGTAGAATTTAGAAAGCCACACGGACGTGTGGAAAAGCTACACGCGACGTGTAGGAATTAAAAATCTAAATGCAAATGTAGAAAAGTTAAATGCTACGTGTGCAAAAGCAAAGACTACGCGACACGCGCGTGTGGAAATTCTAAACGAAAAATGTATCTCTACATCAGTACTGAATTCTTATATTTTTCGTTAAGCAAACTGGTTGCCACACGTGGCGTGTGGGATTTCTAAATGTACGTTTAGATTTACAAAGCCTTAAATGTTTATTTTTTTGGATGTAGATTATTCAGAAATGAAACACCCTTTAAGAATTAATTAGCCTTTTTTTTATCGAAATTCAAGGTTATTTAACCAAATCGACGACTCAAGAGTGCGCAGTTTGCAAATCACTCGAAAACAGGCTCTGTGACAGACGAAATCAAATTTGAGCGAATTTAAAGAGAAGTTGATTTCTGAGGCAACCCTTTTTATATACTTTATGTAGTCGTGGATGCTTCCTTTTAAGCGTTACAAACATCTGAGCAATTTTAATATTGCCTCTCCAAGGGCATAAAAAAACATACATACTTTTCTAAAGTGGTTTTCATTTTAAAACCACTCCCCGCAGTTGAAAAATAAGTTTTAGCCCTTTTGCCTCATTTTCAGAATTTCGGGATACTTTTCCAAATTTGCAATTTATATTTAGTTTTTTCCGACCATTGCAATGGAAGAACTAAGTGCAAATTAATTTGTCCCAAAAAGCTTGCAAACTGAGTTTCAACATAGAATGCAACATAATGCATCGTCGAGCTTAGCAGTAAGATCAGTGAAATGGTTTTAGAGCGCACGCACACATGCGGCTGAAAGATGAACTGATGGGCAACCATGCTATTTTTACTCAGTCGTATTAAAAATCTTCATCCCGACATCCCGAATGTACTTCGAGGCTCAAAAATCATAATTAAAATGAGTACAAAATACTTTTTTTTTACCCTTAAAACATTTCTGCTCTACAAAAACGTTCGTAAAAGCATAATTTTGAATTGGTAAATTTTCCAATTTCCGTCTTTGATTTTCGACCAAAAGTTTAAACCAACAATTTTTAGCCAAAAACGATTAATGTTAGTTTTATAATTTATTGTTTCTGAGTGCGTGTGTACTTGAATCATACAGCTGCTGCCTGAAATGCAATTGAAAAACCTGACCGCAACTCAAAAGGTTTCCGCGCCCACGGCCACAGCTGTTGTGCCTTTTTAAAAAAGGACTCGAAATGTTTATTACATTCAATTTTTTTCGTTTTTGTTAATTTTTGTTTTGTTATTGGGAGCATGTGAAGCATTAATTTGCCACAACATCAACAGTAGCAATAAATGAAAATGCTACAAGAGCAACACTTCAAACCGCTGACATATGCAATTAATTTATTTAAGCTTAACACTGCCGTCGCTGCATAAAGCCTGGCGGCGCTTTAAGCTTGAAGATGTGAGCGTGTGAGTGTGTAAGTTGATTTAATTAATTTTTGCTACTCACTCTTCACTTCTGATACCATATTCATAATCCGCTTATTCATTTTAAAGTTGCTAATTGCCTGAAAATGAAACTTTAATTTGTTCGACCAACGCTCTTGACTGCATGGGTGTAAAGGCAGTAATAAAATATTGGAGTCCATAATGTAAAAGTCCCTGTGGCATGCCACCTGGCTAAGGTCATGGGGCTTACTAAGCACTAATATGGTTTCATTTTCACTCAATGAGCTCTGGTCGCTTTATTTAGGGCAAATTTCGTAAAAAAGACTACTTCTACTCTGCCTCAATATCCCAATTGCTTGCAGAACTCAACGGCAGTCAACTGCAACCAGTTGCTTACAACATGCTGAGCAATGTCCTGCTGTGCTCAAGCAACCGATTAATTTGGATGGCCTTGTTTGGGTGATTTGTTAGGATTGATTTGGGAGCGAAATGTATTATCATCTAAACAAAAGGTAACGCTGTATCGCTTACAGATAACGCAACACATTCATTAATTGAATACGTTTAACCATTAGACTTTCCTTGCCATTTGTGGTTGTTAATTATTCCTTTGTAGCTAGGAGACTATAATGTTTGTTAACACGTGTTCGAGGAGTTGCCTTTAAGCTCGGTTTCATTTTCAATTCCATTTGGAATCTTGTGACTAAATTTTGCACCAAACTTACATTAAAGAACATTAAACCATCAACACGTATACGAAGAGTGCGGACAGAGGAAAATATTGCAGCTGTATCCGCCAATGTAGTTAATGACTAAGAATCGATTCGGCGCCGTTCGCAGCTATTAGGAATCTGTTAATCCACTACGTAGAAAGTTTTGACGCACTGGAAGCCAATACTAAAAAATTTATTCCTAGCATTCCGACCGATATGTTGGAGAGAGTATGAAAAAAATGTATCCAACGTATGAACCATTTGAGGCGCAACCGTGGTCAAAATTGACATGAAATCATCTATAAATATTTAATTATGTAGATCGTTCTATTGACTCAAATAAAAATTTCATACACAGTGGGAAAAAACCGAGAACATCAACTACTCAAGATCTTGAGTATAATTTAAGTAGATACAGTAAAATTCTTTCCATCGATATCAACTTGAGACCTATCCGATAAACCAATCCTGAGATATCACGTTTTTAAAAAACTCTTTTTTTCCATTTTTTCGTTTTTGACGATTTTTGAAATTGTTTATAAAATTAACAAAAAATTTTTGTGCAAAACCGCAAATTACGATTTAGTGGGCATGTCGAGATTTAATTTCGGATTGTTTTTTATTAAAATGAAAAATAAAAAAAAATTTTGCTGTTCGGTTTATAAAAGAATCAGAGATAAAGATAACATCAGAGATATCGCTTGTACAAGTTTTATAGTACAACAGTACAACTAGCTTCAACGACTTCACCTACTCCACCTGACAAAACGAGAAGGCCAAGCTAACTTCGTATTTGCTGAAGTTTTAATACCCTTGCAAACGTTTTAATACATCATAGTTTACGAACGTCAGCATTAAAACAATCCATTTTTCTGATAAAGCCCACTTTTCGACCGATAGTTCCTATGGCAGCTATAAGATATAGTCATCCGATTTTGACAAAAACTTCCAAATCTGAGTAAAAGCGTATAAAACTAACAATTGTCGAAGCGGAAGGCGTTTACATTAAAAACAAAAAAGTTTTCTCACAAAGACCCACTTTTTGACCGATAGTTCCTATGGCAGCTATAAGATATAGTCATCCGATCCGGTCGGTTCCGACATATTAGCAGTGTGCAGTAAAAAGAAGACTCTGTGCTAAGTTTCAGCTCGATAGCTTTAAAATTGAGAGACTAGACTTATTCTGGGTTGAGCTGACCAGAAGTTGTGTTGAAAAAACGAGAGCGTAAGTTAAAGTCGGCTCTAACCGACTTCGATATACCCGTTACTCATGAAAAAACATGTTCAACAGTGTTCCTGTGACCATCCGAAAAGTATGCAACATTTTTTTTATGGTGGGAGGGGGGGTAGCGGGGGGCTTGTATCACTTTTTTGCTCATAACTTGAGAACCGTTCATCCGATCTTGATCGTTTCCTCAAATCGATTCATTTCGCTAATTACTAACTATCTTTAGAAGGTACAAATCGTCTATCTTCAAAACTGTAGGAGATATAACGTTTTTTTTAAATTGCGGGGGCGGGAGGGGGCGTGGCAAAAATTGAAAATAAATTTGATCTGCCTGCAAGTATAAGAAGCATTTGTCCCATACATGTCAAACCTCTATCTCTTACCATCTCTGAGATCTAGGTGTTCATACAGACAGACGGACGGACGGACAGACGGACATGGCTATATCGTCTCGGCTGTTGATGCTGATCAAGAATATATATACTTTATATGGTCGGAGATGATTCCTTCTGCCTGTTACATACATTTGCACGACTTTAGTATACCCTTTTTACTCTACGAGTAACGGGTATAAAAACAGGAGAGAGATCAAAAAGAGAACCAACTCGCTCTCTTTTTTTGGGTTATATAAAGCTGCGTTCCCCAAGTAAAGAGCGCAAAAATGCGAATGTGTCTCTCCCTTTAACATACATTGAAGCATGGCATGGGCAAGCATTTGAGAGAATTGGCCTTTATGTTCGTGCCCGTGGAATCTTGACAACAATTGTTATACCCGTTACTCGTAGAGTAAAAAATTTACCAAAGATAAAAATGAACAAAAATTTGTTTACGTGTCCTTGAGAAGGTAAAATATAATGTGGATTTCAATACTGTTAAGCGGTACAGACGTGTTAAATTATTCTCCCTGAAGACGGATGCCGATGTGCATCCGAAATATAGAAACCAACAACTCTTTTTTAAATTTATTTAAATTCAAATAGTTAACAGTGCCAAACAGCTGATTGAACAAAGTGACCTTCCATCTTAATGGTGCATGGTCACACTGGTTTCAACCAGGAATTTTCCGCAGTGCTGGATACAGGCCTTAAAGGATCAAATTATCTAGGCGCTCGAAAATGCACCTACCTGCCAGTCAAGTGGATGCTGAAAACATGCCTCTCCACATAGTGAATTTCGGGTCTAGCGATGTTTAATGGAGAATGTGAATTTCAGAGCAACATCATAATAATTCAATATTTTTCCAAACTTTGTTTTGACCCACTTTGCGGACAATTTTTCAAAATGTTCTTTCTTAGTGCGCTCTTGCTTAACTAAACGACAGTAAATGCCAGATCTTAAGTCTGTAGGATAAGCAGTTTTGGCTGTGGGTTGGTAGTAAGTCAGTCAGTAAAACACAGGATTGTTAAGATTTCTATATATTAAATGAAATGACACAGTAGCACTCGCCATATCAAAGAATCTTTCTGTGAGTGTGCGTGCCCCGTATTGGCCCTTCTGTTCTTAGCCGACGATCCTAACTTCTTACCTTCTGAAGATCGCAAAAACAGTCAGTTCGTAATCGGATACAGGTTTCCCATGCAGTAGGTGCAGGCAAGTTCAGTCCACATTATCCAGATTGTTCTTAATATCAAAAACAAACGCTTTCCATTCAGAAACTTGTTCTGTCTGTTTAAATTTGATAATTGTAAAATAATTTCACCCAACAGATTTGGGCTATCAAAATTTTTCATTGAATCATCGACCATTCCTTACTGAATGTCTCATTGCAAAATCCAACTGCATAAACGTAATCTTTATCATTAATTTAACTATCTACCAAAAGTTTATGTTCTTGCTTAGAACTTTAAGTACACAAAATGACAGAAAACTATATAAACTCTTGCAATATTTTAAACCACTTACACATAAATTCAACTAAAACTTGTCGACTCCAAGCTGCCATTCCCTGGGGCAAACACAAACCATCTGTGTGCAATTATTAATTTAAAACTTTGCTAATGTTATTGATAAGTCGAGACAGTGAAGTCAATAAACGCAGCACAAAGTTCGACTGGGATATGGCTTAGGGGGTCTGTAATGGCTCAATGGGTTAAGTATTGAGTGAAATGTGCCATAAATTTTACGGTAAACAAAATTAATTGCCCCAGCACATTATGCTCTTTCATGGTCCCCAACTCCCTTCTCTAGTCCCCACAGTGTGGACAGTAAAAGACACTTAAGATTATAAAAATTACATGAAATTCTTAAGCGTTTCATTAAAGACCTCCAGCTCCTCACAGATTTTTTTATCGCATTAATGGGAATGTTTTTTGACCTCATTAAAAAGCCGTTAACAAGAAGGTCAGAGCAATAATGAATTTTCAATAAATTATTAAATGTACTTTTTATTTGCCAACGTCTAAGTAAGGAGAACCATTCAGAATGTATGATAGCATAAAGCCAACAACTGTGACACCAGCTGCTGCATGTAATTGGCAATAAAAGTGGACAACAAATGTCGGTGTGGCCAGCGTGTCTGGAAGGCATGAGAGGGCAAACACAAAAGCAGAAAAGGCAACATCAGAAGGCAGACACAGACCTCAGTTAGGCGCTTGGGTTCTGTTTGTAAAGTTAAATGGCACAATGCGTTGATTAAACGTCAACACACATATCCACACACACACACACAAAAGTCAAAGGGAGAGAGATACACAGTCAGCGATAGGCCACGCCGCAAAGTAGGCTACAATAATAGTGCGCAAAAGACACAAAGAAAACACAACCTGTTAACAAACTGTTGCCTTTGCCTGCTTTGTCCAACTGTCCTTCTGTCTACCGGAAGAAGTGTGATTTACAAGTGCGTGTGTGTGTGTGTGTGTGTCTTTACTTTACACTGTCACTGAAGTACTTCCGCCAGCTGTTTTATTACAGCTGTCAAAGTGGCCCACGGCATTTTCCTTAATTAAGCATCAGATACTTAAAAACTCTACAAAAAGAAATTTAAAGACTTTTGCAAACATAATTGAATGCCTCATAGATTGTTCACAGCTTTGGTTTCCATGTGGCAGCTTTTTGTGTCTCACTTAGTTCGGTATAATCTTTTTGGCTTGGCATAACCAACAATTGTAATTGTCTAATTCTTTTCTTAAGCTGACTTTTCCAAGAGCTTTTGTGGGCAACCACAGAAATAAATCATGTAAATTCTATTTTAATTCCCATATTTTTTTAAAAATAGTTGTGCAAGTTTAAGGCTTAGATATTTAGTTCCATAATTTTAGTTTAGCGTAGAACTGTGCTTGTTACTTGAACTGAACAACAGATGGTGTCTGTTCTGCGACCAATGGCGGCTCTTGCCACACTAATCATCTTTATCACGCGCCTAAAGCGCCACTCAGTAAGAGTCTGTTTCGGAGCTTAACTGCAGTAGCACAGACTTAAAACACGCATGGTGGAATTAATAAGGTGAAGCCGTGCGAGACAGCGCTCTCTCTGCTTAAACAGTCAAGAGCCATTGGGTGTGAATGCTATAAGCGAAACATATCGCTCATTACTTCAATACTGGAATAACTCAAAATAATCCATTTTGAGAAAAACACGTTGAAGTTATTAAGGATTTTTACCAAAAAAATTCAGAGCTATTAATAAACATAAAAATGATTTTTAAGAAAAAAAGATTTGGTCAATATCGAAGCAGACAAGGATATGGGGTTCTTGCATAACAGAAAGAACCGAAAGATATTGCGACATATTCTCACCTCACATGAAAAGTAGAAGAGATAGCAATACGAAATTCTGCATCATTAAGTCAAAAATCGTAATTTTTGAGTTATGCCAGTATTGAAGTAAGTAAGCGATATGTTCTACCGTCTCTCTCTTTCTCGTAGGCATACATCTACCGTCCCTCACCAGATGATTACGCTTTCACCTCGTTAAATCCACCATGAGATCATGCGACATTTTAAGCGATAGTGCCCAACGAGATGCTCATAGTGCTCGAAAAGATACTTTAAAGTGCTAATAGGACATCCCAGTGGTTAGAGCGAGACGGACATATTCCCAAATGTATTCAGAGAGCATAAGTTGTGGGTTAGCAATGCGCCAACACACAAAGTCGATAAAATTAAACAATTTTTACTGTGAACCCTTACGTAAAGAGAACTATTGACATAGTAAATCTAACCGAAAATATCGTTTAGATATGCGCCATATCGATTTTGTTTTGAAACATCTTCAAAGCTCCGCTCACATTTACACCATAAAGTGTGCTTCAACAATTTTTTTTGACTTGTGCCGTTTTTTCGTACATTCCAAATACTTTCACACCTACACCTCTTTCCAACAAATAAATGCTGCATAAGGAACTTCATAAGTTTTTCTTTACTGGGTAATAGACTGGTCCAGATTTAATTATTTCTGAAAATTTAAAAATATTCCGACAGTTTTTAAAAGTTTTACACAAAAAAAATTGTTCCCTTCTTTTCCCCTTTTTTTAAGTATTCTTCAAAAGTTTGTAAACTTGACTTAATTCTGGCCCCGGCTTAAACTGTAAATAGCTGAAATTTTTCACTGGAGTCTTTTTTATGGTCCGCTGTGACAAAAATTTTCATTTTTGCTTACCGCGCTTTTATCGACAAGCTCCCATAGAGACGATGGCTCTTAAAAAAAGAATTGTGGGATAACTGGATCCAGTAACCAGTTGAATGAAAATTTCTTCTATAAAAAACCCTTTGTAAGCGCAACCATCAAATTATTTACCCGGTTCAACGTCTCAGTACTTAATTTGTCAGTGCTGAATCAGACCTGAGAAGTAGGAATTGCTCTAACTCATGACTGATTTCAGTTGTCATAGTTGTCACGCCCGTCATCATGCCCCTTTCGGGACGTACCTTCCCTCAACAGTTCAAGACAAATCTTTCATATGAGCGCCAACAGTTTTATTTGCCTTTTAAAATTGCTGGAACAGCACTTGCTTGATTGTTGCAGACCTTTGTGGACTGCTGCTGCAGGCTGCCCATGTCAACTGCATTAAAATTATATTTATTGGTGATGTTTCAAATACTTATATTTGCCTCTACAGTATTAAACGGCGCAATATGTTCTTCCTCATGACGGCTCTTACACACACCCTTCATTTCGGAAATTTTTATACCCTTGCAAAGGGTATTATAATCTTGCCCAGAAGTTTGCAAGGCATAGAAATATTCATTTCCGACCCTATAAATTAAATATATTCTTGATCAGGGCGAAGAGCTGAGTCGATTGAGCTTTGTCCGTCCGTCTGTCTGTCCGTCTGTCTGTTTCTACGCAAACTAGTCTCTCAGTTTTAAAGCTATCGAGCTGAAACTTTGCACAGAGTCTTCTTTTTACTGCACACTGCTAATATGTCGGAACCGACCGGATCGGATTACTGTATCTTATAGCTGCCATTAAAACTATCGGTCGGAAGGTGGTGTTTATTCAGGAAAATTGTTTGTTTTAATGTTTACTTTCGTAAACTATGATGTATTAAAACATTTGCAAGGGTATAAAAACTTCGGCAAAAACGAAGTTAGCTTGGCCTTCTCGTTTTGCTTCTTGGCGTCAAAATAAATAAATTTAGTTACTTTGGGCGCCCAAAAAAGGGTCGAACAGCTGCTAATACCATCCACAAATTCAGAGTTCGACGTTTGAGTTTGATGACCGTGTGGATCGACGTTTTGTTTGTCTTCGTACACGTCAAACGTTTTGCGTGTGGTTTTTCGTTTTTATACCCGTTACTCGTAGAGTTATCTGCACGCAGATCAAGTTTGCTTCATATTTTGGCCACGCCCCCTCCCGCCCCCGAAATGTGGAAAAAAAAACTTTATATCTCCTACAGTTTTGAAGATAGACGATTCGTACCTTCTATAAATAGTTAGTAATTAGCAAAATTAATCGATTCGCTGAAGAAATGATAAAGATGGGATGAGCGGTTCTCAAGATATGAGAAAAAAGAGATACAAAGCAGAGATAAAATAATGTTGCATACTTTTCGGATGGTCACCCTAAGCAACGCAGGAACACTGTTAAACATGTTTTTCATGAGTAACGGGTATGTCGAAGTCAGTTTGAGCCGACTTTAACTTACGCTCTCGTTTTATATGGAGTTTTTCGCTTGCAAGCTCCTTAATGAGAACTCCGTACTGTGCTTTAATGCTTTAACAACAAATCACATGCATAAAATAATTCAAAAAGGTACTATCCGCTTAGTTAATTTTACCCACCAATTTGTTTTTGTGTGCTGGCCCCGATTTCAAATAAGAACTAACTTTTTATGAAATTAGTAATAACACTAGATTACAAAAATAAAAAAAAAAAATGACCCATTTCAGCTGAAAATTTTTCTTAGTATAGTTAGGAATGGTGATCTAAAAAATCGATTTCAAAAATTTTTTCATGGCTCCGTTTTTTAAATATTAATTTTTTTAATTTTTTGGTAGGTACTCTTACATTTTAAGCCATATCTCAGTTCATAATTGTCAGATAGAGTCAAGTAAGAAATAAATCGAAAGGTAATGGAGCTGCCAATAACTGCGTGGAGCATTGTTTTTAAATCGGTTCAGAGTTTGAATTCAACAACCAAGAATATTTCAAAAAAATCGATTTTTTGCGCGAAAATCCACGAAATTTCATTTTTAAACGACTAGAAAAAATATAAAAAAGTACAAAATAACTATTTTTATTTTTTCTACTTAAGAATCGCTTTTTTACGAAGAAAATAAGGTATTGGTGAGGAAAATCGTGTAACACGTACCGCAGATGGATCAAATTGAGTAGAGGAACTAACAGTCAAATTTGAGTATATTGTGTGTTTCAAAAATTACCATTGTACTTTTCTTCGTTTTTTGGTCAAATTATGAAGTGAACGAAAAGCCAAAACAAAAATAAAATTAAAAACGGAACAAAAGTCGAAGCAAACGAAAATTTATTTTAAAATATTCAGGAAAATATCACATTTTTTTGCACTAAATTGCTTACAGCTATTGTGTTTGTTCTCAGATTTTGATCATCGAATTTCTGTTTTTCTTCGTAGAAGTGCGGTTTTTATGTAGAAAAAATAAAAATAATTTTTTTGGATTTTTTTATATTTTTTCCAGGCGACCAAAAATGAATTTTCGAGCAAAAAATCGATTTTTTCGAAATATTTTTGGATATTGTAGTCAAACTAATGAACCGGTTTAAAAACAATGTTCTACTCGATTACCGGCAACGAAATAACCTTTCGATTCTTATCTTGCTTGACTCTATCTGACAATTATAAAGTGAGATATGGCTTAGAATGTAAGTGCCCCTACCAAAAAATAAAAAAAAATTATATTTCAAAAACGGACCCCTGAAAAAATTTTTGAAATTGATTTTTGAAATCACCATTCCAAACTACACTAATAAAAATTGCAGTAGAAATGGGTCTTTTTGGCTGTAAACTAGTGTAATTAGAGGTTTTTTTTAGAAGTAGTACGTGGTATGTGGTATTTGTATAGTTTGTGGTACTTGTATGTATTAAAACTGTGTTTTGCATAAAAGTTTACAGCAAACAATTGTTAAATTAATTTTTTTATTGGTTTGAGCATTTTCCTAGCGTCATTTCTGGCTTCGCCACTTTTACTCTACCATCCGGTAAGATTAACCCACGATTATGGGTTGGAGCATTTTACACAGAGAATTGGTTTAGTTTACCGAAAAAATGTTATCTATTCAGGCCTGTTTTTTTTTAAGTGTATTTGTTTTCCTTGTAGTGTTGGACCAACTTTGGCTCATAGATGCGATAATATAACAAAAGACAACATGCTGATTTATGCGTTGTGTGCTTTTTAGAAAAACTTTTGCCAGCAACTTTAACTTAGTCAAGAGCAGAGTGGAGTGAAGATAGGACTCGTTGCCTCATTTGCTTAATGCAAAACAGCTTTAAGTGCTGGCCCCATCACCCACTTGTACACGTTTGCAGCAGATGTAAACTGAAATAACAATTGCAAAAGTCTAGCTTCTTGTTGCCATTGTTGGAGCTGTCAATGCCCGTTGACGATTGCATAAAGTTGGCAGGACGACGGTCGGGGCAGCAGGCGGTGAAGTTCCTTTTTTGTTTGTTTGTTCTGTTCTTCAGCCAGCATTGTCTGTGCTGCATATGTGTCCTTTGTGTGTGTGTGCGTACTTACATTCTCGTTGTTGGCATTTTGGCATAATTAAACGCAGAGAAAAGACGGAAATCTTTGTAGCTAATGAAATTGTGCACAAAATGTATGCAACGACACATGTGCCAACTGTCAAATTAAGCAAATTATCATAATTGAAGTTAAGCATCTATGAAAAATCCAAAAGATTTGGCATTATGTGTGTGTGTGTTAACGAGCGTGGGCATAAATGCAAATGAGCATTTGATGCTATGGAAAAGGATAAAGGAATACTTGCTCTCGGACTTTCATTTAATTAAGCACTTAATAAAACACTACGAGGTATTTACTTTGCTTAAACAAAAACCTATGCAGGCTATAACGCCCAGCTTGCTGGAGCTTAAATTCACACTTGTGGTGTCGTGTGTGTTTTGTATTCTCGGACAAAGTCCACAAGAAATTTTCCCATATCAAAAAATAATTAAAAATGATGTGGCATCGCAAACTCTTAAAATAATTAAATTTTGTGCACTCAAAAGTGATTAGAATTTAATTTTCAAGCCTTTGATATTATAATTACAGTTAAGAAAGATAATGGTTTCTTTCTTACTAACAGTTTTTTTTTGTCAATTTTAGTGTTATGTTAATGTAAGCGGAATAATTTAAATCAAATATCTAATATAAAAAGTCACCTTCTAGAAATATTTAATCAGCATTATTAATCAATGCGAATGCAGAAGTTAAGACATTTTTTTTGGAATATATGATAAATGAGGATTTCTAAACTTTTTGACCTGGCTTTTCAAAACATTACTTTTTTGTAGCTTGCGGCTGGCAGACATAACAAAACAATTAAGCTCAAGTAGCAGAGCGGTAGAATTAAAATTTTGTTGGTTTTAGAAACAAAATTCAAAAGTGAAATCAAACACGAAATTTGTGAATTTAATGAAATTAATAAAAATGTTAAATTTACAAAATGCTTGCAAACCTTATTGGCTAATCACACGCTGAGCACATTTCAGCGGAACGCTTGCAATACTTTGAAGATGTGAAATAGCAGATCTCTTTGACCGCTCTATTGCAATGCTTACAAGCTGCGCTTAGTCATCCACCCTGAGTTCTTTTACTGGTGACCTGTCATTGCTTCCAGAAATGTGGGTACCACAATCCGACAGCTATGGGAGCAGCTCTATAATATAACCCGATATTAATTCCGCAACATATGCATTAAGGTCAAATCATGTACATTTCTTAACTTAATATTCCCTTGTCATTCCCTTTCGTTTACATTGTTTGTGTTTCTCAGTGAATGACAAATTTTTAGTGGTGAACCAATAACTACGGTAAAAATTCTGATTAAAGGAAGTAAATTAGGAACGTCCCCAGAAAATGTTGGAATGACGATAACATTTTGGCACGGCATATCCATTCAGAACATCTTTGATAATGATGTTAGATTTTACATGTGCCTTAGAGTGAATAGCCTATTTGTTTTGCCATGCTTTCTATGAATTAATCACAAATCTTTAGGGGTATTTTTCGAAATTTTTTGTAGGCAGTATATGTAGGTTAGGTCGGACTTATTTTGTATGGAAAAAGGTAAGACCATACTGATACCCCGGATTCTAAGTGCATCACTTATACGTACTCTTGACCTTGCCCAGTGATAGACCTTTGAAGTGATAGCATTTGAAAAAAAGGTACCATGACCAATGAAAAATTTTTATACCCGTTACTCCGTCTGTCCGTCCGTCCGTTTGTCTGTATGAACACCTAGATCTCAGAGATGGTAAGATATAGAGGTTTGACATGTATGGGACAAATGCTTTCTTTTATCTGCACGAAGATCAAGTTTGTTTAAAATTTTGGCCACGCTCCCTCCCGCCCCCGCAATTTGGAAAAAATATTACATCTCCTACAGTTTTTATAGTTATATAGTATATAGTCTCCTACAGTTTGAGATAGTTAGTAATTAGCAAAATGAATCGATTTGCCGAAGAAACGATAAAGATCGGATGAGCGGTTCTCAAGTTATGAGCAAAAAAGTGAACAAAGCACCCCCTGAAACCCCGCTCGTGGACCATGCTGACTGCAACCTTAGAGCCACACTAGACGAACTTTCTGACAGTCTTAAAATATTAGTCGCTTATAAGAGCGTCGATAAATCGCATCTCTTCGTTGGAAATGGGCTCGCTTTGACAAAATAGGGTCTTAATTTACTGATCAAATATATATTCGATTCCTGCACCATATTTGTTTGTTGTTCGATTAAAAATTATATATGACAACTTTTGAAATGATACGATTGGGTGAACGTGTTGTATACGTAATATAAGACACGAACTAAAATTTTTTTGATTTTTTTATTTATTATGTGAGCCCTAAAAGCAATCATTTAAAATGCTATCAGTTAAATTTCTTATCGGCGTTCACCCTAATGTAGGTATGTATATTAAAGACCTTGGCGAATAATAATCGCCTAGTACGATTACCTAGCTGACAAATTGGGACCGTAGAACCGTCGGAATCGCACCTTATAAGGATACTTAGCAATTAGCATTATCGAAGGTGTCACAGCAACCTCTTCCAATTAAATACTAGTCCAATTCCAATTCTTAGCCCGCTAGTGCCCAAGACCGCCTCTAGACGGGTAAGGTTAAATACACCGTTATTTTATTCTTTTCATTCCTTTTGACTCGGTTTTGCGTTTTTTCTAATTCGGGGAAGTCCAAAATTAAGTTCGCTGCGTTCGGAATACATACTAGAGCTTGCGCAAGCTGCTGTAGTCACTTGAAGCAGAATCACCGCTTTTCAAAAAGATGTTGTGGCGCTAAATGAACCTAGTCATGGATTAATCTGCAATATCCTTTACTGAGCCTGACCTCGGAGTACTTAAAAATCTGAATACGCCATTCAAGTGTTTTCAATTCTTTTTAAATGATACTATAATTGAGCATATCACCCAGCAAACAAATTTGTATGCTGCCCAAAAAGATGTCAATACTTCGTTTTCCACAACCAATTTAGAAATTCGACAATTTATTGGCATTTTATTTTTGATGTCAGTTTTTCGCTACCCAAATGTTCGTTCATATTGGGGGGAGTACGCATTTGGAACAATTCAGAACACAATGTCAAGAAATCGCTTTGAAAAAATACGAGGTAATTTGCATTTTAATAATAATAGTAAGTTGCCTTCCAAGGATTCCGCCGACCACGATCCTTTATACAAAATGCGGCCGCGCGTGAACCACTTCAATGAGAAGTTTCAGTCAGTTCCGATGTGTGCAACGAAGATGAAGACCTTTCGTAGACAATATTTACCAGACAAACCACACATATGGCTCCCCAAATGGAGTGAAATTCTTCAATTCGTGTGACTCTTCTGGCTTTTGCTATAATTTCGAGATATATTGTGAAGCAGGTGACAACGTTGTTCAAACTGGCTCACCAGATCTTGGTGCGGCAGCAAATGTAGTTGTTCGATTGTCACGCAATGATTCGGATTTCAAAAATCAGATTATCTACTTTGACAATTATTATATAATACTTCCTTGCCGCTTCTTGTCCCGGGGAATATTTTCTTTGGGAACTATTCGCTCGAATCGCATTCCAAATTGTAAGCTGCCATCTGACAGCGACCTCAAGAAACAAGAATTTTGTGGATCTGTATCAGGATTAATGATGTATCCGATTAATGATGTACGTTATGATACATACTGAATCCAAAAATAATTTTTTTCTTGGAAAAGAAAATTTGGGCACTAGAGGGCTAGGTACCACAGAAATTTCTTTTGGTGGGTTTTAAACCTCCCGAGTTTTGCGATGAGATTTAGCAAAACTATTACCTCAGTGGCTTCCTCGGTCAATGGTGTCGCCATCTACTTGACAGCCAGCGGATTAAGGGCTACAAGTTATAAGGAAGACATTTAAGGGTACTGTATACCTTCAGAAAAATTTTTTTTGAATTTTTTTTTTATTTGCTTAAACGTTCTATTAGGATCTTATAAGCATCCTGCAAAACTTTCAAGCTGATCCGAAACTCAGTTTTAAAGATATAAACAAAAACAATTATTTTTTCCGACCCTTTTATATGAAAATTGTTTTTATCGATCCTCGTATTTTTAGAAATTCGTATTTTTTTCCCTATTTTGGTCAAAAACTTTATAAATATTTATAAAATGTTCGATATTATGGAAAAAAAATTATTGAAAAAAAAAAATTTTACATGGAAATTTTTGGAGATTTTATTTTTTACCATGTCTTGACGCACTTTGACTCAAATTTCTGGAGAACTGCTTAACCGATTTTGATAATCTTTTTTTTCGGTGAAAGTTAACACCCAAATGCACCAAATCCGATTTATACATTTATTAAAAACGATTTTTATTTCATCGAAAACAGATGTCGAATCTTTAAATGCGATTATCTCTTTTACCACTTTTTCCAAAATGGTTGCAAAGATTTAAAGAGTACCTGTTGACCGATTTTCAAATTCTTTCCCTTAAATTACTCCTAATTCTGGTGTGAACTAGGATATTTTTGATCGGTCAACAAATAACGGAGCTAGGACCAATACAGTGGGAAAAAATAGTCGATTTTCGAAATTTTGACTTTGAAACCCCATAACTAGTTCACACCAGAATTACATTATTTCTTAACAAAACTCTGTCTTCAGTTTTAAATTCAGATCATCCGTTCTCAAAAAATTTTTGCAACCATGGGCCTATGTTTTAAATTTTTGGTTAACTTTGAACAGAAATACAACAACAACCGTAGGTACAACAACAACAACAAAAATTACTAAATTTAGTTTAACCGATTACCTATCCAATGAAAAAATCCGCTTCTTAATACCACTTATAGTTTTTGAGTAATCTAATTTTTTGTAAACCTTTAAAAAATGACACCTGAAGGTATACAGTACCCTTAAATTGCTCAACATGTGCATTGGGAAGCTACTGAAAACCTAGAATATACATGTATAATAACTTAGTACATATGTTTATAATGGAGTAAAAAGTAAAATTCGTAGTTAACTTTAACCAAGTTAAATTTAATTTTCTCGCCCAAGTTGAAAAATACTGTGCGGCAAAGTGCAATATGTGATAATGGTGACTTCGGTTTCCTTTTTTTGCTATCTCTTTTCCAATAATGACAATGAATTGAACTGTTATGGTTAGTGGACAATGGACGTCAACTGCAATGCCAATTGGCTTTGTTGTAGCCCGGAGCACCTGGCTGCTTGTGTGCGGACCTAGACAAATATTTTGTATGTTTGCCCTTGTCCCCTGCTCCATTGCCTGCCAATTTTCGGGATTGTGTTTGTGTTTGACGCTGGCCATTAGATGGACGATGTTGATTGGCCACTGGCAGGTTGTCAATGGCAGGGTAATTAGCTGTAACAGAAGATGGCAGTGGATGAAGGGCCAAGCGATGCTGCTGAAGCTGATGCTAATCGGGTGAGATGGAGAAGTAGGAGTTGGCACGTCTTAAGCTGATTGTGCATGTATTTTCTATCTCTATTTGGCCCAATCATCGATTTTATAGCAGCAAGCAAAGCGAAGCGATGTGGAAGACTTGCCGTTAACCCGCAGGCACTGAAGCTGCACTTGCTCCGTTGCACTAAAGCTGCGTGAGAACTGTGTCCTGTGGCAAGGTGCTTGGGGCCAGAGATGTCTTCATTTTGTATTTTTATTTCGTATTACTTTTTTTGTCTGCGGAAGCGAAAAGAGAGGGAGAGAGGGAGAGGGCGTGGAAACTAGCTCTGCTCCGTTTCATTGAGCAGCAATTGAGATATTGACTACAATCAGACAAATTATGCAAAATTGTGTGCTTGAATAATGTTAAAAGGGAATCAATGCCAAATACCTAATTCAAGATAAAATAATTTCACATAAAGTACGGATTTTCCAACCATTTCTAGATTCTGGGCTTATTCCTAATCTTAATTCAATCAACTTCAATAAAATCAAACGCTTTTGCCCATGTTGGGGACTGAATGATAAGAAAAAACTCTTGAAATTGACTTGTCAAATGTAATCGCTTGCACTTTGGGGGTCATTGTAATATCACCAATCACCTACAACTTGTAGTTCCTGATCCGAACATGGAAGTGAGCAGGACCAGACCCAATCACCCCTCCTCACTCGTAAGTACTTGCATAAAAATTGTGTCCATAAAAAATGGCATGAAAATAGGACACAAAAAGGGCACACCGAGTTTTATGGTCAATAACAAGACAGGGTATGGCGGCAAGGAAAGAGTAATCCTTTTGGGTTTATTGAATACCCACAACTGCTCATTGAAAATCGTTTTTCTGCTTTCCCTTCCACCGATGTGTGGGGGAAAACGAAATGCAGACAACATAAAAATCATGCTTTATTTTTTTCATTTCCCAGAGATAGGTGAGTGCAATTATATGGCAACATCATCCCCTTGAAACACATTGCGGCTCTTGTGGTTGAGGATAATGAGCCAGGTGTGAAAGGAAGCGACTAAAATACACTGCACTTGACTGTAAGTGTGTGTGTGAGTGTGTTTGCGTTGGGATTTATGTGCGGTTTGTATTTGTGACCCAATTTAGCGTTCAGCTCATTTGTTTTGTGGCTGCCCTCGTGATTATGGCAGCCAACTGTCACACACACATTTAATTAAATGAAATTGCCGGTACGGAGTGCACTTTTCTTTGAATTTTTTTCGTTCTCCTTCTGTTGTGCTTTTAATTGAAAACCAAAAACCATCAAAAGACGAATGTACGAAAGTTTTTCAATCTAAATTTTTTGTAATTGAAATGCGGAAAAGTGAATGAAAGATAAATAAAATGGCGTAAAAATAGAAGTGCAAGTTGGGTATTGTATGATAATAAATCCTTAAACGTCGTAGATTTAAAACGCATAAATGCACCAAATTTATCATACAAAATGCCATTTAAAGTAAAAAATTAAAGCAAAAGGCAACAAGGTCCAGTTTGCTGTGGGGGTGATGGTGATTCTAGATGGATTTCTTATATAGAATTCCATGCAGTTTTTAGGATACGGACCAGCATGTCTGGTCCCTTAAAGTATTTCTTGAAATTCGGTATACTCCAGAAGATATAGCCTTAAGTGTCTAACAATGTCTTCGCTAATATAAGTAACTTCAATTGCAATTATGTCGAAACCACGTCTTTCGAATTGGGCTAACTATATTTCGTGACGTCTTGTGATTTTGGTGTCTCTCTCTCTAAAGCATTCTTTTGAATTGACGAAGCAGCAGGCTGTTCTAATGTAACACTCTGTCTTTTATAATTGTTACAATCCTTAGCGGAGTATTGTTTTTCATCAATATTTTCAGTTTAAGTGTGTGTATGTGTTACTGTTACTGTAAACAATGCCAGCAATACGTAGGAATGGGTACGAATGCAGCAACACACTTGCTAAATATTTGGACCAACACCAACAAGTACATCGATCACTTACATCCAGAGCGGGCAAACAAACGAAACGAATCGTTTCTGAATCGTTTCGTTTCTTTCTTTGCACAGAGCGAAATACTAACAAAACTGTACAAAAATGAGTTCTGTTCAGTTTGCGTTCGTGAGAGCAAACTAAACGTAAAGCGAAATGCGCTCATTTTGATTTGCGGACAAAGGGAATCGGAACGATATGCAAAGAGCGCGAATAGTTCGGAAACGTTCGCTGATAATTGCAGTCCCTGGTTTTTTTTTTTCTGTTGCTTACTTCTTTGTTTCTCTAGGCTTTGTTGTTTTGTTTGTCACACAGCTGGTGACTAACCGTCATTCCGCAAAGATTTCTTAGTATACGTTTCGTTCGAAACGTTCAAGAGTCAGCTGTCGGGAGAACAAAATTGCAATCGTTTCGTTTGCGCTCTTCGGCAATATAAAGTTAGTGGTTTCGTTTTCCCTGACTATAGTAACAGCTACGAAAAGTTTCTTAGCTTTCGCGAACGGTTCGTTAAACGTTTGTCGTTTGTTTGCCCGGTCTGTTTACAACTGATTCGTTCCTTCATATCGCATTTGAGTATGAGCCAGATATCGATTATTCCGCTCGTCCGAAAATCCTAGTTGGTGCTATGGATAAGGAATGTCGCAATTGTCATTAGCATAATTTCAAAAATGAACACGCAGGGATGTGTTGCACATCAGGAAAAGAGCAACTACCGAAAATTGAGACGCCACTAAAACCATCGTACGGCTTGATTTAAACTTGTTTCTAAAGTTTATTCGTAGATTTAAATCTTGCTTTTCAATGCCTTCGTTCGGAGCAACAGAAATAAGCGGCACAGTACAGTACAGCGGCAAATGGTCAGCATTTAATTCAACCTTCAAAATCACAAACCAAGAGTACCATAAAGTAGGCTGATTGCTGCCCATGCCAAACGAACCAAGTTCATTTATAAAGATTTTTTTATGGGCGGTTAGGACGTCAATAGTGCGGATGCACATTGCGCCTACCTAACACCAGGCGCAACGTCGGCGAGCTGGAATCCCGTTTGAATAAACACAATGAATTATTGAAATTCTTTCAGACACACATGCACGAACTTTAAAGTGACTATCACGCTATTGTTAACAATCCTGATGGAACACCAGCTGGAGAGCACGCGCTAAAATTCAATGCGCCTGCTGTTGACTGCTATTCCTACGATGCTATCAACAGAAACTACGTGCGGAAGAATACATTCTCCTGCGCCCAAATTGGTAATTCAACATTCTACCAACATCGTTCGCAGGCAGTCACAATTCATATACTGATATCACTTGATGTTGGCTGGAGCAGCAGAAAATACGCAGCTAAGTTTATCCAAAGGAAGAAATAAGTCTGTCGCTAATTAGGTTTTCAGAAAAACTAGAAAGAACGATATCACCTGCTAGACCAATGGAATTCGCCTGTTATCGTTGATCGATAAGACTGTAACGCTGCCCTAATTACCGAATCCGGTTCCAAGGATCTAGTTCCTGAAGTCAGATAATGACATACAGGATGCAATGACTTTCCCGAGTCGTTATATTTTAGTTGACAACCGAAATATTAACCAAAATACATATTAACATACTAGAAATAATTTATATGGCAGAACAACGTTTACCCGATCAGCATGTAAAAAAATAAAAAAAATTCGTCTGTGTTAATTTTAAGAAATTGAGGAATTTAATATTATTATACAAAATAATGGAAAAAGGAATAAAAACTATTTATAATTTATATGCGCTGTGATATCGAAAACTGAAAATATGGTAAGTCGGAGGTGACAAATCTATATCAATCTGCATTTTCTCAGATCTAAGATAAACAGCAAATATTTCATTATTTCCGATTTCAGAAGAAAATAAACATTTTTTGAAATATTAAAATCAAAATAATGTTGTCTTTAGAGAATTTTAACTTCTGACTATTTAGAGATGTATGATAAGTTAAAAAGAAGCTTTAGCTATTTTACACACACATTAAACTAAAGCGGTTCAAGGATTTTTTCATGCTATACCAAAAGTCGGAATCTCGGATTAAATCCGTTAGATGTTCGGGTTGGAGAAGTACAAAAATTTTCAGTTCCGAAGCAATCCGTGCTTTCCAAAAATCAACTTTGGAGCTGTTCGACTCCCAAATGGTTAGCAGACTTAACCGTTTCTTAACTCGTTAACGTTTATTTAGCTTATGCTCTTCAAATTCTCATTAAATTTACTCACTGGTACGCGTATCATAAATACACTGTTGCATTGCTAGCGGACAGTCAAAACGTAACCGCATACTTCCGATTCCATGTACACGGCTAACGGACAAATTGCTAGCTATAATGGCTGATAAACAATTACATTAAATTGTGTGCATTTTTGGCAACGAGCCCATTTCAATTGTACTTTTTGTTAAGGGCCAACTCGCGGCTCAAATTCAATAAATTTGCCAATTTGCGCTCTGTGTGCGTGCACTACATACAATACAATGACAACAGCGGGGAAGCAATCAGTATAACAAATAACGCTGTTAATATTTTATTATTATTATACTATGCAAAGTCTCCGAACAATGCGAAACTAAACTTTTTCTGCGGCAGCTTCCGGGCAATAGAAAATGCGAAATTAAATTCCAGCACAAACACAGACAAACAATGGCAACAATGACCAAGTAGAGCGAACAAATGTGTGTGTGCGTGTGTGCGTGTGTGTGTGAAGCAAACGCGGCGTATGCGCGATTTGAGCATAAATATTTTCAAACATAACAAAAATTCATGGATGAAAAACTTGTGCCAACAAATTACAAATTATGTTTTGCCATTTCATGATGCGGATAAAGCACCAAAGGGGCTGACGCGCTGAGTCGATAAGCCAATATTTTGTTTTGTTGGGGTGAGTGGAGTGAAATCAAAATGCACAAAGGCTAAAGAAAACAAGTAAGAGTGTTACAGTAAAGTGACCCGACTGCAAAATACCCTGTACAAAGTAATGTGGTTCCTTTGGCTACGATTTTCTAAGTCAATATTGTGGTAATTTCTTTCCGACTGAAATTATTTTCGGGCGGCTTGATATGCCTCTCACAGTTTTAAAAATTACCTTTTTCTTGGCCTGCCGTCGAAACTTTATTAAATTCGCTGTTGCACAAATTTTCTTGAGTAATTCTTATTTGAGGCGCAGCCCTTGTTAAAAATTGATCGATAAATAAACGCAATTGGCAATTAACTTAACTAGATGGTTAAACAAATTGCCCCAATTGAGTTATGGAGACATCAACTATTTTATCGTTCGGCAAATCAGAGCGAAAGTTCGTTTCCCCCTTTGCGTCAACAATTTAGAAATTAGTTAAAAATCTATTTATGTGGAAAATGTGTGACGACAACGTTGCCTGCTTAGTCAGTTGCAAGAAGCAGGCTAAAAGTGGGTGGCTGTTCAGCTGAGCTGCACGCCAACTTGTGTATGCGATATTCATTATTTACATTCGATTGAAAGTTAAACGTGCGAACAGTTGAGCATAGAACTTTGTCTGTGTGTATGTGTGTGTGCAAACAGGCGTGTATGTTTCTCATATCTCTAACAGATACTCCACCAAGCACGTAAACGGTTAGGTTAGGACTTGCCCCAAAAAAAGGATCAACTTTGGTTTAGGCAGACCCAACTGGCGAGTGCTCTACTCGCTTTTCACTATAGTGGATTATGTGTTTGTGTGTGGCTAAACTTTCACATGTGCGTGTCCTGCTAATGAGTCTCACATTCATTTTCATTTAGCCAATGGTAAGCGTGAAATGAAATAAATTAAATACAATTGCAAAGCAGAAAACTTTTCCAAAAAAACCCCTCCCTTTACCGTTTCTCATATTAATAATGTAACATTTTTAAACAATATAAATGTGTGTGCTTTCAAGCACGAAAATGTGTAGTTTGAGCAAATTAATTGGACAAGTTTAAATTTCGTGCAAGAGATACTAATTCTAGAAGTCTGGTACTAAACATTTGTTTGGTTTAGTTGATTTTATACCCAACTAGCACATAACCCGTCGCGCTTCGCTGCGCCTTTAACAGTATAGAACCAATATCAGACCGTGGTCGGACCCAATGCCACACTTAAAAATAACAATTTTTTCCCTCCAAACAGAGTCCCCAGTCAATCAGATGAAAAGTAGTTATTTTCCATGTAGAATTTTCCAGGAATTTCGCGCCTGGGGCGGAATTTCCGTCATTAGAAAATCATGCTCACAAATTAATTCGTATCTCAATCGCTTAAGCCAATCGAATAAAAGTTTTCTTGCATGCAGAATTTTCTGCGCATTTTCACTCGCGGGGATCAGATTTTTCGACATTGGAAAATTACATTTTTCTATTTCATCAATTGAAACCGAGCTTCAAGCCAATCGGATGATAAATAGTTTTCTTCTCGCAGAACTTGCCGGAAATTTTACGGCTGTCGGGTGAAATTTTCCGACTTTGGAAAGACGCTATTTAAATTAATTCGTATTACATCTTTACAAACCGAGTTTTAAGCCAACCTGGGGGCGCTTTTTTGGACATTGATAAATCACAATTTAAATCATTTCGTATTCTGTCCTTACAAACCGAGTTTCAAGAAAATCGGATGGAAAATACTTTTTTGTGCAGAATTTTCCGACCTTTGGGTAAAATTTTTCAACATCAGAAAATCACATTTCAAACTATTTCGTATTCCATCCTTACAAACCGAGGTTGAAGCCAATCGGAAGAAAAATAGTTTTTTGAGTGCAGAATTTTCCGTCCATTTTCCTCGTAGGCTCCGTCTTAGTACGCACCTTCCCACTAACAGAACTCCTCTCCAAATTACAGGCAGTACACTTTTTTTTATAGATATGGAGCGAGGCCAAAGAGTGAGAGAGTATTGGTGTTTAAAAAGCTGCTCTTTTGGTCTCAGCTTCGTCAAGCGTTCGGGTCGTGTACGTGTAAATAACGAAATGTTTCGCCCCCCTGAGAGGAACCAAGGACTAAGTATCGCTAGTATAGGGATATTAAAATTCCATTCAAACAATTTAGCATTTATTTCAGCATCTTTATCTTTATAATAGATGACACCTTATAAGAAAACAAAAGAACTGCGGACTGAGCGACCGAATTGGAAATGGCCTCCGTGGCGCGAGGGTAGAGAGTCAGCCGCCCATGTCAGCAGCCGTGGGTTCGAATCATGGCCTGACGCGAGCGAAGATTTTTTTTGTTTTTTTGTTTTTAAATTGTATTTTTATTGTATTTTTAAACAAATATAATATTTTGTTATTTTTCGATATCAAGAAAACACACTTCTAGTAATTATTTTCGGCACTTAAACGTTTTTTTCGTTTTGGAGAGCAATGGGAGCTGCGTTGAGGAAATGCTTTCTTAGTACAATGTCCGATCACTATAGGAAGTTATTGTGAAATTTTGAAATTTCTAACTATTACGGTTTAGCTTCCAGGGTGATGATCAGGTGAAATGTCTTATCACTATATGTGTATAGATGACACAAAAACTTAATGCCCACAAATGAAGTCATTGGTCACAAAACCTGTTTACAAAATAATAATGCTTTCAACCGGGCTGACAATATATACAGGGTTTGTCCGGAAAGTAATAAGACTGAGTTGATCTAAATAAATTTATTGAGCCAATCGTTACAATTCGATGCAGCGGTGCCAGCGCGATTTCCAAGCATTGAAGGCGTCACGGAAGGCATTCTCCTGAATAGCCTTGAAAGCCAAGAGGCATGCTGCTTGGATCTTCTCTGTGGTTTCAAAATGCTTGCCTTTCATCGGCCTTTTCAGGCGAGTAATCAAAAAACAAGTGAGAAAGTCGGTCAAGCCCGACTATAACATACTCTGTACCTGGAGTAGAAGCTGAATGCAATGCTGGTGCTGCGCTCATCTCTAATTCTCTCTCTCTCTCTCTCTCTCTTTAAGGTGGGAGTGGGTGTGGGGGAGGGTTGTTTACTTAGTTGCTCATAACTTGAGAACCGCTCATCCGATCTTCGGCAAATCGATACATTTTGCTAATTACTAACTATCTCTAGAAGGTACAAATCGTCTATCTTCAAAACTGTAGGAGATATAACGTTTTTTCCAAATTGCGCGGACGGGAGGGGGCGTGGCAAAAATTGAAAATAAACTTGATCTGCCTGCAAGTATAAGAAGCATTTGTCCCTTACATGTCAAACCTCAATCTCTTACCATCTCTGAGATCTGTTTGTTCATACGGACAGACGGACATGGCTATGTCGAATCGGCTGTTGATGCTGATCAAGAATATATATACTTTATATAGTCGGAAATGATTCCTTCTCCCTGTTACATACTTTTGCACAAAGTTATTATTCTCTATGTACCTTTGGTACAGAGTATAATAATAAGTATTATTTTCTCGAAACCACGACTTTCAAATTGTTGTTTCAGATTTTGGGGATTTTAGTCAAAACCTGATGAATATATCGTACAACTGCCATACTGGCCAGCGAAATGCTCAAAAAAAGTGGCGCCATCTATTTTTCAGTTTGGGAAATCACTTAGCTAAGACAACTAGACGAAAATTCAATTAAATTTCAATTACAGTGAATATCGCTTATATGCAAAAGCTATAATGCAGCAATATTTTTGCATATAAGCGATATTTGCATATAAGCGGTTATCGGTTATATGCAAGTCGTTTGCATATAAGCAATCAATCGGTTGTAAGCAAAAAATTGCATATAAGCAATTCAGTGATTTATGTTTATTTTATTTAAATGACCTTTAGTTAATATATGTATGTATTTAATTTAAGTGTTACTTAAATATTACATAAAAGACAACTTAAAATCACATTTCGTTTCAAATATCGCATACAGGTATTATTTTCTAAATACGTATGAAATCAGTCATTTTGATTAATTTTAAGATTATGTTGAACAAGTTTACTTAAAAAAATCTGTTATTTTCGTTTGGTTTTTGTTTTTTTCAGCATTTTCTAAGATCAGGTCTTCAATGTCATCAAATGTCTCTGAAGAGTTTATATTATTATAAGAAAAGTAGTCGCGCAGCGAATCTACATTTTGAAGGGCCTCTTTGGTAGACGGATGTTTTACACTGAAATCAGATTGAGCAAAGTTTTCCTCATCTTCAGTGGGGTTTTCATTTTCTTCCAGTACATCTGCAATAATATCCTCGTCAGAAATACTTCCAAAGCAGGGAATATTATTGTCGCATTGAATGTAATCGGTGTCTAAATTAGACCATCCGAAATTTTCGCCCTCTGCATCTGCCTCAGGTGAAATATCAGTCTCTGAAATTTGATCAATGCCAGCCTGAAATGAAGAAATTTAATGCTTACTTACACCTTTTTTGTATCCACTTTTGCAAATTTACCTTCTTAAAACAATTAATAATTGTTTGCTGCTTAACTAAGTTCCAAGCTCAATTGGCATATCGCATACTAGTATCTGTGTCCAAATAATACTCGTCATCCAAGCGCTTTTGTTGCTGTAGTATGGCAGTGGCACCTCTCTTCCTTTAAAAGGCCGAGGCTTGGCTGACTTTCCAATACAGTAAGCTCTCTTGAATGTACTAGTTGCATTGCAAAGAAAAAGCAATGTAAGGCGTTGCTTCTGCGTTTTAATTCCTTTAGGATTCTCATGCTTTCCTTTGTATCTTCCGTTTGGCAGTGCCTTGTAGTATAATCCTGTTTCATCGGCATTAAATATGCAATCTGGAGTAAATTTGTCCAGAATATGCGGCAAATGATTTGAGATAAATGCGGCCGCACTTGCAGAATTATTTTCATTCCGCTTGCACCAACGTTGTATCCAGCTCCGTTCAGGTGCATAGTCTTCGTTTAGCTTTATGGCGAACTCCTGTGCCTTAGCGAGCAAGACTGGTCCACTAACAACTCCATTTTGGGAACGGATTTGGTTAAACCAAGTCATCAATGCTGTGTCCAAATGTACATGTGTGCTTTTTTTATCCCTTTTCTTGCCAGGATTTGTTACAGCTCGGATCTCATTTGCATTGTTTTTAATGCGCGAAATGGTGCTGACGCTTACTTTATACTTCGCAGCTAATAGCGTTTGACTATTGTTTTTTTAAGTCAAAAAAAATTTTTTTTATTTAAATTTTATTTTTGAACGGAAATAAATGAATTTTTTTTCATTTATTTTTTTTTTAGTTGTTAAATCAATAAAAATAAAAATGGAAAAAAAAATTGTGGGGAAAAAAACATAGAAAAAAATAAGGAAGAAAAAATAAAAAAAAATGGGGGTAAAAAATTTTGGGTGGAGAAATATTTGCTTAAAAGCGATTTTGCTTAAAGACAAAAATTCTTATATAAAAAATGCACATAATGCTCTTAAATGTTAAGTTTTTGCATATAACCGGTATTTGCATACAAGCGGTTCGTCATATAACCGATATTTACTGTATTTCAATTTCTTTTTTTTAATCGTGGAAACAATTTTGGGTTTTTGATTTCTCTAAAAAAGGGTCTAAAAAATGTGTGCAAAAGCGACAAACGACGCAGAAGCTCGTTGGGAACCTCGATCAAGACGAGATGGACCATTTTCCAAAACCGTTTCGTGTTTAGCCAGGGGAAATCTTTTACTTCGCTTTCCACAAGTCACATTCTATAAACTTGATCCAGTTTTTTGAGTTGAATAATCTTAAGATTCTCTCAGATTCACATTTAACCTTTCCAAATGGTACTGAAAAACTATTAATCTGGTGTTGCTATTCCTCTTTCCAACCGTATTTGCACTAATATTAATGGCATTGTCCCTGGCTGCTCAGTGTCCTTGTACTTTTGACAATTCATTAAGCAATCACTGTTTCATTGTCGAAGGGTTAGTGCGAATATTTATTACGCATACGCACCATAAACTACACGAAATGGCAAAGCAACATACAATGTTTGAGAAATATGCGCACACGTAATAAAAATGAAGTTCGTAAAATACGTGATGGATGCAGGCATACCACCCGTCCCCCTCTGATCAAACGAGGTGGCGTGGTTGACCTGAATCAAAATTATAACGATTCACACTACCTCATGGCGAGTCCATTTGCTGTCACTCACCGTGGTGCCGTCATAGCCATTTGTCAGCAGTTGTATATCGATTTCTATGTCCAGATCCACATTGGCGGTTGTTAGCTGTAGCGGCAGATGATCGGCATTCAAAAGCGGAGCACTCGAACTGCGATTGTGATGGCTGATCCTATTGTGCCTTTGGCTACCCTCCGCCGAGGCAGCCGCTGCAGCTGCAAAAGCCCCAGCCAGTGCGGCAATAGAGCTCATGGCATTTGTCATTTGATGTTGTTTTGAATTAGGGGTGGGGGAGAAGGCTTTTGATTAATTGGGGTTTATTTTAATTGCTCTTTCGCGACATTTCAGTGGTCCAAAGGTTCTCTCATGGTTGGTAACAGAAATTCACAAAATTTGGCTTAACATTTTTGATGATTGCTTGATCAGCCTCGACAACACAGACCCACATACACACACACACGCGCATGCACACACACACACTCCGACACCGAGACAACTTAGAGGGAAAGGAGCTAAGCTGCCTGCTTGGTTTTTTTTTTTAGCAATTTGCCGCGTGCCGAACCGTGCGAATCGAAGGCTGAATGTAGACTGTTCACAAAGTCTCAGTCTGTGAGTTAATTTGCACATGCCGCAAAGTATGCAACAACTTCCTGCCAAAGCCGACGATTCAACAGGATGTGCTTCTAAAGCAGGCGAAATATGTGCGCTGCGCAGCTCTGAGAGAACAACTTAATACCGAGAGAAAGAGAAAAAGAGAGCACGCAATCACCTGTTGTGCTTTGTGCGCGTTTTGTAAGCGTTTTGCTCGCGACTTTGTGGCGACAGCCTCAAGTGCTTATCATAGAATCAAACAAATTGCAGCCGCAATTTTTCAATTTGGTCTAACTTAGGCTATGTGTTTATTTTGGCACTGACTTCGTATACTAATCTCTCTATGTTCCATCTTATGCTTAAAACCACATGTTATTGCGCAGCCACTCAATATGCTTGGCCACATCGGCATAGATCACCGGCTGGGTTAGATCACAACGATTTTTTGGCTTCTGACCGGCTGAAACCACACCACGCAACACCCAGACATCATTCTCCTGTAGCATAAGACCGCCCCCAGAGTCGCCAGAGCAGGGACCGGCACCTTCCTTATTCGAAGCGCAAAGGGTGCGTGCAGTTACATGATTCCGACTTTCGGGTAACTTTAGATTATTTCTGCATTCGGTGGGTGTGAGGATGTCCACGTCCGTCATTTTGGCAGTTCGGGTATTTTCATTTCCCCGTTCATCCGTACCAAAACCGGCGATGTAAGTGGTGTAACCCGATGGTAGATCCAACCGATAGTTGTTATTCCACAGGCAAATGGGTCGGATGTAATTGTTAAAGCTGGAAATTGAAATTTTTGTTCAGTTGCTCATTAAGTTGCCATTACGAAAAAAATTGACCTACCTCACCGGCGATGACAGCCGCAACAGCGCCAAATCAGCATCCGTAAAGGCCTCTTGTGTAAATTCTGGCTGCACTAAAATCTGTGATACGCGACGCTGCTCTCCTGGTGTACTCCAGTCTATAGTAACGCGACCCAATGAAACAGCCGTTTGTGTAGCCAAGACATCTCGATTGTCCCACCTAAAGCAATGTGCTGCCGATACCACAGTCGAGGCTGAAATTAGCGTACCGCCACATAAAAAGTTGTGACCATTCGGAATCAGTCGAAATAAGGACACCATCCAGGGCAGCTGACCGCGATTTACTTCAATGCCATGGAAGAGCAGCGGACTAGTGATGGCAGCCTCCCGTCCACACACGCTATTCAGCTCTACCAGACCACCTGAGCCCACTGGTCTTGAAGATGCCACTTGCGTGGGTCTTGTTGCGGGAGCCAGGGTCAAGGGACGCTGCGTGGGTCTTATTGTGGGTCTTATTGTGGGTCTTATTGTGGTCAAGAGACGCTTAGGTGGTGCCTCGGCTGGTGATTGCTGTGGTCGCTGGGGTCTTTGGGACTCTTGTGGTAACACACCCAGTGGACGAGTCTGGGAACGCAAAGTGTGCGACAAGGTCAAATTCCAACTATTTGGGGGATCTATAAAAAACACAAGTTTAGACCCAAGTTGATTTGGTTTAGTAAGAGCTAAGACGCTAGACTTACATGGCGTTGATCTGCATATCACAATATCATTAATCGATATCTCAATCACCTTGGGCAAGACTCCCGGTGTGGGGAAGTCAACCCGATAATTTACTGGAAGACGATTACGCATATTGTAGCGGATGGTCTCTTCATTATCCATTAGAGTGACTGATCCTGAGAAGTCTGGCTGTAATGATGGAAAGCAAAACAAGTGAAACGTTAAAACAGGGATCGGCAGAAGGAGCAGAGCCGTCCACAGAGTTTCTTCCTCTGCCTTAGAGTTTCTCCCTCGTGAGTCAGCAGAGTAAGATCAATGTGTTGTACTTATTCACTCATCAAGCCCTTAAGCTCCATTATTGCTGCATAAACAACTTGGAGCTGTGATTGCCACTTGTAATAAGTGCGGGCTATGCCTTAAAGGGTTTCATGGAGTAATATAAAATTTCATTAAGTAAATACAGATCTAGTACCGAGTGCTGAAATATGTAATTAGCTTAGGAGCATCTATTATCACAGTCGATAAGCCATTATTTAGCAATATGTTTACCACCTAATTAAAAACAATTCCTTTTTTTTATTAATCGTAATGGTATGGTATTGGACATACGATTATTTAGCAAAAATTACAAAAATTTAATTACTTTTACAATTACTTAAGTAATTGTAGCTGTGAAGGGTGATTATTGAGTAATTAGTCTTGAAATGTTGGATTTAGATGTTACATGATATTTTATTATTTATTATATTAAATGTTTTTGTTTGAAAAAAATAATAATTTTTTTTTTCATATTATCCATTAACTGTACCACTAATTTAATAAAGGAAAATAATTTTTCAAACAAAAAATCTGAAATCTTGAGTCGTTAAAAATATTTTTAAATAAACACATTGTTTCAACTGAAGTCGACGACGTTAGTGGCGTGTTTTTTTTTTTCAGTCAATGCCGGTTTCCTTTCTGAAGAAGATCTAATGTTGTTGCTATTGGTGTCATCAAAGTGCAGTGTTCTTTCAAATGTTGAATATCTTTATATCCAGAATTCAATAAAATTATTGCTATTATTAGCTTGGGTTTTGTTATGTTGATGAGCAAAAAATTTAGTGTAGTGTTTAACTTGATTAGTAAAAAGTCATAACTTTTACCTACAAATACATAATAATTCAACATTTCATGCACAATTACTCAGTAATCATCCCTTAGAGCTGCAATTATTTAAGTATTTGTAAAAGTAATTAAATTTTGGAATATTCACTGAATTATCATTATTTTACATTACAGTTTCAATTATTAAAAATCGTCATCAGAAGTTATTTTTCCTTTATCGAAGAAAATTGTGTTTAAAGTAATGAAAAGTAATTAAATACGGGAAGTAATAAATAAATTTCAGCTCTGCTCAGTATCGTGCCATGCATAGCTGTAAAATAATGATTAATCGTAATCATTACATATTTGACTATTTCTTTTCAAAGGCAAAATAATGATTACATTATAACTATTTTCAGTTTCACACGATTACTAATTGATTACTTTCAGAAATAATCAAAAATAATCGGGATTATTGAAGATTACCAAAAAATAATCAAAAAATCATTCGTCTACTTTTAAAGATTATTTAAAAAAAAAAAGGCATAGCCAGATTTGTGCCCCACAATGATTTCAAATCAGAGGTCCGGAATAACTCTCAACACATATTTTCAAAGTGTTTCTCACTGAGATAAACACAAAAATCATAAGCAATTTCGGTTTCTCACTGAGTTTTATCATTTATTTTTGTGTTATTTGTGTTTTCTGTTAACCGAAAGCTGTTGAGGAAAAGTTGATCTGTCTTTTAATAACATTTATGTTCTAAGTGTCTCTTAATAACAGTTAAAGTATAACAGAAAAACGAAAGTAACTAAAGATAAGTTAAATGTTTCTATTAGTAATGTAATGATAATTTACTTTGTAGATGTGATTGGGAATAATGTTTTATACCAGCGGTGGGCACGAAACTTAAGTTTGAGAGCAGCCCAACTACAAAAACAGTAAAAACCAACATTATCAGATAAAATCGAGTTGGTTTTTGCAGACATCTGCTTCAGTGCAGAGCGAGTCTCGATAGATCACACTGCACCCAGCTGGCGCCGTGCGTAGATACGCATCATTTTCCACTTGGTTGAGAGTAGAGTTTGTCTGGCATTATTACAATTTTTGGTCCTTTTTAGTATATTTCAGCGATAAAATAATTTGTCATATCAAAATTACATATCGCTTGTTATTGACTTTAGCAGCACATGGTCTTCTAATTCAAATGTCATGAGAGCAACAAATAATATAAGGATCATGACAAAACGAAGAGTAAGCACTTCAGGAATAACATTCAACAGTTAAATTTCCCAAATTATTAATCGAGATACTTGGGTGGCCGTCTTATCAGGTCCCTGTGTTCTTTTCTAACTGAGCTGCTAGGTGACGCTCTGTCCCTAGCCTCACAACAATTAAGTCAGGGAGACGAGGAGTTTATTCGGCTTACAACTATCCCTCTCCAGGAGCTGGCTTATTTTCGGTAACCGTCAACGAAGTGTGGCCTAGGTTTCCATGACCAGAAGCGAAAAGGAAAAAACGCTGTTCTTCTCGTGGTCGTCTGTGCTCGTGGCGGCTTTTGCTGGTCGTGGCTTCGGTTGGTTGTCTCGAAAACTCCGCGGTCGTGTGGCTTCAGACTCTCTAAGCTTAGTCTGTTGTTCACAATCTAAAAAGAAAAATCCGGGGTGTGAAAAGTCTGAAAAGGTGTTGTCCCGGAGTCCCGTATTCAGGGCGGGTAAAGAAAAGGTAGTTTAAACCTAATCCGAAGCAGATTGGAAAATTCATTATTGAAACAAAAAATTACTAAGGGTGGGGTTCATATTAGCCTTGAAATTCGTCAAATGACGGACAGATTAAAGTTTTCCGAGTTTATTCTGTTCCTCCAAATATAGTAATCCGATACTTAAGAGAGTCTTTAAAATCATAAATCAAGGGGCTTGTGGGGATGTTATAAAAGAAAATAAGTTATAACGCAAAAAAGTGGTTTGAAGCATTCTTTCTGCCTTTGACCTTATTCTTTACCTATGGTCATCCAATGGTATTTATCGCGGTTGAGTATTCTCATAATCATGGCTATGCAGTTATGTGATATATTAAGGAGTGATATGTAAAGCTCGCATTTCTGTGTAAATTCGCATTTCTTCTTATTTTACAACACTTTCATTTTGAGTGAGATATTCTGGACCTCTGTTTCAAATAGAACTTTAAGCTGCCTACTGAAACTTGTCGGCAATGGCTTAGAGGTTAATGCCTATAAATGAAAGGTAGCGAGTCCTTTTTTCGTACTCTAGAATTTGGAAACAATTGTATTAGCTCCCGTCTACCACATTATGCTATTAAACACAGCAAGAACAAGTAAGAGTGTTACGGTCGAGTGCCCCGACAGCAAAATACCCTGTCCCCTGGTTCCTATAGCTTTGAATTCCATTTATTTTAAAATTTATTTCAATAAATGGGCAGCCACACTTATGTACATATCTTCGGTGATTTTGCTCAGATCTCATTGTAGTACACAGTATAGATAGATGTTGTGCCTCACTGAATATATATTAAGTCACTAGGTTCAAACTAAAAAATTGTAGCTCGGACAGTTTTTCGCGGTTAGAAGAAGATGGAGGAGGAATTTGCCAAAACTGAAACAATCTCGATCTGGGTACGGTATACACCTACATACATGCAAAAATTCGTGGCTCTACCTCTTATAGTTTATTATTTTTATAAAAAAAGACAGATTTTCGCTGTTTAAAGATGGAGGAGGAGGATTTTTCGAAATCTGAAACAAACTCGATGTGGGTACAGTATACACCTATATACATTCCAAAACTTGTGGCTCTATCTATTACAGTCTCTGAGATCGACGCGTTCATACAGGCAGACAGACGGACAGACAGACAGACGGACATGGCTAAATCGACTTGGTTGTTGACGCCGATCAAGAATATATATATTTTATGGGGTCGGAGATGCTTCCTTCTCCCTGTTACATACATTTGCACAACTTCATGACCCCTTTTTCCCATTTTTAATGGGAACAGGGTATAATAATATGTATTGCTTCTCCTTTTCATTTCATCATTCACAGCATACATACCGTAGGTGCCCACGTAATGGGAATTTATCGCTACGTTTCGAATACACAGTTTGATTGTCAATATTTTATCGATATATCGATGGAAACACATAGGTGCAAATTATTTGGCTATCCTAATAAGACATCTGGTAATAATTACAACTTTATATCGCATTTAAGATCTAATCATACACGTATAGATGTCAGTGTTAGAATATATTGAAGATGTCGTCATGTCTGCGGGTTCTCTTAAATTCTTTACTTGATATTGTTTTCTAAGTATAATCTTCAAGTCTTAAAGCCTACACTCAGATAAGATACCAATTTAAGTTCTTCACAATTCACATGAAAAAAGACCCGTTTAAACTGCTTTAATGGATGAATAAGCTCCAGCAAAAATGGTCTAGAGGAATGCAAAAGAACTGGGACAAGGCAAGGTGGGACGACCAGGTGCGGAAAGACATTTCCAAGCTTGGCGTGAAAAACTGGTGCCAGCTCGCACGGAGCAGAAGCGCGGCCGAGACCGTCAAACGGTTGTGATGCAAGCATCGGCCCAATAAAGAAGATGAAGAAGAACTGCTTTAATATCAGAACAATTTTAAACAGAAGCCTTACATGTACAGTGTTGTTTCAAAAAGCTATTTGAAACTGTTAAAATATTAGACAAAACTTTCTCTAGAAATCGTCACTAGCAGTTTTATGGTGAAGATGTTCAGTTAACTTAAGCTTTTGAAAATAACGATAATATCGATATATCGATGTATTTGGAGGCGATATATCAAATATCGATAATGAAAATTTGGATGACATGAGACATAATAATCTAGTAGTCTTCGGAAAGTAATCAATTAGTAATCAAATATTTTTAACCAAAAGGATTATATAATCATTGATTACTAATTGTAATCGCAACATAACAGCTATGTGTAATTGTCATGGTAATTAAAGTTTTACATATGCAAAATTTATAATGACAATTGTAATTGCGATTGCTATTTACAGCTCTCAAACTCATTTTTAAAAATACAATAAATAAAAAATAATATCCATGTATTCTATTGACTCAAACTCACAACCAGACTTTCTAAAGACACGGCCTTACTATCTTAACAGTGTGACTTAACAGTGACTTAGCAGTGATGGAACAATGATTTATCAGTGACAAAACAATGACTAAGCAGTGACTTAACAGTGACTACACCGTGGTTAAACACTGACTAGACAGTGACCAAACAGTGACTGAACAGTTACTGAACAGTGCCTCAACAGTGAAAACCGGTACTTATTAGGGAATCATTTATTAACTTAACTCCCTATTAGTTGTCTTCTTTTGAAAGATTGCCATTGCTATCAATTGTTCTGCTGAACCCAACGAGCAATACTCTCATACACTTTGGACGAACTCGGTTGAAAAATCCTTATAAGAATAAAAGCAAGAATGCTTAAACGTAACTATGAATCATTTTATTATTTTATGCATCGAATATATGTAGAATATTATTCCTTTAGATCGAGTACTGGGCATGAACGAATTTGACTTTAGCCCAATTCTAATTCGTGCTATTTAGCTCTGATTATATTTGTCGTGTTATTTCTAGCTGAACACTGAGTCGCCCTTATTATGATTTTGCTACTGTCTATTTGTCATTGACAAAATTAATAAAAATTTTATAAGTTTTTAAATGAATCATCCCCTTACAGCCCTGATTCTGGTATTGTAATCAACGCAAGCATAATGTGATTGGTAAAACCAAAACACTGGAACAACAGCAAAACCAACAACCACACAAAGCTGTGACGCGACCATAAATCACATTAGCAAAACAAAAGACCAGAAACCGGTTGCACAACTCTTGGCGCATTGCCGGAGAGTGTTGTGGGAAGTGTAGAAATAGTTATTGTAGTTGTACATTCTTATGGGTTTTTTCTCTGTGTGGAATAGCCAACAAGTTGTTGATTTTGCGGCTTATCAAGCTTGCAATTCCCATTGAAACTCGCATTTTTGCCTTTGCAAAGTCAGGAAAATCCACAAACCGTAAGGTCAATGTGTGATAAGAGTTGATTAATAAAAAACTTACCGATCTGGGCGGCACGCGCTGTGAAAATTCCACATTAAGTGTATTATCCTGTGCATTCGGATCAATGGGAATGGTTATACGTCCGATGAACTGATCATTATGACCCAAATACTGAAAGTACTGCGGACAGGCGATGTGTGGAATATTCTGAGCCCAGTACGACGAGATTTGCAGCAAAATCAGGAAGAGACTGGAAAGTGCGAGTACGAGTTGCATGTTTGAATATGAGAGACGGATGCACACTCGCGAAACGGTCAAGCGCTATCAAAACCACACTCGATGAGCGTCGGACTATAAGTGAATCGATTAAGTCTAGTCTGAATCTATCTCCGTTGTGAGTGGGGACCGGCGACTAAACTTGTTGTCGCTCCCAAAACCAGCTAAGCAGCGGCGTCATTAATAAAATAAATTAATATACTCTTACTAGGGGGAATTATGTCAGTTTAAGTTTATTACATTAAAATTTCGTTCTTCCGCAAGTTCTGATTATATTTTAAAATAACAGTACAGTAAATAAATACTCTGTACCCCCAAGGTTTGTGCAGAGCACCCATAAAGTGTGTGCATAATAAATTTTTTCCTTTCAAGGCGACGACCCTCACAAGCTGACGTCGCAGCAAGTGCAATTAGCTCGCTTTGAAGTGAGTTAAAAAACAAAATCCAAGCAAGTGCGTCTTTAACTCGATTCTAAGGGTGCTTTTTAATTATTTCTACAAAATAACTTAACTTGGCTCAATAGGTAACATTATTGGAGAGCGTTTATCTTGGCCTAGAAATCGTGAAACTTGGAAGTTTATCTATATTTGCAAAAAAAAACTATTTGTATCTTGCGCCAATCAAAACTGAGTTTACTTATGTTAAAGCAAACATAAATTAGTTTACATTCACAAAAAAATACTAGATCGATTATGTGTACTCTGAAATACGCAAATAGCTTCGTCAATCGGTATCCAAATTCAATAGAAAAACAACCATTCAACGAAGAATTAACTGGGCATTTATTATAAACTTTAAGTAAAAATCGCATAGAATGAAAAAGTTAAGCCAGTGATGTCCAAAGTAGAAATTTCTCAAAAAAAGTTGAAAATGCCAGATCTGTAAGTAAGAAATCAATATCAGATTATAAACTTTCCCCCAGCCAATGAAAGCTTCAGGTAGCATTTACAATAAGAAACGAACAGACAGAACATCTCAAGTTTCAATAAATATATTTAATTTACGTGGATGGACGTGAAAAGTCTAGTTCTTTTACACAAAATAGTTTGGACTCATGAACCTTCTTGTATTCAGTATTTCAAGTATCATCCGTCAGGCCTCTACGAACAAGCGTTGTAGGTAATTTAACTCGCTAAAGCTCCATTTACACGACCTGATCGCTCAGATGAGTTTTCGTCAGACGAACACTGTAACTCGATAAATGCCACTCAGATGAGTGCTCAGGCCAAATAGAACCGGTTCTATTTCGTCTGATCGCTCATCTGAGTAGCTTCATGTCTACTCAGACGCCTTTTTACACGGTCAGACAGCAAATCAGACGAAAACTCAGATGAGTGATCAGGTCGTGTAAATGGAGCTTAAGTGACAATTCTATAAAAAAAACGAGAAGGCCAAGCTAACTTCGTCTTTGCCGAAGTTTTTATACCCTTGCAAATGTTTTAATACATCAGAGTTTACGAACGTCAGCATTAAAACAAACAATTTTCTAAATAGAACATACTTTTCGACCGATAGTTCCTATGTCAGCTATAAGATATAGTCATCCATGCGCCTTTAACAGTATAGAACCAATATCAGCCCACATACCACCCACATAACACCCAAGTCCCACCCACTTCCCGCACACATCCCACCAACTTCCCATTTACCCATTCCCATTACCACCCACTTCCACAACAACGTGTCACCCGCATCCCATCGCAAGCCCACCCACGTCCCATCCACATACCATCCACTTCCCAACCTCTTCCCTGTCCCGAGTTTCAAGTCCATCAGATAAAAAATAGTTATTTTGCATATTACATTTTCCGGGCGTTTTTACTCCCGGGTTCGGATTTTCCACCATTGGAAATCACATTCAATCACACTTCAAATTATTTTGCATTTTATCCTTACAAACCGAGTCTCAAGTCAATCGGATGGAAAATAGTTATTTTCCATGTAGAATTTTCCTGGAATTTTCACATTTCCTGGGGGCCGAATTTCCGTCATTGGAAAATCATGCTTCAAATTAATTCGTATTCTATCGTTTAAGCCAATCGGATGAATAAAAGTTTTCTTGCGTACAGAATTTTCTGCGCATTTTCTCTCGCGGGGATCAGATTTTCCGACATTGGAAAATCACATTTTTCTATTTCATCAATTAAAACCGAGCTTCAAGCCAATCGGATGATAAAAAGTTTTCTTCTAGAATTTGCGGATCAAATTTTCCGACTTTGGAAAGTCGCTTTTTAAATTAATTCGAATTATATATTTACAAACCGAGTTTTTAACCTGGGGCGGATATTCCGACATTGAAAAATCACATTTTAAATCCTTTCGTATTCTGTCCTTACAAACCGAGTTTCAAGCCAATCGGATGGAAAATACTTTATTATAAAGAATTTTCCGACCTTTGGGTAAAATTTTCCAAAATCAGAAAATCACAATTCAAATTATTTCGTATTCCATCCTTACCAATCGGAAGAAAAATAGTTTTTTGAGTGCAGAATTTTCCGTCCATTTTCCTCGTGGGCTCCGTCTTAGTACGCACCTTCTCCACTAACAAAACTCCTCTCCAGTTTAGGCTGTGCGAGAATTGCCAATGAGTTAGTGAATCAGTCAGTCAGCCAGTCAGTACACTCTCTTTTTATAGATATAGAGCGAGGCCAAAAAGTGAGAGAGAATTGATGTTTTAAAACCTAATCGCTTCGAACTCTTGCGAGCGAATGACGGCTTTCTGCTCTTTTGGTCTCAGCTTCGGCAAACGTTCGGGTCGTGTACGTGTGAATAACGAAATGTTTTCGGCCTCCTGGGAGGAACCAAGGACTAAGTATCGCTAGTATAGGGATATTAAAATTCCATTCAAACCATTTAGCATTTATTTGAGCATCTTTATCTTTATAATAGATTACGCCTAATTACAAAAACAAAAGAAATATGCCTTGCGGACTGAGCGCTTCATAATTATAAGTGGTCTGCCACCGAACTGGAAAAGGCCAACGTGGCGCGAGGGTAGAGAGTCAGCCGCCCATGTCAGCAGCTGTGGGCCTGACTCGAGCAAAGATTTTTTTTTTTGTTTTTAAATTGTATTTTTAAACAAATATAAAATTTTGTTATTTTTCGATATCAAGAAGACACACTTCTAGTAAATATTTTCAGCACTTAAACGTTTTTTTCGTTTTGGAGAGCAATGGGAGCTGCGTTGAGGAAATGCTTCTTAGTACAATGTCCGATCACTGTGGGAAGCTATTGTGAAATTTTAAAGTTTCTAACTATTATGGTTTCGGCTCCAGATCGATGATCAGGTCCAATGTCTTATCACTTTATGTATATGGATTATTAGGGGGTGCCACAGAAACCTCTTCCAACCGAATCTTAGGAGGTGCAAGTTATACTTCATGTTTGGCGCCAACAAACTTTGTAATTTTTCGTTTTGTTAATGGAGAATATGATTTAAACTTAGATTATAATATATAATGCATCATAAATCATATAACACAATAAAAAAATTTCAGTTAAATATTAAATTAAAGAAATTTTTTGGCGAGAGATTTAGACCTGCTTTTAGAGATATAACTTCAATTGAAAGAGTGTAGAGCGGTGGAAAATGAAAAGGAGGTTGGGTGGGGAAAGAGTGGTGAGCGGGTAAAAATGGGTTGGGTAGAACGGAAAAGCCTATTTGAATGGAAATTTATTTGACTGCTCTGAAATGTACAATTCTTATATAATATCACTAGACCCTAATTTCACTATGTGGTCGTGTGGAATAGGTATGACGGGGAACTCGAAACTGTCTACAAGGTAAAACAACACAAAAGCTGAAGTGCCTGATTTTCCCTGGTTAGAGTAAAAAATTAGTTTATATTTACCATTACAAGAAAAATAAGAGAAACTTTACTTTTTTTTGATTCCAATCAAAGGGTATTTAGACTTCGTTCTGGGGTTTCCTCCAAGAGCTTAGACTAATGATTTGCATTTTAATTAGCCCTGTCTGTTGCCATTTTTAACGATTTGTCAAGTATTAAATATTTTATTAATTAATTCTTCACTCTTACTCTCATCTCAATTCCACATATTTGCCCGCACCCAGTCCCCGTACTTGGCCACATCGGTATAGGCCACCGCCTTCTTTAGGTTACATGTGTGTTCTGCTTCATCTATGGCCCCGCCAATTACCACTCCGCGCACCATCCAGACATTGTTTTCCTTTAGCATTAAGGCGCCGCCATCATCGTTGCCGCATGGTCCTTCCCCCACTTTCTTTGCGCATATATTATTTGGTTGCGCCAGCCTCGAACCCAGCTCCAGTTTGCATCTCGACTCTATTACGATGTTAGTGTCCGTTACCCGAGCGACATCCGTGTTGACATTGCCATTTCCATCGGCCCCCCAGCCGGCCACATATGACTTCTCGCCATTTGGAAGTTCAAGGCGATTCTGTGGGCCCCACAGACAAATTGGTATAATATAGCTAGTGAATCTGGAAAGGTTAACTATAATATAACGACCATAGACCGTTTCGATATGCACCTACCTTACTGGTCTCTCCAGTCGAAGCAAAACCAAGTCGTTGGAGAATTGGGCAAAATTATACTGCTCATGTATACGCATTTCGGAGACACTTATCAATTGCCCCTGATCTAAAAAATGTATTTAATAATAATAAAAGATTCGTTTAGTTTATGAACTCACCTTCCGACAAAAGATCCAAAGTGTTGCGGCCCAGAGAAATGGCTGTGCGATCGGCAGACCAATCCCGACCACTATGACGAAAGCAATGGGCAGCCGATAGCACGGTTGAGCTAGAGATGAGTGTGCCACCGCAAAAGAAGCGCATGCCACTAGGTCTTCTCTCGAAGAGGCCCACAAGCCAAGGCAACTGGCCACGTTCGACTTCATGGCCACCGAAAATAAGCGGTGTGGTGCCTACCCTTTCCCTTCCGCAAATGTCCTGAAGCTGCGTAGAACCAATGGCTGGCTCTATGATGTTTGGTTGCGTCAATGGACGCCTGCTGGGTGTGAATGGAGGAGGAGTTGCCTGTAGTTGTGGCACAGGCTGAGTTTGATTAAGTGTTAATGGAAGCCTGTTGGGTCTAGAGGGCCGGGGAATTATCTGTTCTATGGGCTGTACTTCCGGCTCAAACTGGGGCCATTGGGTACCAAGTGGTGAAGTGGTGGGTGCCAGCGTATGTGATAATTCAATGGTGGTGCTTGGTGGTGGAACTGAAAAAGAGTAAATAAATTAACCAGGATGAAAAGAACTCCACTTTGACTTACACTTTGATGCACTGCAGAGTTCGGCATCGTTCAGTCTAATGTTGATCAGCTTGGGTGGCATATGGGGTATGGGAAAGTCCACTCGATATTGTACAGGCCTACCAATGCGAAGATTCACTTTGGTAGTTTCTTCACTATCCGCCACGTTAACGGTACCCGGAAAGTTCTAAAAAAAAATAGGAATCAAGAATTAGTAAATAAGTTTCGGTACGGAAGTCAGTGGCAAGACAAATAAGTTTCTGTGTTTACTTAGTTTGCCTTTGCAAATGCAATTGTCATTGCCAATTGCAATCACAAAAGTCAGCGGTCAAGCAGTCCGATAAGGTTTCAATGCAGCTGCGGGAAAAGTCCGATTATTTATTAAAACCCCACTTATACTTACAAATTCATAATATCCATTTTGGGAGAAACTCAAATATACTGTGTGATTTCTCAATTGTGTATTGTGCACTATTTTCAATTTTCCAATATACTGTCCAGCATATCCTTGATACTCAAACAAATGTGGACAGGCGATCGATGGCAACTGTGCATAGCTTGAATGCGTTTGTATGAAAATGAGAAAAAATCCAGACAGTAGCCATAGTTGGCACATTCTGACTTTGCTTTCCGGCTACGCGAACCTCACTCAATGAGTGACGACTAACGAATGATCTTCTCGGTATTTGCTAGTCACTCAATTGCCGAGAATTGTCAAGTCTCTCAAATCCCAACAATGAGATTACTCTCTGTGATGATTATGCAAACATTTCTTTCGCTCAATGATTTTCATTTAATTTACATTTTATCACGATAGCAAGTATCGTTGACGGTTTCATCAATAATAAACTATGCCAAGCATGCGAATAGGTGCAAAAAGTTTTCGAAAGTTAATCGCGGCTAATAAGGGGCGTAGTGGAAATTGCACGAATGTGTACATTTCGCGTTACAATGGACTGAAAACTCCTTAGCTGCAATATCAAAACACACTGAACGAAATGGAAACATTTTTGGCAGAAATTAGAAAACTTTAGTTACTGACCTAAAACTTGATACTCATATGTAAGATCTGGGAAAATATTTGGTAAATCACCGATTGGACTGCACACTCTACAACCCATCCGCCCAACAACATTTATCTTCAGAACCACAAAATATACATTACACAAATTTATATAATAGTTACTAGCTGACCTGACAATTGTTGTTTTGCCATATTTATTTCAATTCAAGTAAATAATTTGAGGAATATTTCAGTTGTTAAGGCAGAACCAATTTTTAACAGCTTTGCATTATGAAAAGTTATTCTTTTTGTATGAAATATTGTGCCGTACTAAATTGTTATCTTATCTGAGTATATGAATATAAGTGAAAACAATAATCTCAACTACATCGCCGACGATGCGCCCTGCCATTAGGCGAATTGAGGATATTGTAGCCGCAACGTGCATCCATCCTCACCGCCCATCAAGCAGTTTTGTAAAAGTTTTAGCAATGAGCCTACTTTATGGTACACTTGGTCTTTGATTTTGAAGATTGAATTAAATTGCTGACCATTTGCTGCTGTATTGTGCATTATTTCTGTTGCTCCAAACGAAGGCATTTAAAAGCAGGAATTATATCTACGAAGGGACTACAGAAACGATGAGCGAGCCGTTCAACGCTTCTGGTGGCGTCCGATAGGCGCGCTTGTATCTGCTCCAGTTCTTGTTCTTGACTTCGGAAAGCTCGCTTCTGATTGAGAAGAACGCAATTGCGACATTCTGTCACGTTACATTTATTTATTTCTTGTAATTGTTGATTTGTTTATGCTGCTTTAAAATATCGCATGTCTGTTTCAGATATTGTTCGACGGCCCAATCATCCACACACACACACATACTTAGACTAGTTTGAAACGATTGATGAAATTCGATGTTCCGATACTTATCGATAATTATAACGATTTTCACAACAAAGTTTGTGACACGAGATTTTGATATATATGTATAGTTTTAAGCATAAAGTTCATACTTTACTTTTTTATTTCATTCATTGGCCGAAACAAAGCAATCGATGGATCCAGTTCAAAATAAAATCGACACGATTGCTTTCACGCATTACATTTTTACCCAAAAATTACATCAAAGCGATCAGCATAATCCAATCAACTTCTTTTTTGATGTATGATATTAGATGTATGATTTTTGATGTTTGATGTATGCTGGTGAACAAGGCCATTATTTAGAGAAAAAGAGATTTTAAGAATAAGAATAAGAATAAGGCCTTAAAAGGTCAATAACCATATCAATAATATAAAATCTAAGGCTTCTTCTGGAGTCTAAAGTACAGGCTCATCCTTCTTTTTCTGATCTTCCACGTATTTTACATACACCTTCTGTGCACTTCTACTGCTGCTGATACCTTAACATAATTCGAAAATTAATTTTTATACCCTTTACTCGTAGAGTAAAAAGGGTATACTAAAGTCGTGCAAATGTATGTAACAGGCAGAAGGAATCATTTCCGACCCTATAAAGTATATATATTCTTGATCAGCATCAACAGCCGAGTCGATATAGACATGCCCGTCTGTCCGTCCGTCCGTCTGTCTGTATGAACCCTTAGATCTCAGAGATGGTAAGAGATAGAGGTTTGACATGTATGGGACAAATGCTTCTTTTATCTGCACGCAGATCAAGTTTGTTTCAAATTTTGGCCACGCCCTCTCCCGCCCCCGCAATTTGGAAAAAACGTTATATCTCCTACAGTTTTGAAGATAGACGATTCGTACCTTCTGGAGATATTTAGTAATTAGCAAAATGAATCGATTTGCCAAAGAAATGATAAAGATCGAATGGGCGGTTCTCAAGTTATGAGCCAAAATGTGAAAAATAGTCGTGTTAAAAAAGTGTTGCATACTTTTCGGATGTTCACCCTAAGGAACGCAGGAACACTGTTAAACATGTTTTTTAATATTTAAAAACTGGGAGGCTACCATTATGGCTAAGCTTCTGAAACTGGAAGTGCAACGTAGAACCAGAGAGTAGGCGGGTCATCGAATCTGCGAAGCAATGCCTTGCGGACGTCCTGCAGGTGTAAGATGTTTTTGTCCAATTTTTTCTGTATCATGATAAGGTATAATAGAATTCAAAAGTAATATGCTTCCTTCTCTAACTATCCAAACATCCGGTAAATTTTAATATACCATCTGCAAGGTTATAAAAAGTTACAACAACAACGACTTGGTTTCAATTTATTTAATCAATATAGAGATTTTTATCTAAACTACCTACAAACTAATATAAATTCGCATTTATCCAGGACAGATGCTTGGATACATCGCAATACAGCACGTACTTATTGAGATTACAGCCTCCGGTGGTAGCGCGTTCACCCAGAGAAACAATTCCACGTAGCAGCCAGCGATTGTTACGCTTCACCATTAGGCCACCGCCGGAGTCTCCCATACATGGACCGGAACCATCGCGATTTCCAGCGCAGAGTGTACGGTCCGAGGTTTTGTTTTCCCTCCAGGCGCGTGCACAGTCCGTGGCACTGGCTATCTCCGATGTGATTTCATGTGGAAATTGTGTCATCACGTTATGTTGATCCAAACCCCAGCCGGCCACAGTGCCCTCGGTGACCACCGTGTGGCTCTCACTCTCCTCCCATAAACATATGGGGCTAACCACATCGCTGAATCTAAAACCAAAAAAGATCAGCACTGAGATTGGACTGTAAATCAATAGTCACCTACTCGGCGGGTTGCTCCATCGTGAGCAGAGCAAGGTCTGCATCGGGCAGTCGACGCGTTGTGAATTCTGGATGTGAAAGTATGCGCTTTACCTTATGGAACTTAAAGCCATGCTCTTCATAGTCTTCCAAGTCATAGCGGCCCACCCCCAGAATCACTTGTTCCTCTTTTATCGAATGAACACAGTGGGCGGCCGTTATAACCATGGTAGCCGAAATGAGGGAACTGCCGCACTTGAGCATCAATCCGCGACCTTCCTTGTGATAGAGTGCTGTAAGCCAAGGGTATTTGCCCCGAGGAAACCTGTGGCCATTGTGAATTAAAGGGATCTCAAGGCCCTCTATGCCACACTCCACTTTTCTAGACGAAGGGATACGCCTGAAGACAGAATCTGGCTGCGCGGCTGGTGGGCTGGCTGGTGTCTGCCACAGTACAGAAGGATCCGGCGATGGTTTGGCGGTAGGTGGTGGCCAAACAAAGGGATCCGGCAAACGTTTGGCGGTGGATGGTGTCCAGCTTTGCCAAGTATTGGGGGCCCGACTACTTGTCCAGGGTTGCCGGGAAGTAACTGGTGACTCATACAATATTGTCTTCACAATTACATTGGCCTGATCTTCAGGAAGAGATTGGAATACGTTGGAAGGTTGCGTAAATTGTGGTGAAAACTGTACGAATCCTCCACCACCGTTGATCTCAAGCTCGTAAAAGCGATTAAAATGGGTATTTGAGCCTCCGTCTGAGAAAAAACCATCATTAGTTTCTGTTTGCGCAGATTAAGAGAGCTGACTTATATATCTCGGGAATGTGCAATTTTGTACAGCATCGGAACCGGTTTTGCCTTTGCTATTTCCGGATTGTGAGTGAAGAATATTTAGTTTCAAAAGCTCATTGAAATAGAAAATTCTTGATACTTGAGTTAAGCCTATAAAATTCAAAATGTAATCCTTTTTGATGCAAAACTATTACTAATAAATACTTTTGAAAGAAGAAGTTTAACGGGGAGTAGAAATACCAGAAACAAGATCAATAGCTGCTGTGTTCTTTCATTTTTTCAGGAAGTATATTGTGGTAATCCATAGATAAATGATGATGTGTCACCCCCAAGATACCACCAAGGTGTGATCCACTCATATCCCTCCCAGATCCCACCACGGATGCTACCCAGATCCCTTTCAGATCCCATCCAGATCCCACACAGATCCCGCCAAGAACCCACCCACATCCCACCCAGATCCCACCCAGATCCCTTCCAGATACCGCCCAAATCCCTTCCAGATTCCATCCAGATCCTTTCCAGATCCCGCCAAGATACCACCCAGATCCCACCCAGATCCCTTCCAGATTCCATCCAGATCCCGCCCAGATCCTATCCAGATCCCACCCAGATACCACCCAGATCCCACCCAGATCCCACCCAGATCCATTCCAGATACCGCCCAGATCCCCCGCCCAGATTCCATGCAGATCCCGCCCAGATCCTTTCCAGATCCCGCCAAGATACCACCCAGATCCCACCAGATCCCTTCCAGATACCGCGCAGATCCCTTCCAGATTCCATCCAGATCCGGCCCAGATCCCACCAGATCCCACCCAGATCCCATCCAGATCCCTTCCAGATTCCATCCAGAACCCGCCCAGTTCCCGCCCAGATCCCACCCAGATCCCTTCTAGATCCCTTCCAAGATCCTACCCAGAACTCACCCGAGGCTCCCACCCAGATCCTTATCCAGATCCTTATCCAGATCCCACACAGATACCACCCAGATCCCACCCTTATCCCATACAGATACCTCCCAGATCCCACCCAGAATACTGCCAGATCTCGGCCAGCTACCACCCAGATCCTCATCTAAATCCCACACAGATCCCACCCATATCGCTCCTAAATTCCACCCAGATCGCGCCCAGATAAGAAGCCACCTAAATTCCTCCCACATACCACCAAGATCACACCCAGATCTTTTCCAGAACCCACCCAGTTGCTCCTCTTCAGCATCTTTCCTACCTCTTCGCTTCCCCTCTCTGCCCATCCTCTTGTGTGTGTGTTTGCCGAAAAAACTCCACAAATCAAAACAACACAATATATGAATGACGTCAGCGTCACGTGACACTGAAATCAGATTTTACCCCTACTAAAATAATCCGTACCGAAATTAAAGATGTTTCACATCAAAAATAATCACTCAGAAGAAAAAAAAGATCTGCTTCAAGTGATTAAAGTGTTTTTAACTCAGATATTTCTTTTGAGCCCCAGCCCTTTAATTAGGAAGACCTCAGTGCATTATTCAGAGACCTTCCAGGCAAGCTATGGTTCCGGGAAAACTGAATGTGATAAATAAAATGAATTTTTGGGCACCAATTTTTGTTTATTTGCTTGCCTATTATGCTTTAAGTAATTATTCCACAAATTACTTACAAAAAATAAACACACGGCCATGTTCTCAATTCCACTTCCACAAAAGTTTTGTGAATTGGAGTGCAATTTTAGTACTAAAACCGGTTTTAAATCACAGAATTTTTGTGAAAGTGGAATTGAGAACATGGCCGATAAATAAATTTACAAATCCGAAAATTGTTCTAAGTAGCTTCTATGGCCTGCACGATCAAAATAACACCACCCTTACTCTAGCAAGTACTTTCCACTCACAATATACGTTAGTTTTGCTCACTTAATATATAAAGTTCTTAAATATTTTCTAGCTGTAACTAATAGTCGCTTTTGAGACTTTCATATAACCCATAAATAAATCTGTTGCATGGATGTGTTCCATTCTTAACAAAATGTTTGTAGAACCATACAGTTTAATAGAATTCCACTCGAATAGTGCAATAATTCAGTATTAGCAAACCATATTAAAATGTCAGTGTATTCTGCCTTTGTTCTTTCAACGGAACAGGTTATCGGCGAATACTATCGATTACCATGAAAAACACGTTATGTTAAGTACAATTCTCAATTCCACTACGGTTTTCGTATAAACGTTTCTACTTTGATTTGATATGGAAAGTGACACTTATATCTACAGTTATTAGATCCGCTTTCAGTAAAAGTGGCATCGCTCAAACAGTTAAAACCGACAGCTTTATGCCAAATGGAATCAATTTGTAGAAAAATGAAGCCTTGATCTAGTTACCACAGATTTCCATTACACCTTCGGTTCAAATTTGTAAGAGTAAAATGGCCAGTTCAAACGCTTATAAGAAAACCGAAGTGAAATTGACAACAGAAATTGCACTGATGTAAAGCAAGGTTCCCGAAGAAGAGAGCGCGAAAATGTCACTGTGTCTCTTTCTAACACACCGTGAAGCATGACTTTGGGAAGCATTCGGTGTGAATTGGCGAGTATGTTCGTGCCCAGGGGCTATGGCTGGAAACTCTGATTTAAAGTATCGATCATTATATTAAGACGTGCTCCAAAAGATGATAAAAAAAAGAAAAGTGTGGTCACTTACACAATATAATAAATACAGTGACTTTTATTCAACAGAAGGCGATAAAAATAATCGCAGGCTTCTTTTGAAAAGTGCCAAGCATATACCAATAAAAAATTTATTCCAGGAAATCTGAGGGAACTTTGATTTTTGGTTTATTCTTTCTTTCTGCGTTCGGATTCGCAGGACGTTGCTGCTACACACCGATATTGTTTCTTAAGAATTCTTCGGCGTTTTATGGAAAAGAACATTTATTAAATATCCATTTAAGGATACACTTTGGATTTACCTTTCAGTCGTTTCAGCTGCATTTAATACTTCCGTATGTGAAGTCTATTTCTAGTACAAATTCTACCATTTTCTCTCATATAACACACAAGCTAGCTCACAAATGCTAACTTAACGAATTGTATTGTCATCTTCTATCGATACCTTTTGACACGTTCTCGTTTGTTTTAAAATCTACTACAAAATCCTTCACCCGAAATACATAAGGCAGCCCACGCCCACCACTTACACTCGCTCGCAGAGCACACGGTAGCATCATTGTATTTTACTAGCGCCAATTTGGGCAGCAAACCATTTGACTGTCCTGGCCATAGGCTAATTCGAAACTTTACCGCTCCAGCGCTGCTGCGTACTGCCTCTTCATCGGGATAGGGATGGATATCGCCAATAGCAGCTGACTGTGGAATGTGTTCTGTGGAATAAGTTCTGGTGCACACGTAATTACTTACATTTTCTTTTCCTTCCTGCGAGAAGCGCAAGTCAATACGGTTACGGCCCTGTTGAAATCTGGGCAACGTAAGTTCTCCCTCGTAGCCGCCGCCATTGTTGAAATACTGAAAATACTGGGCACATGCGTTCTCTGGCAATCCCTGACTTCTGACGGCCGCCATCAGTGCTATTGTTAGCACCGATGCCAGGGTCACGGCCAATTGGTAACCCATTGCAGGGAAATCTTTCACAAGTATCTAGTTCCGTTTACCGTGACTGTGTGCACACGGCCGAAGTTGACGGAGAAATAAAAGTGCTCAGCAAATTCTCATCAACGAGTCCATCAGTAATTGAGTCACTATGCTAATCAAACTGGTAATTCCGCATCGTGCATATGGAATCTCTCGAGTGAAATAACTAACATGTAAATTGCTAAGTAAACATCAACTTATCAAATCAAGTTTGTGTATTTGGCCAACTCTCAGTTGAACTCAGAAGCCGGGCCCTCTGAATGGCATGCTTAACTGATTTCTCAATGATCTTTTCTATTTGACTCAAGTTGTGGTTATGATGCTTCTCAGCTTTATCTAGATTGACTACCTAATGAGTGCTGCTGTACTCTCCAAATTATGAAGTTATGAAACTGTGCCGTAGAACCGAAGCTCACGAACTTAGGCATGCGAATTTCATTTCAACGTCATAGTTCAGTTATTATAAAAGCAAGCATTCTGGAATTATGGAATTAATCTTACTTAAATAAGTAATCAATTTCAAGAAAATGCGTTTAATAACAACTTGTTTGATACACTTGAAAAAAATTTATTGAATATTATTTCATAAATGTTTATTTGCCACCCCCTTAAAATGCATAAAATGCTAAAAATAAAATATGCAACATTCTTATTCTCTTCGTTTTCAAGATAATTGCAATTGAACGTGACAAAAAGTGGAAGTCTTCTTTGGAAATGCCCATATTTCCAAAAAAGAAGACAACAAACCGGTGAACCCCCAATTTTTGAAAGCTCGAACGACCAAAATCCAGGGAAATAAAGAATTACAGGTAATCCGACTTGTATTAATTAAAAGTTCTTCATCCTACGACATTTCTCTAGTTCAGATTTATACTATCGACGTCAATAATGGAGCGAATATGGTTCGAGCTGGAGCACATTTAAATGATAACTGCAGAGCAGAAAAGGAATGCAACTATGTATGAAGAATGAAATGTTGATGAAAGTTGCTCATGTGAATCAAAAGGATTTCTTGATTTGAACGATGACCTGAATAGATTACCTGGAGGACTCAATAATTACAGTTCGATTGTTTTAATCGTTTAAACACTTTGTAAAGACCAGTGCTAGACTGTTGGACGCGATGGAACTCAGTCTACAAAATGTACAAACGTTTACTAACTCTTAAAACCGCTTTAGCTAAAAACATTTAAATGGAACGTATTTCAAAATATCTGTTTAATGCTACGGCCAATAATAAAACTTTTGTAAAGCTGCAGGATTCACAATTACTACCAAGTGATTTTTAGAAAAAGAAGAATTGTTTTAAATTCCTTAGCAACACATTGTTTATAAAGATCTTAATGCCTCGATAATCGTTCTTATATTATGAGATCAGTACCAATTTTTGCTGCAATGCTCCTAGACCCAAGATTTCCAACTTAGGTATCTTCTGATCAAACAAATAAGTTGTAAAGCAACACATTACAGAATGCTGACTGACAGCAAGACATTCTTAATGAGAGTTATCCAAATTTAACTTTAAACGACTCAACGTCTGATTACGAAGAAGAGAAGTTTAGTTCTCAACTCCACTTCAGTTTACGTATTAACGTTGAGCTCTGGGTCAACAAGGTTTAGGGAAGTTGATACTCATATCAACAGTAAGTAGATCCGGTTTAAGTAAATTCGGAATTTCTCAAGCAGTTGAAACAGACAGTTCAATGCCAAGTGGATTCAACGTAGAAAAGAAAGCCTTGATCTAGTAACCACAGATTTCTTTACCACCTTCCGCATAAATTTGTAAAAGTACAACGGCCAATTCAGCCTAAAACGGAGCCTACTAGATGTCATGGGTGATGTGTCAAACAGTGTGAAGGCAGACTTACCTTCAACAAAGCAGTTCTCAAAAGTTGAAAGTGTCACCTTATGAATTTTATTACAAAAATTAGATTATTGAAATATAGAATATTATTTTAAAATGTAAGTATTTATAAATCGAAACTATTCATAAATGTTTTAGCGAACCGAGGTACAAAACAAAAACCTTGGGTTCAGCGGTTCCGGAGAACCGGTCCGCGAACCGAACCATAGACTTTACAACAGGTTCGAACCCCTGAACCGAACCTTCTGCAAAATTTTAGAGGTTTGCAGCCTTGACTCTAACAGTAACGGATATAAATAGACATACGTATATATTTGCTTATATTTAATATTAACGAGAGCATAAGTTAAAGTCGGCTCTAACCGACTTCGATATACGTTATCTGAAAAAATTTAAAGTTCTTTTAGTAAATTAGAAAAGTATAAATTTTTTAGGGTGGGTAGCGGGGGGGCTCGGTTCACTTTTTTGCTTATAACTTCCATTTCTTTGGCAAACGTTCTTCTAACTATTGTAATTTTACTACTAGACGAAACAAACGGATATACGTTTTTTCAAATGGGGGGGGGGGGGGGCGTGGCCAAAATTTGAAAACTGGAGGGAAAGAAATGTCAAAGGTTATCTCCCAAATTAAAAAGAAAGAAAGAGAAAGAGAAAAAGGGAGGGAGGGAAAGACGGAATGTTATACGACTCGGTGTTGATCTGATAAGAATAAAACTTATAGGTCGGAAATGATTCCTTCTGCCTACAATGATTAACAAGTAGGGTGTAAGATGAACAACAAGTCGCAATCTTTCAAAAAAGAAAACTAACAGGTCGTGTCCTTTCTTCCTTTCTTTGCTAAGTTGATAAATGAAAACAACAGCAAAGCAGGAACAGCAGGCAGAAATAATAATATCAATCATGAAATAGCAAACAATAAAAATAATAATTGTAATATTACTGTTTAGACACTGTTTAGTCCCTGTTTAGTCCCTGAAAAGTCACTGTCGATTCACTGTTTAGTTCTTTAGCCCGGCCATGACATACTCTGCACCTTGGAGCTGAATGCAGTGCTGCGGCTGCGCTCATTTCGAAGTTTTCCTTTCGCGCTCTCGCTCTCATTGACTTTGAATGAAATGCGTTTTGGTTTTTTAAGCGGTGCTCATAACTTGAGAACCGCTTATCCGATCTTTATCGTTTTTACAGCAAATCGATAAATAATGCTCATTACTAACTATCTCTAGAAGGTACAAACCATCTATCTACAAAACTGTGGGAGAAATGACGTTTTTTGTTAATTGCTGGGGCGGAAGGAGGCGTGGCAAAAATGGAGAACAAACTTGATCTGCCTGCAAGTAAAATAAGCATTTGTCCTATACATGTCAAACCTCTATCTCTTACCATCTCTCGGAAATTATTCCTTCTGCCTGTTATATACTTTTGCACAAACTTAATATACTCATGTACTTTTGGTACAATGTTACATACTCTTTATTGAAATTGACACAATTCGGAGAAAAAAATAATATTACCAATAACCCACATAGCTATTGGAAGATCATTGATGTGTCTTTTTCAAAAGATATTCATTTTATGTGCGACTTAGGGAATGCTTAAAATGTGATTTATTAAAAAACAATTTGAAAAAGTCTCGCAAATGACTCGAAAGGAAGTCGAATCTGATGCAAAGTATCATTTATGATCAGAAAACGAGCGCATTTATGACGAAGACTTAAAGAAGACTTGAATCCCACCTAACATTTGGAAGATCATCTTAACAAGAATCACCTTTGTGAGTCTTTTTCGAGCCAATTTGATAAAAGTGATAGGTTTCATATGCGATTTAGGGAAGACTCGAAAATGACTCATCCAGTTGCACATAATTGGAATCATTTAAAAATGACTCAAAAAAGACTCAGAACTGACTCGAAATGAGTCGAGAATGGATTGTAAACGACTTTTCAAGAACAGTCGCGTCTAGAGTACTATTTTCTCTCGACCCAAGTATCACTTATGATCTTTTTTTTTAATCAAACAGAGTATTCGAAAAAGACTCGAATGTAATCAAGAATTTCATAAAATGTGTGTTCATGGAACATACTTGGGACACACTTGGGACATATTAGGGATAACTTGGAACATATTTGGGACATACTTGGTACATATTTGGGACATACTTGGTACATATTTGACATGAGGAGGGACATTCTTGGGACATATTTGGGACATACTTGGGACATACTTGATACATATTTGGGACATACTTGGGACATATTTGGGCCACACTTGAGACATACTTGGAACAAACTTGGGACAATTGGGACAACTTGGGACAATAGGGACATAGGGATGGAGGGAAGGTGGGGGGAAGTGGGGGGGGGGATTTAGAGGAAGAGAGAAGCAACGGGGGAACGGAGGGAAAGGGAGGCTTGGGACATATGGGGCACTTGGGCATATTACATATTTGGGACATACTTGGAACATATTTGGGACATACTTGGTACATATTTGACATGAGGAGGGACATACTTGGGACATACTTGGGACATATTTGGGACATATTTGGGACATACTTGGGACATACTTGATACATATTTGGGACATACTTGGGACATATTTGGGCCACACTTGAGACATACTTGGAACAAACTTGGGACATATTTGGGACATACTTGGGACATATTAGGAACATACTTGGGACATTCTTGGGACATACTTGGGACATATTTGGGACTTACTTGGGACATATTGGGGACATACTTGGGACATACTTGGTACATATTTGGGACATACTTGGTACATATTTGACATGAGGAGGGACATACTTGGGACATACTTGGGACATATTTGGGACATATTTGAGACATACTTGGAACACACTTGGGACTTATTTGGGACATACTTGGGACATACTTGGGATCAGAAATTCAAAAAAAAAATGCTAGCAATTCGAACTATTAACACTAAATCGTTGTTTCTCATTTAAGATTTGGTACAGTGTCCTTCTTGGCATGGAATTAACTAAGTCCAGGCATAGTTTTAGGGAAATTTTGGACCAGGACTCTGTAATTTCTTGGCTTGGAAGCAGCAACTGCCTTTTTGACGTCGGACCACAGATTTTCGATGGGACTCTGGACAGGCCACTGAGCAGGCGACTCCAAACGTTCACATAGTTTGCCCAACTTGCTGGTGGGTTTGGGGACATTGTCCTGTTGAAAGACGAGCGGCATTTTGTATTCTACAAAGGCTAGCATGAAATTCTCGTACAAGTGCTGTTACATGATGGTTTTTATCAAATGTATTGGACCTACTCCATAGTGGGAGAAGCAGGCCCATATCATTACACTACACCCTCCAAGCTTAATGGTTTTTGTGGTGTTCGGGGGTTTGTATTCTGTGTTCCACGTATGATCGTGGTCCCTTTTCACCAAACATAACCACTTTGGACTCATCTGACCATGCATAGAATATTCCTTCATTGTCAAAATGTCCAATTTGCATAATCCCTGGCAAACTATAAGCGCTTAATAATGTGTGTCACGTTTAAAAATGATACCATTTTTAGGGTTGCAAGCTTCCAGATTATGTGCAAACTGTTTGGTCTATGGCATTCATTTTAGGCTCTTTTTTAAGCTGGGAAGCAGGCTCGAAGGGATTCATCTTGGTCTGAAGAATCAGACTTTCGACATGAGGAGTGGCCATAGATTGTTTTTGTCGGCGTGTTTCAATCTTTTCTTCAAAGTTTCAGGCGTTTTTAATCATTTTATTAAAGCATCCAATCAACTTCCCGTCCAATATCAACTTTTTTAATAAGATCGCGCTTCTCCGTAGTGCTGTGCTTTCCACGTCCCATTGTAATGATTATTAATAACTTTTATGATGGATACAATAAAATCTTAGTCAAAACTAATAAACACCGCGAAATATACGGGATTCACAAAAAATGGGCTAATTGCGATATTGTTTTTCCCGGTATTTTTGGGGGCTTTTTTCTTAAAGTCCCAAAAATAATATATAGACAGAAATTTGAAGAACGGAAACACTGTTTTTGTTTATGGGAAATACTAAACAATTCAGCTCGTTCGTTGACACCTATAGAAGGAATCGAGTCCAAACTCTTAGAAATTGTTTCAGAGTTCGAAAGGGCGCTTCTTCGTCAAGCCTGTCCCAAGCAAGGTTTGTGTTTGGGATGGACAAACCTTTGTCGGTGGAATCGATACATACCTGATTTATGTTATATTTATACCACCGAATATTTCTTAACCTAGGTGTATGTACCAGATCATTGTACCTTTTTTCTGTCCAAATTAAATTGCGTTGAAAACTTGTTTTAAAATTTAAGTGATTTCCTTCGTCACGAAGTAATGAAATCGATATTCATTTTTAATTTTTTCAATTGCTCTATGGCACACAATTGGATTAACTCTAAAAATAGTTTGGGTAATTTAGAAAACCGTCCATTCACGTAGCTACATCTTAGGTTGGGCAGTCTCAAATTTGTTAACTTTATCGCACAATATTTTGCTCTATCCAATTCAGATGTCTGGCCACATCACTGTAGATAACATAACGGTTCAGATCGCAGATATCTCCACGACGCTGTGCCAGCGAAACGATTCCGCGCACAAACCATCGATCATTGCGTAACACCATCAATCCACCACCCGAGTCACCCATACAGGGACCATGCGCTTTGCTGTTTCCTGCACAAATGGTGCGGGGTGTCAAAAAATCGCTGGCGGTGGCCATTTCACGCAGACACTGTTCACGAGATACCATGCGCACATTCACGGTCTTGGGGAAGCGCGTTTCCTTGCCATTCTCATCTAGACCCCAGCCCGCTACGGCGGCCACATCGCCATCATTCATGCCAAGATGCGTGGTGGAGGTCCACAAGCAAATCGGTCGAACATATCGTGTGTACTTGATCGTCTCGCGGAGCACCAAAAGCCCCACATCCGAGTCAGGCACCACATTGCCTATATAGTCCGGATGCGTACGTACGTGCTGCACACCCATTAGTACGGCTCCGTCCTCGGGATGCGTGTTGCGATCATGGCGTCCGATATAGACATATAAGTCGTCCGTACTCATGCTGTAGATACAATGCGCAGCCGTGATGACAGTGCGGGCCGAAACTATTGTCGTGACGCATCTGTAGGACAAGGTGGTAGCGCCACCGTACAACGCCGCCAGCCAGGGAAAACGACCACGGGGCAATAATTCTCCACCAACCTGTAGAGCCGAAAATCCCTCCACGCCACATTCTTCCGGCGCGGGATTGCTGTTTTTGTTTATGACTTCGGGCTTGAAGAAGTTCTGCAGGAAAGGATTGTTCATCAAGCTGTTACCACTTGGAGATATCACCGTTGGCATTGTTGGTGGAGGTGGTCTTGGTGGCCTTTGTGTGATTGGTGCTTGAGGGGCTTGCTGGGAGCTAGTGGAAACAGAAACATGCTGCTTTCGCGTCATGGTGGTTGAGGGTGCACCGTCTTCATGTAAATAAATTAATATGAAACTCATTAGCACTCAAGAGAAGAAAACCGGGAAGAAACTATAAATTAAGAAAATGTTATTAAAAACTATTTGTTTAAGACGAAAGATTGCATTAAAATCAAAAAAAGGAAGCAAGAAATGCCGTAGAAATGATAAAGATCGGATGAGCGGTTCTCAAGTTATGAGCAAAAAAGTAAATCACCCTCCCCCACCCCCTTCCACCCTTTTACAACTAACACTGCACAATCTAAAAGAGAGAGAGAGAGAGAAAGAGAGAGCATTGCATTCAGCTTCGACTCCAGGTACAGAGTATGTTATAGTCGGGCTTGACCGACTTTCTAAACTTGTTTAAGTATGCAGTTGGAAAATACATAAATTTTGTTTACTTCTGTATCATCCCAAAATTTTTAACTGCGATTTTTATCATTTCAACCAAAAGCCTTTTTTGAGCTATTTATCCATTAAAAAACTTCCAATTTTTTTTCTGGTCAAAGCTGGCATGTATATACTATCCCGGAATAGATTTTAGTTTTTTTTTTAACTAAAAGCCGTTACCTACAATATTTAGCGAAATTTTTAACACCTTTTATTTATGACTTCTTGTTGATGTTCAACAGTCCATGCAGTCCCTTAAGTCCTTCTCTGCCTCGCGGTTTACTCTTGGTCCTTCGTCTTTGTTTCATCGCTGTTTCCCCTTGTGTACTAATTCGTCGATAGCTCAAACCATAATAGATATAGCTTGTTCGATGCCACTGACTCCCAGTTACTTCCGGCTAGGCAGGTCATTGGGTCATTATCTCTTCGTCTCGTGTCGACTCGTCCGCTACCCCCCTTATTAAGAATGACCCTGGAATAGCGCCTGCAACTTTATGTAGAACTCCGTTTTGTCCCTTTCATCAAAAGTAGTTGACCCAGACGCATGATGATCCGAACAGCACGCCCTGTTGAGTCGTCACTGCCCATAGTAGTTGGGTTAGCAAGTTACAATTTGTATGACTGAGTGTTTTCCCTCTGTGTGTCCATTAGGCCGACCGACTAATCCCTACACTAACGACTGGTAATCCAGAGTCGCACCGACGGTACGTTTTGCGGACATTCCCATAGAAAATTACATGGCTAATGGTTAGGCAGCGGATTCGTTAGATCCAGAACCGGTACGCCGTACTACAGGGAGGCTACACTATTGTGAGTTATATTAAAAAACTATACAGTCTGATCGCGCCCGTTAAAACTCGACTTTTTTACTTTTGATTTTTTATACCCTTGGAGAGGGTATATTAAAATTGTCCGGATGTTTGTAACGCAGGGAAGGAAGCATCTCCGACCACATAAAGTATATATATTCTTGATCAGCATGACGAGCTGAGTTGATAAAGCCATGTCCGTCTGTCCGTCCGTCTGTCCGTTTCTTTCTATGCTATCTCCTCCGTCAGTTTTAAAGCTATCTTAACCAAACTTTGCACAAAGTCTTTTGGTATAAATACGCTGCACATTTGTCGGAACCGGCCGGATCGGATGACTATAGCATATAGCTGCCATAGGAACGATCGGTTGAAAAACTAGTTTTAGTGAGAAAAACTTTTTTGCTTCTAGTGCTATCGCTCCCAACGCTCGTATTTATAAGTTTTCAATGATTTTACATAATTTCAACAAGATTTTTCGAAATCGGACTACTATATAGTATAGCTGCCATACAAACTGTCAGGCATTTATCAAGCTCCAAGGGTATATAAACTTATATCAGATAGGTGGGTGAGAGCATTACCTTAAAAATTTCATCCTCTTGGAGTCCAACCTTGTGTCCATGTATGAGTAGGCAGAATCTTAAATGACTGGAAGAGACAAGGGTTGTCGATATTTCTCAAAATATCAATATCGATAATATCAAAAATCAAAACTTTCAATATCGATATTTGATATATCGGGTCCAAAAACATCGATATATCGATATTTCGTTTTTTCTAAGACTTAAGAAATCTGAAAAGTTTTTGAAAAACGTCCTCACTGCCAAATGGGATAACTTTAAGACTTAAATGACATAATTTTATGAAACTAGATTATAGTTTTAGGGAGTTCGATACAATAAATTTCTTGTCCTCGCAAATCGTCTTCACATTTAAGATTTTGTCTTTTCCAACTGGAGTGAAAACCCATTTTTCAATGAAGAGTTACCATAAAAGAAAGAATACCGTCCTGGATCAAAATGAATGGAGCAATTCATTTCAGAATATGGTTTTTGGGCGAAGTTTTCCGAAGATTTCATCTTTTCTATACGTTTTGTGCAGAACAAAATCGACAGTCTTGTTCTGCTCCTGTAATAACCATACCAATTTTTTCCGATATATCGTTTATAAAAATATCGATAATCGCCTATATCGTTACAAAAAAATATCATATCGGAATAACCCATATCGTCCAACAAAAATATCGATATATCGATAAAATATTGACAACCTTAGAAGAGACCCGTACTGCATGATACAGAACGCGATGCAATTCACTCTCGACCGGATATGGAGGTGCAGACCGACAAGAAAATAAAACGAGTCAGTAGAGGAAAAAGTTTCTAAAGTGTCGCCTATCGACTTAGAGTCATTGGAATGTGGGTGGCATGTGGGTGGTAGTGGATGTGAAGTGGGTGGGAAATGTTTGGGATATAGGTTGGATGTGGAACGGATGTGGGTGAGATGTGAGAGGGATGGGGATTCGATGTGGGTGGAATGTGGGCTTATATTGGTTCTATACTGTTGAAGCCACAGCAAAGCGCTACGGGATAAATGCTAGTCTCTATATTTATAGAAGAGTTTGCCCTGACTGACTGATTCACTGATTACACTTACGGTAAAGAGCAAGAACCTTTCTGTGATGCACTTTTGACCACTGGAACCTGTTACTCAACCCGAACCAGGCCAAATCTTATGTACATTCTTATAAGGGGTGTAAAAATTTTGCCCAGAAGTTTACAACGAAAAAGTTGGTCACTTTGATCAAGACGAAAATTTCACATGTAACAAGTACGTACTTAACTTAATTGGTATAATTAACTGGTTTCAAATTACTCTAATCTGAAACTGATCTCATTTTAAGTATTTTAATTTTGGTATATTTGAGGTTTAAAACACTTGTTTTCTCTCTCACTTTTACTCACATTCACTGGCTGTGCACAAAACCTGTCCATTGAGTTGAACCAGTACTATTTTGGGCAGTTCATCGTGAAAGTTGGCAAAGCGCACAATACTCTGTGCCCGGCGACCGGCGTACATGTTCTCATAAGCCTCTTCTTTAGATGGATACAGCTCCAGATTGCTCACAGTGCCACGCTGATCGTATGCAAACAAAATAATCAGCTGAGCTCATTATCATCAAATCTCAACCTACCAAGTTGCTGCCGTGTGCAACAAAGCGTATCACCCAATCCATACTTGTTAGTCCATCGCGTGGAGGTGTGACACGACCTATCCACTGATCACTCAGACGGGCATAGTTAAAGACGCTGTCACAATTGTTTGGCGGCAAATTCTGGGCATGAGCAGCCCCGAGACAAAGGCAAATGACTGCTAACACCAAAGTGAAGTCCATTTCTGGAGCCGTTAAATGTGCACCGTGTGCCAACCGGAACGGATAGAAGCTGATCGCGGACTGAGCTATTCATTTGCTGATTAGCCGGCTACAGTGCAATCTCGTGCGACGCTCAAGTATCTTCATTTGATTAAGTCAGCTGCGTCATGCAAAAACCATCCATTATTGTGCTCTCTTGCAGGTTTGTGGAACTCCCCGTCTCACAATTCGATTAGCGTTCACATCTCCCAAATAACAGGTTTGCAGCGGGCTTTGCCCATTCTCTGAAGCGCTTGTACTAGCTGTGCCTGGGAGCGACCACTGATTACGTACGATTTAAACACATCGCGGGTTTAGGGGTCAATACCGATCATTGCGGACTTACTATATTTTAATAGCGATTTTAGGTACTGTGTGACTGCTGAATGAATGTTTGCTTATCAGTTAGTTATACCCTGTAACTAAGGTATACTTGTGCCAACAAAGGTTTAAAGATCACATCAATTATGTTGTTTTGTCAATTTGTAGGATTAAAAATATAATTTATGTACAAATTTTTGTGGTTTCCTATATTCTAGTACTGTGTTCAAATTTAGCGATGTTAAAATGAAGTGAAGAGATGAAATAGATTATTTTCAAATAGTAAATGTTTTAAAATATCTTATGTTATAAGTGCGCTGTGTCGAATTGGTTCGTGTTTAATTTGTTTTGTGCTGAACCGTTTATTGTTAACAACATTATTTACCTTAAGCTAAACAGTTTTCATATTACCTACTTTCCTACTAATTTTACCAATTTAAACAAATAATCAGAAAATAATTGGAATCAACTGAGCAAGTCTGTGAAATTCCAGTTGGCCCTTAAAATGTTTATGCAAGATATTATTGGAATTTCTTTTATTCAGATGCCAGATTCAATTCTATATATATAGGGTGGCTGATGAAGCAGGCCGCAACAACGCGCTGAAGTCCGTAGTTTCGGTTTAAAGAGAGTATAGGAGCATGTTTGGCGGTAAGCCTTCGAGCAGATCGACCATAAGGCTTGTACATTGTTTTGGCGAGCATGAGACAGTCGTAAGAAAATCTTAAAATCGAATCCCTTCAGAGCCTTTCTGCTCAAAGGGATATCAGCAGACAGTCATTGCATACAATTCTACACAAAGATTTAAACATATTCCCATTTAAAATTTATAACATAAAATAATAACAAACTGAATGCAGACTCGCCGATTCGCTTGGAGTTTATCCGGAGGACGCTTCAAATGGCAGAAGGGGACAAACTCATTTTGAACTGTCTTTTTATGTTTGACGAACCACATTTTGATTTAAGCCCCATACGGAGTACGACGAAAAATTCGTTTCGATACAGTATTTCATATTATATAATTAATATGAATATGCTTTGATGCTCATGTGCTGATAGAAAGTGTTTCTATTTATGTGATTTTTTATCTTCCGCGCGACCACATAGTGTATTTCGGGCCCAGCAATATTATATGAAGACTGTGCAGCATCAGCACTCTTCAATCCTAGTACAAATAAAATTGGCAAGAGATGAATGGCATATTTGTACTTAATTTAATTCAATGTGGCTATTCGCTATTTGATTTTATTTTAATTTTGTACAAAAAAATCACCCAACAGTCAGAAACTTCGCGGACAAATGTTCCAAAATTTATTTTTTTGTGAGCGAAAAAAGCTTTAGTGAAGGCACCTAGGTTCGGTTTAATCCTTACTACTTGTGAAGATCCATGTGGAGGCAGTGGTATATAACTTAAATAAATCGCAAAAAATAAATCGTTCGTAGGTTCATCGTTACCTTTATTTGTAACTTTTCAATCATTTGCTCCAATTGGCAATTGGTTTTCTTTGGACACGACTAGGGAAATAGCAGAATCGACTGTTGTGGCCATTTCACCTTGACGTTATGTCCTTATAATGCAATATCATAGATTAGAAGATGTTGTCCACGACTTGCGGCGACAATGAAGTCCCAAGTCTGACCATTGAAAAGTTCTGCGGCTCGACATACGGAATCGCCGTCGTTCACAATTGAATCACTTTGTGCTGGACCAAGTTCCTCATCATCACCCCTTTCGTTCGAGGAGCCAAGGTTCTTGAAAAGAGAATGAGCACTTATTTCTTCACATGCATGGCACACATACCTTGTGCCGACAATTTGGTCAAAAAAGAAACAAGTAAGCTCAACTGCCACTTCACATCGTTGCGATGGATACTCCACCACAGCTTTCTCTCTCTTGGCTTGCCGTACTTAACGGTAGCGCTGTCCTTTAACGAAGCCCAAACCGCGTTGCAATGATCTCCAAGCAAAAACAATCAATTGTGAATAGCATAATTAAACTCAATAAATATCTATACTTTTACAATGAAACTTCCAATGAAAAGATGTTCAGCCTTTTTAATGTTTTTGTATAGTTGTCCTACTCATTTAAAAACTCCGCGCCACAACACTTGTATGTATATGAGTGTCTACCGCCATGTAGAGTACGAAAAATATGTTTTACATATATTTCACACCTTCGAAATAATCTCTCATCACTTGCCTATCGGATGACTATCGCGTGACACGTTGACGTCGGGAGGCAACGCTGTGATATCGATATGCCAATTTTGCGCGTGAACTCCATACCAACTCATGAAACAGCAACTTGCGAAATCCGTGCGAAATCATTTTTTTTATATGGAATTTTTCATTTCGCGGGTATTTTGCGGATATCTCCATACTTAACCGTGTAAAAATGCGTCTGAGTAGACATGAAGATACACAGATGAGCGATCAGACAAAATAGAACCGGTTATATTTGGGCTGAGCACTCATCTGAGTGGCATTTTTCGAGTTACAGAGTTGCTTAACTGCAGTGTGCTGGCGTTGCCATTTTCTAACAATCGATATATATTTCTTATCGAACTTTGGCTATCGGTCAAGTTTCTTGTATGTCAAGTGAATTCCTATATAAATCCAAAAAATTAAACTGCAACTTAAGAAGCATCAGAACGCAGAGCGCCCTTTCGCTTTTTATTCTCCTTGTCTTCTATGAACCAATGGTTCTGCAACTGGCTCATCTGAGCTTCTCAGGCATGTGTAAAAGCAAAACTGAGTTGATCAGCGATCAGGTCGTGTAAATGGGGCTTAATAATTTTTCACACTCATTAGAAAATTTAGTTCTTGTTCTAAACAACCTTCCTCTCTTGTACAGGGTAAAACACAGTCGAGCTTGACCGACTTTCTTACTGCTTACTTTTGTTTATGTTTTGATTCTGAGTTTAAAAATAAATAAATGCTGTAACTCTCTCCCTGTTCCTCTCATTCTTTCATCATTAAAACCAGTTTGCCTAGATCTTGCTCTCAAGCAAAACGAGTTATGAACATCTCACATTACGCATACGTCAGCGTGGCCCTCTGCCTCCGCTCTGGCCTTATGCTATCGCTCGCCTCGGTGGGAACAAAAAAACTTTTCGCTGGGAGTAAAATTTTTGTTTTCTAAAGTTTAAAGTTCTTATCAGACAGCAGGAAAACTTTTAATAATATAATGCAATGTTTATGCGAAATGTGTATTGAAAATGATGTTGGTGCGGTCCCGTGCCCTGTTTAAGTAGCGACAACGCATTTGCCAAACTTTTCACAACAACAGAACAAACCAAAAAAAAAATAAAATCGTACTCAAACCCGCACCCAAACTTAATTTTCGGGGACTTTGTGCGCTGGCAGTAACTTTTATAATCAGTTCCAAGTTTGTTAAGCTTTTGTAGTAATTTGCTGAGATTTGGCACAAATTCTCATTCTACTTTGCAGCAAATAAAATTTAAAAATTGACGGAGACGTTTTTGACACCTACAGGAACGGCAGGGGGGAACAATATCCGACCGTTAGCTTCCGTTAGCCGTCAGCAGGGTACAGGAAATGCAAGTCGAAGTCGACTTGCCACTCAACGCTAATTTTGTGGAATTTTGAGCTGATTGAGACCTAATTGGAGCACTTGGGTATTGTGCGGTTAGCTGCGCCGCAGTATTTTGTATGTATCGCAGGTGCAAATGCCGCGAAAACGCGAAAATATGAAAACGAATGCTTCACCACAGTTCTTGAATAGCTCCAGTTTCTGGGCCTGCCTCAAGCCGCTCCTTAGCGAACAATGCAGCTCCTCGTGCCAGCTATTCTCGATGCTCTCCTCCACCTTAAGTGTATGGAACACATTCAGCAGCTGCAGGCGCCGCTCCACGCGAGGACAACGCACCAGGACCAGCATTTGAACATACGGCCGGAATTTGATCCAACGTTGAAAGTCATCCACGCACAGTTCATTGCCCGCATCGATTAGCATTAGTTTGCAGTTATGGTTATGGATACCCTCGAGAATCTCCAGTTCCATGGGCTGCTTGAAGGAATTTCGAATTTGTGGTGTCAGTTCGAAGCCCAACTCATGGCTGGGTGTTTGCATGGTCCAGGGGTATTTGCGATTGGCAAAGTTATAGGCCAACCTCTGACGACGTTCGTGCTGTTCCCTTAAACAAGCCATCTGCTGGTCCACTCTACAGATGGCCTTTGACCCATGTAGCTCATAGCCGGTGTCAGGCACTGCATTAGTCGAACTCTCATCTTCAGAAACTGGCCCTGGCTGGGCTGGCTCACCACAGCGCAGTTCATGGGGTTTCACATAGTCAGGGTAACCCTTTTCGGCAAGAAACGTGTGCCAATGTAGCTGATCGAAGGGTTTGGTGGGCATAAAATAGTCTGCGTTTTTACTCTCAATATGGCACACATTCTCGTCCAGCAAATGGGGCCAAAGGTCTTCAAGGAATGAACTGTCCACAGTTTTACATGAATTGTCCTTGCCTTGGTCCATTTTGTTTACTTGAAATTTCTATGGTTAGAAAATTGTGTACTTTTCGATGTTTGAGTGTAGGATGACAGATGACTCGAGAGTAATTCACAAAAGGTGAACTGTTAAAAAAAAGCACGAATCTATTCCAGGTTTTACCACTTCACTTCGACTTAAGAGCAATGACGGACTGACTGATTCTCTTAGTACCAATCGACACACAGCCAAAATAGTAACATTTAAAGTGCTGAATTTAATGGATTTGTGGGCTGAACATTCTCGGGAAACTTTGTAAGCGAACTCTTTGTGTTTTTCACAGGGACCGTTAATAATTATTATTTTGTGTACTTTTAGTCAAACAAAATTACCCACTTAGAAGAAAAAGTATTATTTTTGTTTTGTAATATTTAACAATGTTGCTAATTAATATTTTTAAAACTCAACAATAAAGGCCAACTCTTGCAATAGAGAAGATAGAAAGCTTTGTGGACGCTGAATTCAAATAAACCGTCCGTTCTGGGAAAACGTCAGATTTACGAGATATTTAGGGAGGCTTCTTTGCATTTGTTGGTCGTGTGGACATTAAGTTTCCTATTCCAACCAAATTTGTTTTAATGTTTTCGGAATGGAAAAGGTTACAGAAAAACCATACCTGAAGTTCAATTTTTGCTGATAAGGTAAACATTTTGGATAAAGGCCTGTTCTGAGAAGCGCGGAAAATTTAGCACGCTAAATTGCACTTAATTTATTTAGCATCCACAATAAATTTTTAGTGTGCCCACATATAAGCCAATGAGGCCAAATACAGAAACGGCCACACAGGTGCTCAGCTGTTTTGTTTTGTTTACAAAAAAAATTTAAATGGTGTCTTTTGCCAAAATAACAGGAACACATATATGTTGATGCCGGTAGCGTTGCGCCAAAATCCGTTTCAAGGCGGTGAGCGAGGATCAAATTATTGCCCGTATGAGACACATTTGTGACTTCGAGCAGGTGCAGATTGAGGAGGAGGCCTACAATTGTACAGATATTGGGCGGTGATCCACTTTGCAGTCCTGCTATCGTCTCAAGGGGGCCGAGCATGTCATCAACAAGGTCAATATATTTGAGATTTCGGACATAGTCCCGGACTACCAATTGGAGGCTTCTTTGGATGTTTGCCGTTCGGGCAACTATAATCGCTTGCAGAAGTTTGTACAAGAGATTGGTTAATCGGTCTACAGTGTGGGTCAGATGGAGCAGTTTCTGAAGTACACAGTGCATCATGCGGCCCTGACGGATGCCCAGATATGCGACAAGATGGGTGTGGGTGGTAGCATTTATAAGACTAGATTCCAAGTTGGTTGACTGTTCATTCTTGGCAGGAATGCTGACATCGTGTGCAGGTGTGCAGGAAGGTTACTTGTGCTGTGAAGCCGTTTTCCTCTCAACTGAAACGCTACGCTAGAGATTGGCAAATATACTTTAGTTATCATCAAAAAATTGTGTTTTATTTGTCGTTAATTCAAAATCCTCCTCCTCGGTAGCCGCTGGAGCTGAAACTGCTGCCCAAAGCAGTCGCATCGCTATCCAACTCCATTTTCAGCTGGTCCGCATTGGGTTTATTTTTGACCTCCAATAAGGAGAAGCCGGCCCTGGTCGACACAGTTTTCGCTGCGGTGGTGGTAAAAATGATGACCGGGTTGGGTACGGTTATCACCTGCTGATTTCCTCCGATTTCGGACGCAACCGTCCGTGCCAAACGACCGAGGCGTCTCCAAGCGTCGTATGTTGGCATTAGAGACTGTTTTCAGTAAGTCCCTTCAGTGCCGAATTCGTCATTTTGTGGGCTGATTTGTGGCCCTTAGCTTGGGGCTTTTCCTCTTCTGAAACTTTCAATCCGTTTGCTTTTGTGCTCAGGTGATTTTTCCTCCATAATCAATTTATCTTGTCAAAATAAATAGCTACAGCTATTTCCGCAAATCAAATCAGCTGTTCTTTCAATCCACTCACGACCCACACCGATATCGATACGTCAACTATCGATAGGCCAACTGGGCATTTATTTAGCGTGTCTCAGAACACAGAAAATAAATTCAGCCGCGGAAACTTTCCGCCACTACTTTTTTTATATGGAGTGCGTCATAAAAATTAATTTTCCGCGCTTCTGAGAACAGGCCTTAATATGGAAAATCTGTTTGTTTTTTATAAAAATCCAATTTTTTCAAAGTTTAAAAGAAAATTATTTCAAATTTGTTTCTTTTTTAATGCTTATGCTTTTGCTTGTAACTTTAAAATTATTGTCCGTTCATATTAAAAAAATGATTGTGTTTTCAAGTTAATTTATTTATGGTAAGAAAAAAGCGATTTCATATTTTTCACATTTTTATACCCGTTACTCGTAGAGTAAAAAGGGTATACTAAAGTCGTGCAAATGTATGTAACAGGCAGAAGGAATTATTTCCGACCATATAAAGAATATATATTCTTGCTCAGCATCAACAGCCGAGTCGATATAGACATGTCCGTCTGTCCGTCCGTCCGTCTGTCCGTCTGTCAAAATTTTGGCCACGCCCCCTCTCGCCCCCGCAATTCGGAAAAAACGTTATATCTCCTACAGTTTTGAAGATAGACGCTTCGTACCCTCTACAGATAGTTAGCCCCTACGCTACCCCCCTCCCACCATCAAAAAATGTTGCATACCTTTCGGATAATCACCCTAAGGAACGCAGGAACACTGTTAAACATGTTTTTTCATGAGTAATGGGTATATCGAAGTCGGTTAGAGCCGACTTTAACTTACGCTCTCGTTTTATGGTGGAAGGGAGGGTAACGGGGGGGCTTGGTTCACTTTTTTGCTCATAACTTGAGAACCGTTCATCCCATCTTTATCATTTCTTCGGCAAATCGATTCATTATGCTAATTACTAGACCTCGGATTTTGCATATTTTGAAACAGATTTTAATCCCAGTAGGTCAAAATGGAGTACCCTAAATGACGAACAATTTTGTTTAAAAATTTACTCCCCAATTGTTATTTACAACCTACTAGGATTAAAATCTGTTTCAAAATATGCAAAATCCGAGGTCTACTAATTACTAATTATCTCTAGCAGGGATGCAAACCACTTGGAAATAAGGACTGGTTCGATTCAGTGGTTCACACAGTTATTAAACCGCCGGTTCGGTTCATTACGTGGTTTTTGGGGCTTACTGAACCGCGGTTACGGTTCGGTTCGGTTCGGTTCGCTCTTTATTCATTTAATTAACTAAAGATGCATATTTTTAATACAAGTATTCGGATTGTTCATTAACAAAAACTTAGGTTTTCAGTTAATCGGGTTTTTACATAATTTCGACGGATATTCCCGAACGTTCTCATTTCGTTTTGAAATCCTACAACTTTACATATCAAGTGACGAAAACATCTTTGGAAAACATCTTCATAAGTTCATTCGGAAAATGAAGTCGATATGTGGAACACACCATATTACACCATAATTTCATTTTTAATAAATTTTAAATTTGCTTTGATAGAACTTTAAGTCTGGTTCATTTCATGAAGACATTTCCATTTGGATAGTTTTATTATACTTATGAGATTTCAGATTTTCAAAACAACAGGGAATAATATAGATTTAAAAAAACTTAAATTAAAGTCTATATGATGGAATTTTAGTTAAGACTTAATAATAATATATCTCCTAGTATATTTTCATCAATATTGAAAGACTTAAGAGAGTCTGACAAAACAAACTCCAAAAAAAAAAAAAAAAAAAAAAAAAAAGAAAAAAAAAATAAAAAAAAAAAACCGTCTTACTAGAATTTAGATTTTAAAATAGGAAAATTCAATCTCACCAAGTTCTATGATATCGACGGTTTTTTCGAGAGATTTACATCGGCGAAATCTCTAGAGATTTCTGTGTCACACCAGAACATGTCGAGATTTCGCGCAGTTTCCACAAGTAACTCTCTACGTTATGACAGACTGGTAAACTGTCCGCTTTCGAATCATTATTCAAGCTCTTTTTTAACGGTTTTAGTTACCGGAAACGAATACTGTTAAAAATTATAGCCAAAATCTAACTTTCTGTCTGCATTTGACTTAAAATTGAATTAAACTTAAGGCACTTGATAAATGTATGTATGTGCAACGAAAAGCTAAAAACTTGTGCCACATACTTGCACCATAAAGTTGTGCAAGAACCGGGCGAAAGCGTCGTTTTCACGCATGCTTTGCCAAGTGAAACCAATTTGCGCATTTTGTCTGCATCCGCATTTCTGGGCATGTTGCATTCTCGCGGGCACAGAAGTTGCTGGCATTTGGTAACTCGAAACTGATCGATATTCTTGACATTCAATTTGAGCAGCGGTGCCAGCGACGACTTTAAGCACAAAACGGGCGAGTGATTAAGGCATATTTTACACCTGTGTGGTGGCATCCATTAAGTCGTTGCAGTTTTTCTTTTTTTAGCACTAGGATCTTAAGTGCCTGCAAGACGCAGCTAGGGGTGGCCGGAAAACTGCTGCCGACACTTAACGAGCCTCATCAACAGCGTGTGTTTGTGTTCCCTGATGGCCAACCTGGTTGGGAAACTGAGAAGAGATGTTAGTTGGCTTGGGTTAATGCGCATTTGGCGGCTGGTTGAAAAGTGAAAATAGTCCAATTTAATGTGAGCAACACACACACACAGATAGAATTTGTTTTTAGAGTATTTGCTAAGTGTTTGAGTGGATGCTGAAACTGAATTGACTTATTATAGAAATTTCATGTTATTCTTTTGAAATTTCAGTTATAATCTCGGTTAAGCTGGCTTAACTGCGGCTCCAACTTTAAACGAATTTTTAGATTTAACAAAAATGTAGATTTATTTTAATATATCGTAACCGATTTATCTACTTTATTTCCGATTAATCGATTAGCTTGTATTAAAGGATTCGAGGTGGATTTCAAGATGAAAACCTCTTCACAAATAAAATGAACTCTTTAACAGCTTTAGCCTTTTTTTTGCGTTAATAATTATTATAATAATAACTTGGTGTGCTGGGCTTTATCCTCAAGACTCGTAATAATTAAATGGAATGAATGCCAGGTCAAACAAAAGAAATTCATCAGGCACACAAAAGTGCCGGGCAGGCAATAAGCTTGAGGATTTGGGCCTGTGGTCGCTCATTTGTTTTCGCAAAAAACCTTGAACTCCCGCACATATGAGCCAGGCTGTTTCACAACCATTTCAATAAGAACTTTCTTTATGTGCATGTGTGTATTTGCTTGACTTTTGTAGCTCGCCCCGAAAAGTATGCCATTAAATATTTATCTAGGAAAATGGAAATTTATTAGACAAATTTTCTTGAACATTTGCTTGGCTGTGCACTTGACTGAGAATGCGATTTTATCCCTTTACCAAGCAGAACATTGCACTCGGATAGTACGATGATTGATGTTTTGGATGCTTTGGTTACATCAATCAAGTGTCTTACGCTTCAGTGATAATTTGATTGATTTTCGAGAAAAGGTCGTTCTACTCCAGTGACGTTTATGCATTCGAAATATGCCCCTGCGCACAATTTTGCAAGCCAAGTTCGTGTGCTTTGATCATTTATGCAGCAAAACACCAAAGTGGTTGCCATTTGGCTTTTGCATAGAGTTAAAGTGCAAGAGTTGATGGGGGCTCAGTGCATCTGAAATGTTTCCACTGGTTGCGGTAGCTTTTTTCCAACTGCATAACTAAACGAAGGGAGAATAATGCATTGCCTTCCACAGCGGCGAATTATATACCCTTGAATGTGTTCAGTCTAAGCAGTTTTTTGGTGCGATAATGCCTATTTAAGGCAGCTAAAGCATATGAGTCAGTGTGCGCGTGCGCATATGTGGGTTAAATATACGGCCAATACATGGGATGAGTTTCGGAAATAGTCTCGAAAATTGTGCAATAAATTGTTAAGTGTTCTTTCACATTAAATCCTTCAAGGGAAATACCATAGCAACATTTTAAATGTTAATGTTGGATATTTTGAGCGCATAATTGGTTAGAATCATATCAAAAAGCCATTTTTTTATGATTTTTATTAGAGCCCTGCTTTCCCAACTGTTGCGAGAGATAACCCGAATTGACGATTTTTAATTTTCCAGTGCTCATGAAATAGAAGCTTCTAAAATCTGCAATGAGGCAGTCTACACTGATGAGAGAAGTATAGATTACATCTTTGCTCAGTCCCTCTACGCTGTCAGCTGCGCTGTCTTGCTCTGTCGCGGTTGTATTTTGTTTGCGCCAAAGCATAGCTGATGGGTTAGAGTGAGACAGAGCTCAGACGGTTCGAGTTCGTGACGAAGACGGTTGCAGTCTGAAACTAAACTTGGTTCGACTGAGCAAACGTGTAGTCTAGATATAAGATGGTCCCTGCCGTCAGCTGAAGCATTGCCCCAGTCAGTCATCCCGGTTTTATTTTGCTAGAATTGGATAAAAAGGGAGAAAAAGCCTCACCAGAGTGCGCGTGGTGTACTAAAATGTTAAAAGCAAAGGAATCCCCCTCTCAGCTTTATTATATTGGCCAAGCCTGGATTGACGGCCAGGAAGGTTCTTCTGTGTGTTTGGTGGGATTGGCAGGGAATCATCCACTATGAGCTGCTCCCCTATGGCCAAACGCTCAATTCGGACTGGACCGCTTGAATGCAGCACTCATGCAGAAGAGGCCATCTTTGATCAACAGAGGCCGAATTGTCTTCCATCCATTCCAGGACAATGCCAGGCCGCACACATCTTTGGTGACGCGCCAGAAGCTCCGGGAGTTCGGATGGGAGGTTCTTTTGCATCCACCGGATCGTCCGGATCTCGCACCAAGTGATTACCACCTATTTCTGTCCATGGCGAACGAGCTTGGTAGTTGGAAGTTGGCCACAAGAGAGTCCTGTGAAAAATTGGCTCTCTGAGTTTTTTGCCAATAGGGAAGCGAGCTTCTATAAGAGGGGCATTATGAAGTTGGCTTCTCGTTGGGAACTCGTCATCGAACAAAACGGCGCATATTTGACTTAAATCGCATTATTAAAACCAATTTTATGAACAATTGAAAATTCAATAAAAATACCGCAAGACTTTTATTATCCTTTATTTTTGTTCCAGTTTATACGAATCGGTGGACTAAAACCAGAGAAAATGGCCTTTTAGTAGACCTACCCTTTTTCAAAACACTAAAATTGAAAATTTCGCGATATCTGAAAAACCGTTCCATTTTTGACATATCTGAGAGCAGATTTGAATTCAGCGTGAAATTTTACATAAGAATCAACTATTTAGAAGCCGGGATCAAAAAATTGTTGCAAATAAAACTAATATAAGTGTAATGGGGGGGGGGGGGGGGGGGGACGATCCGACCTTTATCATTTCTTCAGCAAATTTATAAAAAACTATCTCTAGAAGGTACGAACCATCTATCTACAAAACTGTGGAAGAAATGACGTTTTTTCAAAATTGCGGAGGCGGGAGGGGGCGTGGCCAAAATTGAAAATAAACTTGATCTGCCTGGAGCTATAAGAAACATTTGTCCCATACATGTCAAACCTCTATCTCTTACCATCTCTGAGATCTGTTTGTTCATACGGACGGACGGACGGACGGACGGACAGACGGACAGACGGACAGACGGACAGACGGACATGGCTATATCGACTCGGCTGTTGATGCTGATCAAGAATATATATACTTTATAGGGTCGTAAATGATTCCTTCTCTCTGTTACATATTTTTGCACAAACTTAATATACTCTATGTACCTTCGGTACAGAGTATAACAAGTGAGAAAGTCGGTCAAGCCCGACTATAACATACTCTGTACCTGAAGTAGAAGCTGAATGCAATGCTGGTGCTGCGCTTATCTCAAAGTCTCTTTTTCTCTCTCTCTCATTCTCTCTCTCGCTCTCTCTCTCTCTCTCTAAGATTGTGTGGTGTTAGTTGCGAATGGGTGGGGGGGGGTGGGGCGAGGAAGAAGTACTTTTTTGCTCATAACTTGAGAACCGCTGATCCGATCTTTATCATTTCTTCGGCAAATCGATACATTTTGCTAATTACTAACTATCTCTAGAAGGTACGAAACGTCTATCTTCAAAACTGTAGGAGATATAACGTTTTTTCCGAATTGCGGGGGCGGGAGGGGGCGTGGCAAAAATTGAAAATAAACTTGATCTGCCTGCAGTTATAAGAAACATTTGTCCCATACATGTCAAACCTCTATCTCTTACCATCTCTGAGATCTGTTTGTTCATACGGACGGACGGACAGACGGACAGACAGACGGACAGACGGACAGACAGACGGACATGGCTATATCGACTAGGCTGTTGATGCTGATCAAGAATATATATACTTTATATAGTCGGAAATGATTCCTTCTCCCTGTTACATACTTTTGCACAAACTTAATATACTCTATGTACCTTCGGTACAGAGTATAAAAACTGTTAAACAGAAAAATTTCCAGAAAATATATAAAGGGACAATTTTTTATATCACTTTCGAAACGGATAACACATAGAAAAAATTAGTTAAATTAACGGACAAAGGATAACCTTTCAGCAACAGCATTGAAGTGCATGTATATTATATGCATTCCTTAATGATTTGTTTGAAATAACTCAGCTCAGATGTGAGCAAATGAAGGGTATCAATCATGCTCAACTCGAATTGATTAAAAGGTGAACTGACGAAAAGGGATAGATCTAAATGAAGAGCCCAAGTTTCAAAAGAGGCATAGCCGGGTTCCGTGGGTGTACCAGCCCCCAACCCTTTCGATGGAACTATACAAAAATCGCAAATTCATGTTAATTGTTAAGCGCTCGTTCTTCGAGCGAAGTCTCTTAAACTCCCTACTGAGCCCGTAGTAGCAACTGTTAATCAGCGTGATTCCAGGCCAATTATAATTATAATGTTTTCTCACATTAGAAGTGGAATTTGTGCCACCACGGTGTCAACATCGCGCGGATCGGATGACTATATCATATAGCTGCTATATGAATGCTGAATTTGGTCTTGGTATAAAACACTTTGAAAGCTCTGGTAACCCTAAATAACAACAAAATTCAATTAATCATAGCATTCGTATGGCAGCAATATGATATAGTCATCCGATCCGCGCGATGTTGACATTTTTGGAAAGCTTGATGAATATAAAGCACACTTGCCAAGTTTCAATCAAAAAGCTTTAAAACGGACTGCGTGGCAAAGCTTTCTTTAAGGGTATATTAATTTGTTTATAACTTCAAAAATTAATATCTTTTAAACTATAAATTTTTTTTTTCCATTTTTTGAAAACAACGTTTTTTAAGTTGTATTTAGTACAATAAATTGTATATCCTCAGAAGCTTTAACATCGTGGTTAACACTGAGAAAAAATTATATCGTCGTCGGCGTGCTAGCTGTCCTGCTCACTCCAGCATTACTTGATATAACGGGATCGGTAGCCCACTCTCCACCCACATCCCTCCCACTTACCGCCACATTCCACCCACATCCCACCCACTTCCCACCTACATCCCACCACTTGCCCACATCCCACTTCCAGCCCACTTCCCATTAACATCCCACCCACATCCCTCCCACTTGCCACCACATTCCACCCACTTTACGTCCTCTTCCCACCCACTTTCCACCCACTTCCAAAATAACTTTCCACCCACATCCCATTCACTTCCCAGTGAGCATCCCGGCGGTATTTCCAACATCGGAAAATTAATATCAAAATAAATTCTCATTTTGACCTTACAATCCGAGTTTCAATCCAATCGTATAAAAATAGTTTTTGCATGCAGAATTTTCCGGCCATTTTCATCGTGGGCGGCTTTTCCGACATTGAAAAATCACATTTCAAATTATTTCGTATTTTGTCCTTACAAACCGAGTTTCAAGCCAATCGGATGAAAAATAGTTTTTTTCATGATGAATTTTCCGGTGAAAATCGGATGAAAATAGTTTTTTCATGCTGAATTTTCCGGGAATTTTTTCCGACCGTCAGGTGAATTTTTTCAACTTCGGAATATAACATTTTAAACTATTTCGTATTCTATACTTACAAACCGAATTTCAAGCCAATCGTATGATAAATACTTTTCTGGATTCAGAATTTTCCGGCCATTTTCCTCGTGTGCGGATTTTTTTTTTTCAAATTATTTCGCGTACTATGCTTACAACTTATGTTTTGTTATGTGTAATTTTGAAAATGAGTTGGCGCTAATCGCTGGCAACTAAAGTTTCGCCCATACAACCTTGACCACCCACTTTCCACCCAGCGGGGTGAATTTACCGAAAGATTGGTATGCAGTTGTTGTCGAATTTTCATATAGATCTTTGAAAATGAGTTTGAACTTGATTGGATGAAAAACAAAAAAGTTTCATACAACAGTTTTCCGCGAATTTTCCACATTTGCCGACAGAATTTTCCAAAATCCGTTCTTAGTACTCACTTTCAGCATAAGATAAAACTACTGTGAAAATCTCATCTTCCTATCTTTTATGGTTTAGGCTGTGCGACGGTCACCAGTCAATCAGTCAGTCAGTCAGGTTGAATAGTTTTATATATATAGACTGAGAAAACCCGTCGCGCTGCGCCTTCAATGGTACAACAACGCACACTCACTTACCACCCATTCCCAACATCCCACCCACTTCCCGCCCTCTTCCCTTCCATGCCCGCCAATTTTCCTGCCCACATCCCACCCACATCCCACCCACAAACTTCACCCCTTCGACATCCCACCCACATCCCCCACTTCCCGCCAATTTCCCGCCCACATACCACCCACATCCTACTACTTCCCACCCTTTTCCGCCGTCCACTTCCCAGCCAAATCCCCCCCACTTCCCGCCAATTTCCCGCCCACTTACCGCCCACAACCCGTCCACATCCACCCACATCTCCCCCACTTCCCTCCCACTTTCCCTGCCCACTACCGCCCAAATCCTGCTCACATTCCACTCATCCCACCCTCATCCCCCACTTCCCGCCAATTTTCACGCCCACATCACCACTTCCTTACCACCAAGCTTCCGCCCATTTCCCGCCCACTCCCACCCACATCGCTCTCCAATTCCCGCTACATTCCACACACTTCACATCCACCAACACCCACTTTCCACCCACATTCCAGTGAGCTCGGTCGGTAAGTCCAGCATTGGAAAATAGAAACAGAAATTAATGCCGATTTCGACCTCACAAACCGAGTTTCAAGTCAATCGGATGAAAAATAGTTTTTTGCATGCAGAAATTTTCCGACCATTTTCCTCGTGGGCGGATTTTCCGACATTGAAAAATCATCATTTCAAATTATTTCGTATTTTGTCCTTACAAACCGAGTTTCAAGTCAATCGGAGGAAAAATAATTTTTTCATGCAGAGTTTTCCGGGAATTTTCCGACCGTTGGGTCAAATTTTCCAACTTCGACATTTCAATTTATTTCACCTACCTTCGCTCGAAACCGCGTAAGCCAATAGATGAAAAATAGTTGTTTCATAGAATTTTCCGGGAATTTTCTTGTGGGGGGATGGGTTTCCAAAATCGGGAAAACACGTGTCGAATTATTTGCGCGTACTAAGCTTACAAACCTGGTTTCAAGTCAATCGGATGAAAAATAACATTTTTCCCATACAAACTTTTCCGACGCTTTTCCGACTTTCCGGGTGGAATTTTCCAAAACCCCGTCTTAGTACGCACTTTCACCACCAACAGAAACTCCTGTGAAAATTACAGCCCTCTATCTCTTACCGTTTGGGCTGTGCGATGATTGCCAATCAGTCAGTCAGTCAGTCAGTCAGTCAGTGAATCAGGACACTCTCTTTTATAGATATAGAGATAATTTGAGTAGGTACAGTAAAATGCTTTCCATCAATATCTACTTGAGATCTGTCCGATAAACCAATCCTTAGATATCCCGTTTTTAAAAAACCCTTTTTTCCATTTTTTCGTTTTTGACGACTTTTGAAATTGTTTATAAATTTAACAAATTTTTTTTTGCAAAACCGCAAATTACGTTTCGGTGGGAGTGTCGACATCTAATTTCGGTTTTTTGTTTATTGAAACAAAAAATGTTGAATTTTAAGACTGTTCGATTTGAAAAAGAATGACCCATTTGCAAGTCCTCTGGTAACATCGTTACCAACGAAGTGGCGAAACAGGAGTGTCGAAGAGATTGCCTTTTCAACCGTGCTAACACATATGGCGAATTTTGACAGCCGACTACAGCATATGATTTTCACTTCGCATGTATAGACCAGAAGCAAGCTACAGATGGAATTAAAGGCATTTTCTTTCGACTAGAAGCGCAGATGCACCCGTGAGGATACGACTTAAGCTGATCACAAGAAACCAAAGTCATGGTGTTCACGAATGAAAGATGCTATCCGTGTGACCATCAGTAGCGGATCCAGGGGGGCTATAGGGGCTGAAGCCCCAGCTTAGTAATTTAAATATCTTAATTCACCCAAAATATGAAAAAAAAAATAAAATAAAAAGAATGCAAATACTTAGTAGATTGTTTTAAAGGCATGAGCAGTAGAGATTTCCGAAATAGAAATATAAAATATGTAGAATATATTTTTGGTGTGTATTTTTGTTAGTTTCGGCCACAAAAAGGGAGTTTTCTGAAGGGCATTCTCTTGAATAGTTAGGTGGCGGTATCGAGCGGTTAGCGTGCTGGACTGCTGGGTGGGAGGTCGTGTTCGTCAGAAGATCCAATAATAAAAAGTTTTTACTTTCTTTAGAAAATTTTACATCCGTCACCTTCACCACCTATTGGCGCCAGTGATGAAACTAGCCATGAAATAGCAAATTGACACTCAGGATTCCTGTGCTCACGTCGCCCATATGATTGAATTGTTTCTTGAAACAAGAAATAATTAATCATCTTTTGATGTAACTTTTAAAAAAATCAACAAAATTGCAGACGAAATGTCACTTGGGTTAAAAATTCCTCGATTATATGTTCGTCAAAAACCCAACAGCTTACTGACAAAGAATACGACGCTTTTTACCCCCATGTTAAATATTTTTATGCAAAATACTATTCTAAGAATGAAGCATCTAAAAAGAAATTAGTAAATATTTAGTATATCACCGTTCTAAACAACAATTTTGTAAAAAATCTCATCGATCGGCCGCTAACTATAAAGAATTATTATACAACAGTGAGGAGGTCATTCACGGGTTCCTTTTAAATAAAGTTTTTAAATTTGCAGGTTTGTACTAAGAATATGTCGCTCACTTACTTCAATACTGGCATAACTCAAAATAATCCATTTTGAGAAAATCGCGTTTAAAGTTCTCCATGGGCTTATCGCAAAAAAAATGGTTCTTCCAGTTCCAAGGTAATCTAGTAAAATAATTTAAATTTAAAATGCTCATTAATAAAACTTGAAAAAATGATGTTTTAACTAAAAGCCGAGCTATGATTGTGTCATATTGGCTGCAGGACAACTGAGATATGACGCTCTTGCATTAACATGAAAATGAACCTGTAAAATAATATTTCGACCAATTTTGATCTCACGTGAAGAGTATAAGAGATATCAATATGAACATTTTACACAAAATAGTACACAATACAGCGTAAATATCTGCATCATTAAGTCAAAAATCGTGTTTTTTGAGTTATGCCACTATTGAAGTAAGTGAGCGATGTGAATTTTATTCGGCAATTGTAATAAAAATCAGGAAACTTTAAAACTTAACAACGTAGCTTAAATGCAATAGCACTTCCAAATTTATAAAACTAACCAAAGTAATGTATGTACAAATAAAGTCTAAGTGACGTGTACGACGTTTTTTGATTTAAAATATGTTTTACTTGAAGGTAAAATTTGAAAATATGGTCTACACATCCTGCGAAGTTTTTTAATCTTTATTGTTCGAGCAGTTTGTGGATACTTATGGAAAAAAAAAAAAAAAAAAATTAAGAAGAAAAAATCACGATAAAAAAGAAAAATGAAAAGTGATTAATCTGTAAGACGGTTCCAAGGCGTCCGTACCGACCTAGCCCTGACAAGAAAGAAACAGCGTACGAATAAATGAGTTAATGAAATGTAATATCATTCGTCATCTGTTCTCCTTCTTCTAGCACTAGTTAAAAACAAAAATGGCTGAGATTGCCTTTGTATTGACTTTGAAAAGTTTAAATTAAACACAATTGCAGATAATTATGAAATTGACAGGCTTTGCGGGCCGAAATATTTTAAATGTTTAGATATGGCAAGTTGGTCTCTGAGGAGCTTACTGCATTTGTTACGCCTGAGGGGCAATATGAATTTTTGAAAAAAAAAAATACGCCATCAGTTTTTCAGCGTGAGGTAATGCTAACTTGTTTGTAATTGTCTATAAGAGTTATATATAAGAGTTGGCTTTTAAAAGATTGGCTGGATTTTTTTAATGTCACTAAATGTAGTTTTCTGAAAAAAAAGCTGTACAGTATCTTGGCTATAAGATAAGAGGGGCTGAAGTGAGGCCAAACTCGCGCAATGTTCTTGCCTTAAGTGCTTTACGTCTGCCGCAATCCACAGTTTGACAGCTCTATAAATTTGACAAGCTTTTCAAATTTAAAACAGAACAAAAAGCACGACTACTAGACTATCATGTGTCTTGTGTCGAACAGTGTGATGGCAGCCTAACAGTATTAAGAATTTCCAAGGCATTCATTTCGAAAATGTTTCCAACATAGAACCATTTGTTCATGCTATTTGTTGACACCACTTTTGTGGGTTCATTGCATACTTGGAGAGGGTATATTCAACATTTGGCTTATTCTGTCAACCAAACTTTAACACTGTGGTCTTAAATGTTTACAGTGCTATTTCGACTCTGTTCCTTTTGATGTTTTCTGGCTCCCACTTGGCTTAAAGCTATTTTAAAATGATTGGCTTTTATGTCAATAAACATCTCTGTTGTTTCGTTTGCTTGTTTTGGCCTCATTCTTTTCATTTGGTTTTTTATGTTACTTCGCTTACAGTTTTTGTTGACTCGGCAGCTGCTTTTTAAGTGCCTCAATAAAATACAATAAATATACACATAAATTTTTATTTCGTCATTTTTCTCCTTATTTTTTGTTTTGTCGCGAAAAAAGTTGTAGCATTTTAATAGAGCCAAAGAAAATGTATGGAAAGGAGCTTAAATTTTGCGACTGCTGCCATAAATCTTCACAGCAGTTCGCATATGTGAAGCAGCTTTTGCCACAAGGCACAAATCAAATTTTCACTTCGACGCCTCCGACCAAAAAAATAATGCAATAAGTTTGTGGAAAACTGAAGCGTAAAATAAGCATTCGTCACTTTGTTTTGCGCTCATGCCAAAAATAATTGTGCATATAAATTGGAATCCTAAACAGACCCAAGGACCTTTTTGGTTTTGATTTTGAATTGGATTTTGGGTGTTAAAAGTGGCACGCGCAATTGATTTATGAAAATTTATGGCGCACATGTGGAAGCTCACACAAAAATTAAAGCTACAGCCAGCCGCCTTTGACTGCCACAGTTTGTGGCAATAAAATCAAACGCATAAAACCTAATGAGCCCGAAAACTCGTCACTGTTGTCACAGCATCACGGCAGCATCTGATGAGAAACGTGACCATCTTGTTGCGCTTCCCGCATTCCTACATAAAATCAAACCGAACGTAGCTCCTTCACTCATAAAATAACGACAATCGACGGCGACTACCTACGTCGCAAAATGGCATAAAATTTACGCAAATTGTTGTTGTTGCTGCTGCTCTTATTGCTGTGAGCGCGCATAAATTGTGCACAAATATAAACAAAGCAAGCAAATATATAGAAAAAATCCAAGAAGGTCATCAGCAATAGCAGCTGATTTATGCGCTGATAATAAAACGGAATTGTTGCTTCTGTGCTCGTATGTAACACAGTGGCTCACACTGTAACAAAACGTGAGTTATAGGGGAGCTCCCACATAAAGCTAAGCTCATAAAATATGAACACTATTTTAGCTATTTATATATTTATTATAAGAACTAGCAGGTACTCGGTGGGCGTTAAGCATTTTAGGCACAAAACGAAGAAGTAAAGCTTACTTGACAATTGACATATACCATAGTTTCAAGATAATTTAAACCTTTATAAATTTGTTTCAATATTCGCGATTTTTCAGCCCGTTTGGTCTCGACCTTCATTTAAATCAAAACTCAAACGAGAAGGCCAAGCTAACTTCGTATGTGCCGAATTTTGTATAGCCTTGCAAATGTTTTGAAGTATCAGAGTCTAAGAACGCTAGCGTTAAAATCAAACATTGTTCTCACATATGTGGAAGTAAAAAAAAATTGTTCTTACTAAATCCCATTTACCGACCGGTAAGATATAGTCATTAGATTTTGACCTAAATTTGCAAATCTGTGTAAAGGCATACAATATTTATAATCGCTAACATTGAAAACAAAAAACTTTTTCTCACTAAAACTAGTTTCTACGCTATATGGGTATCTGGATATCAGCAATCGGGTAATAGTGCCCATTTCGGGTAAGCCACGAAAAATTTCGTTGTTGCTTACACTTAAAAGAATAGATGGCTCGTTTGTTAGAACCGTCAAAGTATAACACAAAAATTTATGTTCATATTTCCTTCTTTCCGAGCAAAGGTTCCATTGTTGGCGAGTGACCTGCAACAACAACATCATATATGTGGGTAATGGAAATTAGAACGGGTGAATAAAGACCGCCCTCGGCGGTCTAATTTCATTCTGTACAATGAATTTATTCATTCATTGTACAGAATGAAATTAGACCGCCATCTCAAAATGAATTTAGACTGCCATATCAAAATTAAATTAGACTGCGCGATCAAATTTTATTCTGCAAAATGAATTTAGATTGCCTTCACAAAACGAAATTAGACTGCCATTCCAAATGAAATTTGGATTTTAGAAAAAGAAACTATCTATAACATTAAGAAATAATAAAAATTTGATACAAGAAAATCGCGTTATTTTTTTCATTTCGCAGAATGAAACTAGACCGCGCACCAACTGGATTCGGTAGAGGGCGTTCCTAGCTAACAAACGAGCAGCTGTTCAGTTGTCTCCGAGCACCTGGAAAGTCAGGACAGGCAATTTCGCGCGACGTGTTTCTGTGACGATGCCTTTTTTAGGTGGACGATGCCTTTGATGTCAAAAAAGACAATGAGCATAAATATTTTGGTTCACGCTTTAAAAATTTTATTACGAGGAATTGGAGTTCCTTTCGTGTAAGCCCTGGTGGCACCGTTCTTTAGGTCCTTACAATTTTAAGATAATTTTACAACTTTAATGTCGCTGATAAAAAAAGTTGGATGTCCAAAACGTCTACTTGGATAGGTGGTGAATTGTGCGAAGCTCTTTTACGGACGTCAAACTGGGGGGTAAATCTTGAAAAATTATGTCTTAGCGGCAGATTCTTTTGGGAGAGGGGAGAGGTCTTCGATTTTCTTTTTGTACTTGCAAAATCAGCTGTTTTTGCCATTACCGCGTAGTAGCAGGTGAGTTGTGTGTTGAGTGGGATAGTGTAAGGTGGAAGTGGGGGGAGGTGATGGTTTTTTTGGTAGAGACCTGGTGGGGATCAGGGGAGATTGGAGGGGGATTCGTGAGGGTTGGGGGTGCAAAGAGTGGCTTCATTAAGGTCAAATTGTGAATTCTGTGCTAAAAACTATAATGTTCTTTGTTTGACAATGCATTAACAGTGACTCGAAAAAGACTTAACAGTGACTATACAGTGACTTAACTGTGACTTAACAGTGACTTAACAGTGACTGGACAGTGACTGAACAGTGGCTCAACAGTGACATAACAGTGACTGTACAATAACAAAACAAGTGAAAGTCGGTCAAGCCCAAACTAAACATCTCTGTACCTGGGTGGGAGCTGAACGCAGTGCGTTCTGCTGCGTCTCTCTTTTTTTTTATCACACTCTTTTTCTTTCTCTTTCGCTCTCTCTAAGATTGTGCGGTGTTGGTTGTGAAAGGTTGGGGGGTTGGCAGGGGGAGCTTGGTTCACTTTTTTGCTTATAACTTGAGAACCGCTCATCCAATCTTTATCATTTTTCAGCAAATCGATACATTTTGACAATTACTAACTATCTTAAGAAGGTACCAACCATCTATCTACAAAACTGTGGAAGATATGACGTTTTTTCAAAATTGCGGTGGCGGGAGGGGGCATGGCCAAATTGAAAATAAGCAGATCTGCCTGCAGGTATAAAGCATTTGTCCCATATATGTCAAACCTCTATCTTTTACCATCTCTGAGATCTGTTTGTTCATACGGACGGACGGACGACAGACGGACAGACAGACGGACAGACAGACGGACGGGACGAGAGCAGACGGACATGGCTATATCTACTCGGCTGTTGATGCTGATCAAGAATATATATACTTTATAGGGTCGGAAATGATTCATTCTCTCTGTTACATACTTTTGCACAAACTTAATATACTCTATGTACCTTCGGTACAGAGTATAATAAAAACAAACATATCCTAATCCAATTAAATCAAATCTTGCAATACATACTAAACACATCGATAGCTTTAAAAATTTGACCGTATTTTAAATAAAAAAAAGATGTGAGTGCCGCTAGCACTCACGAGTCTTTGATGTGAAACATGATAATAGGTTTAAAAGCTTATTTTCAAATCACAAGTTCTCTCAATGATATTAATCAGCAAGGTCGCTCTTTCGAAAGAAGACATATAACTGGGAGTAGAAATACTAAAAACACGATTCTTTGCTGCAGAGTTCTTTAATTTTTTCAGGAAGTTTAATGCGCTGATCGAAAGATAAATGATGATGTTTCACTCCCCAAGATACCACCAGATCTGACCCAGATCCCTTCCATATCCTATTCAGATTCCATCCTGATCACACCCAGATCCCACACAGATCCCACCCAGATTCCATCCAGATCCCACCCCGATCCTTCCCAAATCCCACCCAGATCTCGCCCAGATCCCTTCCAGATACCATGCCAGATCCCATCTAAATCCCACCCAGATCTTGCCCAGATCCCACCCAGATCCCATCCTGATCCATCCCAGATCCCACCCAGATCCCGCCAAGATCCCACTTAGAAACCACCCAGATCTTACCCCCATTCCCACCCAGATCCCGCCCAGAACTCAGCCACATCTCGCCCAGCTGTCACTCAGATCCTCATCCAGATCCCACACAGATCCCACCCAGAAACCACGCAGATCTAACCCCCATTCCTACCCAGATCCCGCCAGAACCCTCCCAGATCGCACACAGAACTCAGCCAGATCTCGCCCAGCTCCCACCCAGATCCTCATCCAGATATCACCCACATCCCACCCAGAAACCACCCAGATACTACTCAGATCCCACCCAGATCTTACACCCATTTCCACCCAGATCACATTCAGTACTCTGCCAGATCTCGCCCAGCTCCCACCCAGATCCTTATCTAGATCCCACACAGATCCCACCCATAACGCTCCCAGATCCCTCCCAGAGCCCGCCCAGATAAGATTCCACCCAAATCTCTCCCACATACCACAAGATCGCACCAAGATCACACCCAGATCTTTCCAGAACCCACCTACTCTTACTAAAATGGTTTGATGCTGCTCTCAGTGCCCTGTCTTTTCAGTACTTAGTAGCACTCACTCTCCCTCTCGCGTTTACAGCAAATGTTGTGGGAGTACGCTCTATATTGTCCTCTCGTTGTTGTTGTGGTAGTTTTCTGTTTTGAATTTTGGCTGCCGAGCCACTGCACAAAGCAAACTTCTTCTTCTTTATTGGCCCGATGCTTGCATCACAACCGTTTGACGGTCTCGGCCGCTGCAACTAATGTCCGCCAGTCGCTTCTGCTCCGTGCGAGCTGGCACCAGTTTTTCACGCCAAGCTTAGAAATGTCTTTCCGCACCTGGTCGTCCCACCTTAGAGGTGGTCGTCCCACCTTGCCTTGTCCCAGTTCTTTCGCATTCCTCTTGTAGACCATTTTTGCTGGAGCTTGATCATCCATACGGGTAACATGTCCCAGCCAGCGCAGCCGCTGTTGCTTTATGCGCTTGACCAGACTAGTATCCCCATAGAGCTTATACAGTTCGTCATTCCTTCGGATGCGAAAGTCCTCGCCAACTTTCAAAGGTCCATAAATCCTGCGAAGAATCTTTCGCTCGAAAACGCCAATCGCCGCCTCATCCGCTGATGATATTGCCCATGCTTCTGCTATTTTTGTTCTTCGCTTGAGGTTTCTGCTCTTGAGCTCCCTACTTAGCCCGTAATAGCATCGGTTTGCGAGCGTGATTCTTCTTCGAATTTCCAGGCTGATGTTGTTGTCGCCGGTTATCATCGTTCCAAGGTAGACAAAGTCCTCTACAACTTTAAAGTTGTACTCTCCCATTGCAACAGATTGCCCAATTTGTATGTACTTCTGTTTCGAGGACACTAGGTACTTCGTCTTGTCCTCGTTTACCGCTAAACCCATTAGCTCAGACTGCTTCTCAATCTCTTAAAACGCATTGCTTACTGCCTGTTCGGTTTTGCCGATAATGTCAATATCATCGGCATATGCGAGTAGCATTACATCTTTATTAAAGATGGTGCCCGATCTGTTGGCATTTGGGCACTGGCGCAGTATATACTCCATCAGCAGATTAAAGAAGTCACACGATAAGGTGTCACCCTGCCTAAAACCTCTTTTGGTATCAAAAGGCTCGGAGAGGTTCGTTCCTATTTTGACGGAGCTTTGAGTGCTTCTCAACGTCATCATGCAAAGTCGAACGTACTTTGCTGGAATACCTAAAGTAGACAGGGCTTCGAAAAACCTTGACCTTATCGGCGTGTCGAAAGCGGCTTTGTAATCGATAAAAAGATGGTGATTTTCGATGTTTCTCTCATAGGTCTTCTCCAGAATTTGGCGCAATGTGAATATCTGGTCTGTGGTGGACTTACCAGGTCTAAAGCCACACTGATAAGGTCAATCAGTGTATCAACAAGCGGCTTTAGACGTTCACAAATAATGCGGGACAGAACCTTATATGCGATGGGGAGGAGACTGATCCCGCGGTAGTTGGCGCAAACTGCAGGGTCCCCTTTTTTTAAAGATTGGACAGAGAACACTTAGATTCCAATCGTCAGGCATGCTTTCGTCAACCCATATACGGCACAGAAGTTGGTGCATGCACCTTACCAATTCTTCGCCTCCAGCCTTGAACAATTCAGCGGGCAGCTCATCAGCGCCTGTCGACTTGTTGTTCTTTAGCCTTCGTATGGCTAAACAGACTTCCTGTTGGGTCGGGGGGTCTATCTCAATGTTGTCGATTGGTGGCATCGTTACTTCTCTAGAGGCGGCATCATGTTCGTCATCGCCTCCCAGTAGGTTGGAAAAGTAACTTCTCCATTTGTTAAGCGCCACTTGCGGATCTGTGACCAAATTCCCCTGTTCGTCTTTGCATTGTGCGACTCTGGGCTTGAAACCTTCTGTTAATTGCTTAATCTTTTGGTAAAATTTTCGAGTCTCACTCATGCCGAATAACATCTCGACTTCCTCGCGCATTCGCCTTTCCTGCTCCAACTTTTTTCTTCTAAAAGGCGTTTCTCCTCTTTCTTTTTCTCCAGGTATCGCTCTTTAGCAGCCCGCGTTACTCTCGACTGCAGAGTTCTCCTGTAGGCAGCATTTTCTCTGCAGTAGCGCGTCGGCACTCCTCGTCGTACCAAGACCGCTTTCGAGGGGGCTCGGAGTAACCGAGTATCTCCTTGGCAGCCGTACTCATGGAGTGCGATATACGCTGCCACCATTCGCATATATCGGAAGGGAATGGGGAGGTTTCCCTGAGCAGTTGGGCGAGTTTAGCTGAGTAGGCTTCAGAGGTCCCTTGTGATTGCAGCTTCTCGACGTTTAGCTTTCGACGTGTGCCAGAGCGTGAGGCATGTGCCACACTGAGCCGCGTGCGTACCTTGGCTGCAACCAGGTAATGATCCGAGTCTATGTTGGCTCCTCGAATCGCACGCACGTCTAGCACACTTGATGAATGCCTTCCGTCTATCACAACGTGATCAATCTGATTTCGTGTTCGTTGACCAGGGGACTTCCAGGTCGCCTTATGGATGTCGAGGTGTTCAAATCTGGTACTACTTATGACCATGTTCCGGCCAGCAGCGAAGTCTATTAGCCTCTCTCCGTTACCGGAGGTTGTTTCATGAAGGCTGAATCGTCCGACTGTCGATCCAAAAACTCCTTCTCTCCCGACTTTCGCGTTAAAATCGCCTAGCACGATCTTTATGTCGTGGTCGGGGCAGCGCTCGTATAGTTGTTCCAGGCGCTCATAGAATTCATCTTTTATCGTGCCGTCCTTGTCTTCTGTTGGCGCGTGAGCACAGATAAGGCTAATATTAAAATATTTTGCCTTAAGTCTGAGCGCGGCTAGCCGTTCATCAACTGGTGTGAAGCTGATGACAGAGCAACGCAGTCTATCACTCACTGCAAAGCCGCAGGGGGGAGGTACGCCGCTCACGTTAGTCAGCAGCGAATGCGGGTGCATTGCCACTGCTTCCGGTGGTCACCACGAGGAGGTGTGAGTCGACTTGAGACGTAGTAAGCCAGGATCACTCTGGGTTCGCCAAGTTGAACCGATCAGAAGCTTTCCCTGACCACATACGCCCCCGTTAGGTCCAGAAGATCTATGACTAGAAGTTCTGAACCACCACTGCACAAAGCAAACACAGCAACATAATATGGTTGGCGTCAGAGACACGTGACGCTCAAACCAAATTTTACTCTTACTAAAATCGTTCGTCAACGTCACGTGACACTGAAATCAAATTTGCTCTACTTGTAAAGCTCCCTTTAGTAAGCAAAGACCACACGCGACACAGACTTTTTCGTTTTGACAAATTTTTACTTTGGACAAGGATGAAAGAGGTCGGAGTTTTAAGCGCGCACATAACTGGTCTGGAGCACACTCAAGAAGGAATAGAAAGACTATGACGCCGAAGTTCTGGAGGGAACCTTTTACCACAGTGAGGTGAAAGTGGCCATCATGAGAAAGAGGCACAATCAAAGTAGTTAGCAGATAATTTGTGCTCCTTGCCTTTTCTTCACTTTCCCCATTTCGCTAGCGATAGAGGGCGGTTTGTCTTAACGACATTCGAAAAATCAAAATTTAAATTCCAACGGTCAAAACCTGAAGTTCCTTAAGCTCCATTTACACGACCTAACCGCTCAGATGAGTTTTCGTCAGACGAACACTGTAACTCGATAAATGTCACTCAGATGAGTACTCAGGCCAAATAGAACCGGTTCTATTTCGTCTGATCGCTCATCTGAGTAGCTTCGTGTCTAATCAAAATCCTTTTTACACGGTCAGAAAGCAATTCAGACGAAAACTCAGATGAGTGATCAGGTCGTGTAAATAGAGCTTAACAAAGACAAGCGTTACACTTCTCCAACCACTTCTTTCCCCATTTCCCACCAACTTCACCCCACTTCCCCCTCACACCATCACACTCCATACACAACCCACCTGCTTCTACGGTAATGCTAAAAGCTGCTGATTTTGTTAATACAAAATTCAAAGACAAAAGATATACCCCAAAAGAATCTGTCGCAAAGACGAAATGTTTCAAGATTTAGTCCCCCGCCAGACGTCCATAAAAGAGTTTCGCTCTAAAGTTCTTATCGCACATTTTGTACACACATATGTATGGGGAAGAAATTCTTTGAAACTAACCCGGATGCTGTCCGGGTCGTTATTACTGATAAGCCTGCTCTAATTTCAATATTTGGCAGCTTTGTTTGCATATTTGGCAATTTGACAAAATCAGTTGCTATTCGACTTACTTGCGGAGTGGTCAACAAATATTTTACAATGTTTAAATTGTTTTTCGTGTTGTTGCTTTGCTTAGACTCATGGCAAAATGGCTTATCGACTGCTCAGTGTGCTGATAACACGGTAAGCATATGAAACCAAAGAAACATTTTTGAGGGAAATGATCCATGTGTAATTTTTTACAAAATTAAAATTATATAGCGATAATCGCTACGGTTACGAATATAAAACTGAATCAATTCTATCGCATGTGTGAGATAAATGTTAATACTCTTTTATTCACCGTGGATATATATCTATATATATAAAAATGTTCAACCTGACTGACTGACTGACTGACTGACTGGTGACCGTCGCACAGCCTAAACCATAAAAGATAGGAAAATCAGATTTTCACAGGAGTTTTATCTTATGCTGAAAGTGAGTACTAAGAAAGGATTTTGGAAAATTCTGCCGGGAAGTGTGGAAAATTCGTGGAAAACTGTTGTATGAAACTTTTTTGTATTTCATCCGATCAAGTTAAAACACATTTTTAAAGATCTTTGGGGTCTGTTCCGAATTCCGACTCGATTTTCGTGTAAACATGTGAATTTCAAATGCAATTTGTATAAATTTAAAAGTAAGTGTCAAGTTAATTTTAGGCTACTAGATCCAGTCGCAATTTTCTCTCGATTTAAATTCATTTGGGATTAAGCAATCGGTTTCAGCTGCTGCCACAATTCCGAGTTTTGTTATTCCTGATCTAGTAGCCGCAGGTATATTTGTCGCCTTCTATACACCGTTTTCAAATTTGACTGCAAAATACTAAAGTTTACACGAAAATCGAGTCGAAATTCGGAACAGACCCGTATATGAAAATTCAACAACAACTGCATACCGATTGGCTTAAAACTCGGTTTGTAAGTATAGAATACGAAATAGTTTAAAATGTTATATTCCGAAGTTGCAAAATTTGACCTGACGGTCGAAAAATTCCCGGAAAATTCTGCATGAAAAAAACTATTTTTCATCCGATTGGCTTGAAACTCGGATTGTAAGTCTCAAAATGAGAATTTATTTTGTTTTTAATTTTCCGATGTTGGAAATATCGCCGGGATACTCACTGTGAAGTGAATGGGATGTGGGACGGATGTGGGTGGGATGGGGTGGAAAGTTGGTATGTTTGTAGGTGGGAAGTGGGTGGCAAGTGGGTGGAATGTGGGTGGGATGGAAATGGGAAGTGGATGAGATGTGGGTGGAATGTGGCGGTAAGTGGGAGGGATGTGGGTGTGATGTAAATGGGAAGTGGGTGGGATTTGGGCGGTAAGAGGGCGGGAAGTGTGCGGTATGTTGGTGGCAAGTGGGTGGAATGTGGGTGGTATGTGGGTGGGATGGAAATGGGAAGTGGATGAAATGTGGGTGGAATGTTGCGGTAAGTGGGAGGGATGTGGGACGGATGTGGGTGGAATTTGGGCGGGAAGTGTGCAGTATGTTGGTGGCAAGTGGGTGGAATGTGGGTGGGATGTAGGTGGGAAGTGAGCGGGAAGTGGGTGGGATGGAAATGGGAAGTGGATGGGATGTGGGTGGAATGTGGCGGTAAGTGGGAGGGATGTGGGTGGGATGCAAATGGGAAGTGGGTGGGATTTGGGCGGTAAGAGGGCGGGAAGTGTAAGGTATGTTGGTAGCAAGTGGGTGGAATGTGGGTGGGATGTAGGTGCGAAGTGGGCGGAAGGTGGGTGGGATGTGGGCGGGAAATGTACGGGAAGTGGGTGGGATGTGGGCCTGAAGTGGGTGGTAAGTGGGTGTGCGTTGGTTATATACTGTTGAAGGCGCAGCGAAGCGTGACGGGCTATTTGCTAGTATATATATATATGTATTAAAGCGGGTCCCATTGTATAGGACCGAAAATATGTCCATGTTGTCCATTGTATGGCAGCTATACTATATAGTGGTCCGATTTCGACAAATCTTGTTGAAATTATGTAAAATCATTGAAAACTTATAAATACGAGCGTTGGGAGCGATTGTTTTAAAAACAAAAAAGTTTTTCTCACTACGACCAGTTTTCAACCGATCGTTCCTATGGCAGCTATATGCTATAGTCATCCGATTCGGCCGGTTCCGACAAATGTGCAGCGTATTTGTACCAAAACACTTCGTGCAAAGTTTGGTTAAGATAGCTTTAAAACTGACGGAGGAGATAGCATAGAAACAGACGGACAGACGGACGAACGGACAGACGGACGCACAGACGGACATGGCTATATCAACTCAGCTCGTCATGCTGATCAAGAATATATATATATAGGGTATATTGAAATTGTGCGGATGTTTGTAACGCAGGGAAGGAGGCATCTCCGACCACATAAAGTATAAATATTCTTGAGCAGCATGAGCTGAGTCGATTAAACTTTGTCCGTCTGTCTGTTTCTACGCGAACTAGTCCCTAGCCCCTCGTTGAAGCTAGCGAGCTGAAACTAGGGTTGTCGAAAATATTATCGATATATCGAAATATCGATATTTTTGGCCAAAATGAAGAATATTTATATCGTATATTTTTCGGAGGCGATATATCGGATATCAAATATTTTTTGGTGATATTTTCGGCGATATTTTTGTTTTAGCGCTCGGTCGCACTGTTGCGAATGACTGTTTCTTGTGCTCTGGACATTTAAGACAAAATTTTTAAAAGGTATTTAATTAAATTTGATGCACAGAAATCGCAGTGCAAACTGTGCAAAAAAGTTTTAGGAACCAGTGGAAACTCAACATAGAGAGACACATTATACATATGTTTGTATGTTTATAAAAGGGGCATAAACAGGCTCGTACATGTTCAATCTTCGGAAGCTTTAATGTAAATCTCTATAAATATAAAAGAGAGTGTCCTGACTGATTCACTGACTGACTGACTGACTGATTGGCAATCATCGCAGAGCCCAAACGGTAAGAGATAGAAGGCTGTAATTTTCACAGGAGTTTCTGTTGGTGGTGAAAGTGCGTACTAAGATAGGGTTTTGGAAAATTTTGACCGGAAAAGTCGGAAAAGCGTCGGAAAAGTTTGTATGGGAAAAATGTTATTTTTCATCCGATTGACTTGAAACTTGGTTTGTAAGCTTAGTACGCGAAATAATTTGAAACGTGTTTTCCCAATTTTGGAAAATGGTCGGAAAATTCTGCATGCAAAAAACTATTTTTCATCCGATTGGCTTGAAACTCGGTTTGAAAGGAAAGTAGGTGAATTAAATTGAAATGTGATTTTCCGAAGTTGAAAAATTTGACCCAACGGTCGGAAAATGGCCGGAAAATTCTGGATGAAAAAATCTATTTTTCATCCGATTGGCTTGAAACTCGGTTTATAAGGACAAAATACGAAATAATTTGATATGTGATTTTTCAATGTCGGAAAATCCGCCCGTGACGAAAATGGTCGGAAAATTCAGCATGGAAAAACAATTTTTTATCCGATTGGCTTGAATCTCAGTTTGAAAACATAGAATACAAAATAGTTTGAAATGTGATATTCCGAAGTTGGAAAATTTGACCTGGCGATCGGAAAATTCCCGGAAAATTCTACATGCAAAATAACTATTTTTAACCGATTGATTTGAAACACGGTTTTGTAAAATCAAAAAGAGAATTCATTTGTGTTTTCATTTTCCGATGCTGGAAATGCCGCCGGGATGCCCACTGGGAAGTGGATGGGATGGGATGTGGGTGGTAAGTGGAAGTGGATGGAATGTGGCGGGAAGTGGGAGGGATGTGGGTGGGATGTGGAGGGATGTGGGTGGGATGTTAATGGGAAGTGGACGGGAAGGTGGTGGGAAGTGTGTGGTATGTGGGTGGAATGTGGGTGGTGATAGAATGGGAAGTGGGTGGGATGTGGGCAAGTGGTGGGATGTAGGTGGGAAGTGGATGGGATCTGGATAGGATGTGGATGGCAAGTGGGTGGAATGTGGGTGGGATGTAGGTGGGAAGTGGATGGGATGGAAATGGGAAGTGGGTGGAATGTGGGTGGGAAGTGGGCGCGACGTGGGTGATATGCGCTTGGTAAGTGGGGGAATGTGGTTGGTGATTGAATGGGAAGTGGGTGGGATGTGGGCGGGAAGTGGGTGGGATATGGGTGCTAAGTGGGTGGGATGGAAATGGGAGTAGGTGGGAATTGGGCGGGAAGAAGGCGGGAAGTGTGCGGTATGTTGGTGGCAAGTATGTGGAATGTGGGTGGAATGTGGGTGGGATGTAGGTGCGAAGTGGGTGGGAAGTGGGTAGAATGTGGGCGGGAAATGTGCGGAAAGTGGGTGGGATGTGGGCCTGAAGTGGGTGGTAAGTGGGTGTGCGTTATGAAGGCGCAGCGAAGCGTGACGGGCTATTTGCTAGTATATTATTACTATGTTTAAAATCTTCAAATTTGTTTAGACGAAAAATCAACTTAAGCAGACATTAGTAGTGTAAATAAAACGCATATATGGTGCGAGTGAACAGCTCTTCGTATAGAAGCTGACTATTTAATAAGGTGTTGGTATTTTCTCTTTTATAAATTTTTTGGTTTTACCCCAAGCAGAGAAATGCCTTATTACTAAAGCTAAGGTCCCACAGGCAAACAAAATTTGAACACATTGTGCAAACAAAGTTAGCCTTGAAATGTAAATGTTTGCGTAAAACAAATTTGGTGTTCCCACATGAGCAAATATTTGCTCTTAAAAAATTTGCGCAAATATTTCCCCTCCGCAAATAATTTGCGTTAGTGTTCACACGGTGTGGAGCAAATTTTATTATACATTTCTTTGCCCAATCTACTAAATTTATAAATCAAGTAGGCTGATTTGTTTGAGCAAAGAATGTATTTTTTTTTTTTTAATAATACTACAGAAAAGGCATAGGCATGGATAGCCACAAAAATAACTGCCTAATGATTTTTTGCTGCGGAGCTGGATATTTATGGGTATTGAGCAAGGAGAAGTGGTGTGTGGGTTAGGGCCAAGGCTTTCATGCCGCGAAAGCAAAGGTTGCTGCTTAAAACTCTTAAATGAGTTGCAGCATGTCGATTAATGGTACCACTGCGCTTTTTATCGTGTGCGGCGTTATCGTAATCGTTGCACGCATCGCAACGGTTATCGTTCCTAATATGCATCTTGGCTAGAGTATAATTATCGAACACGTTTTCGCTAAGCGGTCTATTTATTAACTTGATATATTTTGCCTTTAAATACAGTTTTTGTGTTGAACCATGGTTTGTTTAGCGGAGATGGAAATAAATCGCAGAATCTGAAAACGTGGTCGGCGTACTCCTTATCCCAGCCATCCTTTGTGGCTCTGCAGATTTTACAGATTGCATCATTAGACTCCAGTTTAATACTATAAAGTGACCTTCTTTAGGAGCATATTTGGACTTTTCGTCTACTAGAACATTTTGCGGTATATTCATAAGTCCTGGTATGTAGTGGAACTCGACTGCAGCGAGCTTTGTACGTTTGCTTGTCTTTTTAATAATGATTTTTGCCATGTAGTTGAATTGCTGCATCTTGCCAAAAAATTGCACACTGTTTCGGCAGTATGATGGAAAGTTTTAACCGAAGGTACAGACGATATCAGCTTTAATTTAATTTTTATACCCTGTACCCATTGAAAATGGGTAAAAGGGGATCATGAAGTTGTGCAAATGTATGTAACAGGGAGAAGGAAACATTTCCGACCCTATAAAGTATATATATTCTTGATCAGCATCAACAGCCGAGTCGATGTCCGTCTGTCCGTCCGTCCGTCCGTCCGTCCGTCTGTCCGTCTGTCCGTCCGTCCGTATGAACGCGTCGATCTCCGAGACTATAAGAGATAGAGATACAAATTTTTGCATGTACATAGGTATAGGCCGTACGCAGATCAAGTTTGTTTCAGATTTGCAAAATTTCCCCCCCTCCCCTCTTAAACCGCAAAAAACTGTCAGAGCCACAATTTTAAAGTTACAACATCGTCGCTTAATATATATTTTCTTAGGCCTATAATCTATCTATTCTGAAAAGCACATTGAGATCTGAGCAAAAACACAGAAGTTATTAACGAAACAATTTTTGCACCCCCCCTCCCCACACGCTTTGCTAATTACGCATTACGTTTGCTGCTTGCGCCCGCGTTTGTGAGGGCGCGTTTGTGTGTATGTGTGCGTGTGTGTTTGTTTGTGTATGTGTGTGTTTGTCAATTGTACAGGGTATTTTGAAGTCGAGCTAACTCGACTGCAATGGTCTTACTTGTTTTTTTATATTTTTATTATATAAAAAAATAGCTAATACCATGCAGAATCAAATATTTTTTTTTACTACGAACCAGAGAACTGCAAAAATCACTTTTTTCTTGATTGCGTCAGGCACAAAAATTCTTACTCACATTTATTCATCTCACAAAACTCTAAACTCAACTCAAACCGCCATCGCATCGAGCAGTTGTGCCAGAGTTTTTTGATCCAACATTTTTGTTCATATTTAATCACCGAACAAATATTTTCAATCAAACAAAGTCAACTCATACAGCAATCGCATCGAACGGTTGAACTAGAACTTTTTAATGCGACACTTGTGTGTTCGATCGAACAAAACGCAGCCAACGCATTGCGAGAGACATAAGAGAGAGAGAAGAGAGACACATATGATGTTGTTTTTGCAGGTCGGTGCGCGACAACAACAAAACACAGCTGGCGCAATGGTCATGGCCGACACTGTTTTAGCGTATGCGTCTTTGCATGAGTTTATTCATACGAAATGATTTTCGTTCGCTCAGAATAATCGTCGTCGAAAGAAGCGATCAAATCACCCCAGGCTGAATGGAATGAAGCGAGCTTGATTATACTCAGAGTGCCAACAATTGAATTGAATAAAACTCAAGGGCAAGCATGTTGCGAATGCAAGTTCGAACCATTGATCGCAACGCCAGTTTATTCGCGTATTGATTAATGTGTGAGCGATTTGCAATCGAATGAAGCCGTTCCCTGTTACGAATCTATTTTATTTCGTGGTCTTGGGATTTACAGTAAGTCAAGAAAGTGTTTTGACACAGGAAAAAAATTCACATTTTGCACTTTTATTGCAAAAAAGGGGCTTTCTATAGATAGTAAAATGTTGTTCTTATTTTATTCAGATTCTGTACCGTCCCTAGACCAAGTATGCAAAAAGAAGTAGCCAAATCCATCTAGTTTTAACATTAAAAAAAATAAAAAAAACAAATAAAAGCTAAATTTTGAAGTGTCAAGAAAGTGTTTTGACAAAAGTCAAAACACTTATATCTTCAGTATCGGAGCTCAAATGGAAATATAAATTAATGATTCTGGACAAGTTTCACATACTGAATCCGAATCTGGTTATATAAACTCCAAATCTTTAGTGGATTAGCTCTAAATTTTAATTAAAATGCAGAAAATTTATAATTTTACCCCTTTTTGGTACATTCGAATCTCGTAAAAATCAGCTGATTTTGAAATTTTCGATCTTAACATTCAGTAGTACGTACCAATATGTATACAATATAATAAACACTTTAATTATTTCATAGGTTATAAGTTCATGATCAATCCGCAAAAAATGGCTAATTGGTATGCAATTTTGTAAATGAGTGAGAAAATGCAGCAGAATCGGTTGGATTATTAAGAAAAACGCCTTATAATCCAAAACTCAGATGAAACTAAATATATTTTTTTCAAATTTGAGGGCGTGTCCCGCCTTTTTTCATATTTTTCATTAGACAAGATTTACAACAACACTATTATTAAATCGAAAAACTCCTTATATTGTGGCCGATGAAACAGATTTTGTTTATTCCTAGTGTACTTTAGATTTGATGCTTAACTATCAAGAAAAAATCATTTTAAAAATAGTCGGATTTCTACGAGATTCAAATGTACCAAAAAGGGTTAAAATTATGAATTTTCTGCATTTTAATTAAAATTTAGAGCTAATCCACTAAAGATTTGGAGTTTATATAACCAGATTCGGGTTCAGAGTGTCAAACTTGTCCAGAATCATTAATTTATATTTCCATTTGAGCTCCGATACTGAAGATAGAAGTGTTTTGACTTTTGTCAAAACACTTTCTTGACACTTCAAAATTTAGCTTTTATTTGTTTTTTATTTTTTTTAATGTTAAAACTAGATGGATTTGGCTACTTCTTTTTGCATACTTGGTCTAGGAACGGTACAGAATCTGAATAAAATTAGAACAACATTTTACTATCTATAGAAAGCCCCTTTTTTGCAATAAAAGTGCAAAATGTGAATTTTTTCCTGTGTCAAAACACTTTCTTGACTTACTGTATTTAAATTTTACTTGCTGCTTGCAGCATTAGTTCTGGCATTGCATAAGACAAAAAAAAATTTTTTTTTTAATATTTGCCGTGTTTGCTCTTACAATTTGCTCGCAAACCCGCAAACAAAATTTGCCGAGAGTGTTCCCACGTGATCCCATTAGGCAAATATTTGCTTCAAATTATTGGTGCACAAACATAGGCAAAGGCTACTTGGCAAATGTTTGCGCGCAAACTATTTGGTGTTCCCACTAAGGGCAAACAAAATGGCCAAATATTTATAAATATTTGCGCAAATTATTTGCCTGTGGGAGCTTAACAGATGTGTCTAGGCTTGTGGGGGGTTGCTTAATTTTTAGGTTCTAGTTTCTATTTTTGTGCGCCTCGGCTTGAGGCGTCCGCAGGTAGCGGTCCTTAAATGCACTGTTCAAATATCTTTGAACAGTAGTGTGTGCGATAAATAATTTGGGGGCCTTTTAAGGTAAATATGGAAACTAAGTAATTCAATTTTTTTGTGTGTGTATTTTTAAACAGTACACTCAATCCATTCTCATTTCTACTGCCAACGACTAGTGGTTATTTATTTGGAAACAAATATTCAAATTTATAATCGCGTCTTTGTCAGAATTGATTGAAGAAAAGCAAAAAAGTTTAAGGAATATTTGTAAGGATAAAGTGAAACAGGACTTTTATCAAATCTGTAGTTTTGCATTCACCTGCGACGCCATTACCATTACCAAGTTCAATTTGTGACAGTTAAAAATTAAATAAAGACTTAGTAACTTTTGTTAATTTAATAAATATTTAATAAATCCATATTTTTTAATCGCAGATAGATTAAATTTCTTATTACGCGTCAAATGACGCCTCAATTACCTTAAAAGACCTGTTCATAGTTAGGAACCGGGTTTTTATTGAAAAATATTGAAAATATCGATAATATCGATGTACAAAATAAAAACGATAAAAAATTTTGCACATGGAGAATACCCCTAAGTAAGTTGAATTTCTTCTTGGTTTTTTGTGAGCATTCGATTGTAATCCTTCATAAATTTAATTCCCCTGTCAGCAGTATCATGAACTACAAATAGATTACTTTAGAACTCCAAAGCATCTTGGTAGTCATCATAGCGGTTTTTTATGACCATTGCCTCTACACCTTATATTTACTAACTCCTGCATCGTCATCTAAGCATTAAGCGACCTAATAAATAGTTTTTTGATAAGTTTGCAAATATCGCGGTTTTTTGTACCATTTAAATACTAAAAATACTACACAAAAATAAATTTTAGTTATAATATCTATAAATATTTCATAAATCTTACATATAATATCTAGAGCTAAGTTAAACTATTTCTGTCTTACAGGATACGGCAGAACTATGTAGTTTGCACTGTTTCAAGGCGGTAAAACCATTTCTACAATTTGCCGAAGTATACCAAAAAACTCAAAATCAAGTTTCCGAGTTAGAAGGCAAGTTAAAAGATCGAGATTTAAGAATAAATAGCTTGGAAGGACAAATCATCCTCAAGGCTCAATCTGAAAATAATAAGGACTTACGGATCGAAAATCTTCGTGATTTACTCAAAGCTAAGGTTGAAGTACTTATATATAAAGAAATTGAAATCTCTGAATATAAAGAACAAATTCAACAGCAGAATCAAGCCATTGAGTCTAAGAACTTAGAATTGATTTCGCAATCCAAAAATTATACCGATAGAATTAAACAGCTGTCTGATAATCTGGAAAAGGCTATAGAAACCATCAAATATAAAGAACTGGAATTTTACGAACTAAATAATAATCTGGAATTAAACATTAAGGAACTTAATTCGGTTATCAACTCTACCGAAGGAAACAACAAGGAATATGAAGAACAAATTCAACAGACGAATCAAACTATTGAATCTAAAAATTTAGAATTGATTTTGCAATCCAAAAATTATACCGATAGAATTAAACAGCTGGCTGATAATATGGAAACGGCTTTGGAAACCCTTAAAAATAATGATCAAAAAATCATCCGCTTGAGTTCGCAATCTACGACAGATACGGAAAGAATTGATCCACTGAAATATGCGCTGGAAGCTAAAATAAAGGAACTTGATTCGTGTAAGAAGTCTACAGAAGATATGAAGAATGTTGCTCTCTTAGAATATAAGCAAAAACTGGGAAGCTGTGTACCATTTGTAAACTTCACCGGAATTCAAACCATCCATGTACCATTTTCTGCATATTGTGATTCAGCATTCGCTGGATCTGGTTGGACTGTAATTCAGAGGCGGATGAATGGCAATGTGGACTTCAATGGGAATTGGTCAATGTATAAGGAAGGCTTTGGAGATTTAACCAATGAGTTTTTCATTGGGTTAGAGAAGCTACACCTGATAACAAAATCGCAACCGTATGAATTGTATATACAACTGGATATTAATGATACCAGGAAATTTGCTCGATACGATAACTTTGAAGTGGGCAGCGAAGCCGAAGCATACAAGTTGAAATCAGTGGGAAATTATGAAGGAACTGCAGGAGATTCGTTAATTGAACATGTTGGAATTAAATTTAGCACACCTGATCGGGATAATGATGAAGAAAATAATGCAAACTGTTCTAAAGATTATGGCCCCTGGTGGCATATAAATTGTAATTGGAGGTAAGGAATAGTCCACGTACACGTATAAGAATAGCTACTTACATTTTATCTCTTTCGTGCAGTGCTCTAAATGGAAAGTACTCAAAGAGTGGTATTGATTTGAGCAACAAAGGTATCACTTGGGGTACATGGAAGGAAAAGGATAACGAAACTGATTTCACAAATTCTATGACTTTTGTCCAGATGATGATACGGCCAAAGAAGCTGTAAACGCTTCTACAAAATTTTATTCATTCATACCAAAATTTGAAAACAAAATATGTAATTATTAGGGAAAACAGAAAACTGTCAAATAATATGGAAATATAATTTTGAATAAAAACAAAAATAAGCTCAACATAAATAAAAACTTCTAAAGTGTTCACAGTTTTGTTTTGCCTGGCAGAATTGTTTTCAAGTTTCAATCACATACACATAATAAGGTATGTATCTTTTAACTGTATTTTAACAATTTTTATATTAACATATAATTTTGATATCCAGTTGCTCCACTCAAATAAGGCACCTTGCGACTACCACGATATCTCTTCACTTGATCGTCGTAAATTAGGAAATCAAAGGGAAGATGACGTTGAAGCTACTCTGCCCAATGTGTAGGCCTTCCAGATCCCACCCAGATCTCGCCAATGTCTTGCCCAGATCCCTTCCAGATCCCATTCAGATTAAATCCTGATCCCATTCAGATTCCATCCTTATCCCACCCAGATCCCACACAGATCCCACCCAGATTCCGCCCAAGTCCCGCCCAGATCCACATCCCACCTGGATCTCACCCACACTCCACCCAGATCCTACCCAGATCTCACACCAGATCTCTCCCCGATCCTTCCCAGATCCCACCCAGATCTCGCCCAGATCCCTTCCAGATCCCACCCACATACCACGCAGATCCAACCCAGATCCCATTCAGATCCCATCCTGATCCATCCCATATCCCAAACAGAAACCACTCAGATCTCTTACACATCCCACCCTAATCCCACCCAAATCCCGCCAAGATCCCACTTAGAAACCACCCAGATCTTACCCCCATTCCCAACCAGATCCCGCCCAGAACTCAGCCACATCTCGCCCAGCTGACACTCAGATCCTCATCCAGATCCCACACTGATCCCACCCAGAAACCACCCAGATCTTACCCCCATTCCCACCCAGATCTTACCCAGAACCCTCCCAGATCCCACCCAGAACTCAGCCACATCTCGCCCAGCTGACACCCAGATCCTCATCCAGATCCCACACTGATCCCACCCAGAAACCACCCCGATCTTACCCAGAATCCTCACAGATCCCACCCAGAACTCAACCAGATCTCGCCCAGCTCCCACCCAGATCCTCATCCAGATACTACTCAGATTCCACCCAGATCTTTCCCCCATTACCTCCCAGATCCCACCCTGTAATCTGCCAGATCTCGCCCAGCTCCCACCCAGATCTTCATCTAGATCCCACCCATATCGCTCCCAGATCCCGCCCACAAGATCGCACCAAGATCAAGATCACACCCAGATCTTTTCCAGAACCCACCCAGTTGCCCCTCTTCAGCATATTTCCAACCTCTTCACTTCCCCCCTTTGCCCATCCTCTGGTGAGTGTGTGTTTGCCGGGAAACTTCACAAATCAAAACAACACAAAATATGAATGACGTCAGCGTCACGCGACGCAAAAATCAAATTTTACTCCTACTAAAATCGTCCGTACCGAAATTAAAGATGTTTCACACCAAAAAAGTTGCAATTTCACAAAGCTAGCAGTCAAAAAAATGAACTAAGCTGTTTTGCATACACTCATACAAATTAGGTATTACAAATATGCCATGGCTCTCTGAGACAGATGACAGCTGCTACATGTTTTAGAATGAATGGAGGGGAACGAGTAAAGAGCGGTGGAAGATGGAAAGAAGGGTTCGAAAAGAGTGGTGAGCGGGTGAAGAGGGGGTGGGCAAAAAACGGAAAAGTCAGTTTGAATTGAACTATGATTGATGAATTCTCTGCTGCTCATTCCTCATATAATATTTTTAGACCCAAAATTCACTATGTGGTCGTGCGGGATAGGAATGTTTTTAGCATTGTGATTTGCTTTGAACTTAATAGAAAAGAATTAGAATTTATAATTATGCTTTTGTAATAAATCAACTAAACTTTTACTGTCTTTCTGCTGGTTCTGTAGCAACAGAAGCTTACGACACAGTATGTTCAATTCGAATGGATATGAGCGGTGAACGTACTGCACAATTATTCCTAAGAAGCCATACTATTTCAATTTATCAATTATTTAATATACACTTTGTATTTAAGTGTGACCGTTTGGTATTTCGAGATAGTTGACTGTTGAAGCGTCACTATAAAGTGTACGCTCAAACCAATCATATTAAGTTGACAATATCACTGTCATCAGTCATAGCTAATAATTTCCAAAGGAGATCAGATTCCTGACCTCATAATAAGTGTTAGAATTGTCAGGAATGTTCTCAATTCCTTTTTCCCGGCAAAACACATCGAAAGTGGAAATAATTCCTGGTAGAGAAAGTTTCTCGATTTGACAGCTTTCAGAATTGAAAATCGGGAAATTAAACCGACTCAAAATTGCTCTCAGTTTAAATTTTAGAAAAGTAGTGAAGTTGACAACATGCCTGCATAGTTTAGTATTAGTTGATCAGGGGTTTGTGATTACCTAGTGTAATTTTAACATCCATTAAACTTAGTTAAATCAGCGCACTTTAAATTATTCACTTTAATCCTGACCGATATCAAACTTATTTTATCCTTTGTGTTTGAACTTTGCAAAGATTACCAATTTAAATACAAATTCACGCCTGGCCATTATTTTAAAAACAAATTCCAGTCACCGTCTTGTTGTTCCTGTTGTGGTGTCATCAATTTATGCGGTGGCCTCTCAACGCTCCTGTCCATGTCTATTGTATGCTTGGGTGAGTGAGTGTCCCTGTGTGTGTGTATGTGACGGTGCCCGTAAATCAATATTTAAACTGTGTACGCTCGTTTAGTCCTTGCCAGTGCTCAGTGGAGTTCAGTCCAGCCAACGTTTAAAAATAAAACCCAAACTCATTCAACTCGTTCAACGACTCAATAAATGTTGCAAATGTGCTCGTTGTCGCTGTGGCTTGTTGTTCGTTTTTATTTATACAAGAGCAAGAAAGGAGTCGGAAAGGGGGCGAGAGACAAGTCTCGTTTCATCTGGAAAGCAACTGAAACATTTCAAAACACTATTTATCTTTATTTCTCTCAGCGACTCTGGCGCTGATATTTGTTATTTGCTAAACGAAATGATATATTTGTGCATGTATGTATGTACTTTGCTGGCCAAAGTTGTCATTAGTCATGCTTTAATGCACACACACGCACACGCTCAAAAAGGCTGGCCAATGTGGCGTACACTTGATGCGGCTTCCCCAAACCCTCCCAGTTGCTTAGCTCGTTTATCGATTACGGCAAAACTTCTGCACAAACTTTATTCATACTTGAAACCTCTTTCTCCTTTTTGTTCTTTAATGCAAAGTCTATTAAAATGCAAACGTTTCAGTTAATTAAGTCAAATTTCACTTGGCCAAGTACTTGAACGAAAATTAGCAACAACTTTTCAAATATCGACAGCCATAAAGTTGGCTCTCTTGGCCTCTTGGAAAGTTGCTAACTTAACAGTGTTAAACGTTTTATTACCAGACGGGGAGGGAAACTTTCCTGCCAGCAACTAACCAAGCTGCGGTTGCCTGAAAAGTGCAACGAAATGCAATTTTATTTTTATTTGAAATTGATCGACTGCAAGGGAGCGATGTTTTATATGCGCAAGTTTTCTCAAATATTAATCTAAACTGTTTCTCATGTGCTAAACGTGAATCATGTTAAGATTAAATTTTTATTTCATGGACCCTTTTAAAGTACAGCACACAAAAATCATCTAGAATCATCACCAGGATATCCAATCGAAACAACTACCGTTATTTTTAGCCGGTATAACCGAATCCATCCGAAACTAGGGTATTTTGCAGTCGGGGCACTTAACTGCAACACTCTTTCTTAGGTACCTTTTTACGCTGTGATCGTAGAGAGAGGGCCAGTTTAGGAAGTAGTAACGACCCAAAGTTGTAAGTCGTCTTCTGGTAAGAGCTGGACAATAACAGAAGAGGTGTTGTAAACTCTCCTCCTTATCCAATAAATTGCAGCTTTTACAGAATTCATTGTGCCTGATGCCGAGTCTAGCTGCGTGTCTTCTTATAAAGTCATACTCTCATCGCTAAGGAAAGCGGAAACTCACTTGTAAATGAATGCATTTTAGGTTTCGGCAGCAGTAACAGAGAGAGTAGGGTTGTCGATATATTATCGAAATATCGATAAATCGGTATTTTTGTTGGACGATAAGGGTTATTCCGATATGATAATTTGTGTCCGATATTGGCGGTTATCGATATTTTTATAAACGATGTATCAAAAAAGTTACTATGTTAATTCATTACTATGTTAATTACTTCATTACTATGTTAATTACTATGTTCAATTTAAATGGCTAAAATATCTTGTAATACAACTTTAAATCGCATTTAAGAACTAATCATACTCGCATGGATGCTGCAATCCGCTGCAATGTTAGGTGTCAGAGTTAGAATATATTGAAGATATCGTCATGAACCCAATAGATTATTGGAGAGCTGCGGATGAATTGTGCATGCTGTCTGAAAGTGCATTTCGATCATTTTCTCTCTTGGCCTCGGCTTCGGCAAGCGATTAACTTGATAATGTGTTAATAGCAAAATGTCTTCGGCGCTGAGGGCATCAGGTAACAATCGCTGATATACAGACACTCGCAGCAGAATGGCTGGAGAATACATTAGGCCAAGGGTTCTCTTAAATTCTTCTCTTGAAATTCTTTTTCTAAGTATAATCTGTAAGTCTTTAGAGACTACACTCAGATAAGATACAAAAGTTCGTCACAATACATCACATGATACAAAAACTCGGTTAAACTGCTTTGAAATCAGAACTATTTTGGACAGAAGTAAAATTTGGTTTTTTTTTTTTTGACTACACGCTTTAAAGGTTTAAAGAAATGGAAATGGAAACTCTCACTATTAATGTATTTTAAAAAAAATTTACATTGTATTTTCAGAAAACTATTGGAAACTGTTGAGAAGAGTAGATATAACGTGTTTTAGAAATCTTTATTAGCAGTTTTATGGTGAAGACTTTCCTTAAAAGCTTTTCAGTTTTCTTAAGCTTTAGAAAATAACGATAATATCGATATATCGATGTTTTTTGGAGGCGATATATAAAATATCGATATTTAAAATTTTGGATTTTTGATATTATCAATATTGATATTTTGAGAAAAATCGTTTAGTCAATGAGTTTAGCAAATTTCATCCACGAGCTCTCATTTCTTGATAACCTTCGATTGCACGTCATTAAAGCCTCGTGCTCTTCAAAAGATAATAAATGTTTACATGCAAATTGCTCCAGAAATCCGCGCCAAAAACATATCCGTTTCGGAAATATTTTACATAAGCATGCAAATAAGTGTCTCGTTTTGCATGAGTAATAATTATGTGTTCACTTTATACAAACTTAAACACATATATGAAGCGATAATTTGATTTAAACCAGGCAGCTTACGGCGGTTCAGTTTAATCACAAACTATATGAGAATAAACAATTAATACAAACGTTGCATTTAATGCGTTTCTTGATGTTAAAAAATGAAGCTCTAATCCTGATGTGCTCAAATAGTGGAAAGAAATTTACTTTAAATCCCCAGAACAGAATAAAATATCCAAAATAGTATAAGCAGTGACAAGTACATAAGTGTCTATCGACTATTTTCTGGCTGAAAATTTATAATAAATTCATTAAGAAACAAGTTGAACGAAAAAACTCAGCTGTTTGACATTTTGGTGTTGAATTTTTGAACTTTTGTCTACAAAAGTGGAATATAACATTCATTACTGGATTACGGGGTTAGCATTTTCGGGGTCGCTGATAACGAGTTCGAAGTCAAAACTCAGAAAAACAAAATGGCGAATCCAATATGGCACACAATTTCTTTAAAAACGTATTTGGTTTGGCAGAAACATCAAAAACCCGTTTATCGATAATATCTCGAAAAAAATTCAACAAATTTGTTTTTCATGTCGATTTTCGTGCTGAGCAAAATACTTTGGAAAAAATTGGTTTGGTGTATTAGGGCAGAGAGCTGTCGTGTAGTGTATATGTACATTAGGGGGGGTCGATTTGTATGGGCCGAAAAAAACGTACCAAGCGTATAGCAAAAACGAAATCTACGGTCAATTCTAAGAAAATTTTACCAAGAAACCATGGGTCTAAAATGAATTCCTAGTCCGCGCAAATCGACTTCAAATATTTATGTTACATTTTCCCAAAAATCAAGTTACACAGAAAAAAATTTCGTTGGTTGAATCTACCAATTCTTACAGTAAATTTTACTGTGAAATATTGTTACATGTAATTTGTTCTTGTTTTGATTACAATTTCTCTGGTAAACTTACCCTTTCAAATAGTAAATCTAGCGTAATTTCAGTGTATGTTTTTTGTTGTTGTTTTTGAAACTGCGGCTTGAAGTAAAATTTTACCATAGAACTAGTAACACGCACGTAACAGTAGTAAATTTATTTTGTTGTTATTTTTTGGTTTACTGGGTCGTTAGTAAAAGTTACCATAAAAATAGTACAGTTACTGCGCTAACTTTTGTTGTCCTATTTATAATTGAAAATGGCCGAATTCGAACTTGGGAATTAGAAGTGGTCTCATCTCTGCGATGTGCAAGATTTTTTGGTTGGCAGATTCAATACAAGTAAGATTTATGACGCGTTGCCACATGCGCGAGCGCAGCCGAGTCAGTTAAGATGTCGTCCAATTCGTGTTGCAGTCAATGGGCCCTGAGTTCGAGTCACCCCGGAGTAAGAAAAGTTTTTATGAAATTATTAATTAATAGTTCGATGTTTTTCAGAATTAGTACATGGTATTTGCACTGTGATGAGTGGTGTTTATACTGCTGCTGTGGTACACATATGAGATTACTGTAAACAATGGTAAACTAACTATTTTTGTTGGTCGGAGCAATTTCGACCGTCATTTCTGGTTGAAATTTACTGTGCTACCGTAATCATTACGTTATGTGTTATGGCACTTTTACTGTAGCTGACTGTTGGTTCAACCCATGTCTATAGGTTGGAGCATTTTAACCACAGAATTGGTTGAATTTACCGACCAAATTTTCTCTGTGTAGAAAGTCGGTCCGACTATGCTGCATACACAGAAACAAATTTCATTTTACAAATTGCAAAAATCGTGAAATTCATAGCATAAACGTAGTAGCGACGGACATGGCTATCTCCTGTACTATTTTCTTTTTTTAGCTTATGACTTTTGGCCAAGGCTTCTTAACAAAAAGGGAAGTTAAAAAATGTAATACCAGAGATAGTCATGTCCGTCTGTCTGTCCAAATACCTGTAAAAGTACATATCTATGACATGGTAAGAGATAGAGGTTTGACTTGCATGGGACAAATACGTCTTGTAGTTGCCGGCAGACAAATTTTTATGTCACAGGTTGCCACGCCCCCTTCTCCCACAGTTTACCAGATAGAAGGTTTGTACGTTCTAGAGATATTTTGTAATCATGATTACACTGGCCAACAGCTATTTTGGTCCAGCCTTATTGATGACAAATTCTGATCCAGTTTTGTGCACTGATTCCAAAACTGGTGTCGGTTTTTCTCCATCAGCTCTTGTTTTCAAGATATCGCGGAAAACCCATTTTGCAGTATTTTTGGCTTTTATAAAATTATGGAGGTTACACCGAGCAACAATATGTGTATTTATGAGCTCTATGCTACAGAATACATATTAAGGTCGCCCAAAAAAATCAATGGAGCATCATCAGCAAACCCAAAAGCGACTAAATTGGCCTTTGAAGAGAAATATTCATCAAATTATAGCAAATTTTTCAAACTTAATCGCCGTGTACCAGCCATTTGGAGTGCTTGCATTTTAATGAAAACCACTTTAGCATGTAAACCAATGGTTCTTCTTATTTCACAAATTTTGTTGCACTTAAATCTTCTCGATGGACAAAGTTATAAGCGGTTTATCCCGAATAAATGAATTAAAATTTATGGCAGGATAACTAGATTGATACACAAAATCTGTATGGGAAATATTAAAAGACTACTTGATCTTACATAGTACTTACATTAATTGTCAGGCAAATGTACAATAACATTCAATCAGTACTAGATTCAAACAATTTTCCCCAAATCCATATTTGCTTAACCTGCGAGAACAACATTAAAATTATATGAATTGGGCTACAAATGAGCCAAATGTGTTCCGCACTCACTATAATCTATGGATTAAGCCCCTTGTGACTATTATGATTTTACAAGTTTCAACAAATGCCTGGCGGAAGGAGATTGTAGTAAAGACTTTATCTGTGAAACGAATGTATATGTCGAGGAAGTTGACCATTCTTATTATTTGGAGAAATGCTCATTCATGCAAGGTAGTACAAAAACTTGGAATTCGTACAATCAATGAACACTCTTGAAAAAAGAGCCTGGAATTCATTTGTGGTTGTAGTTAACAATTTCTTGGGCAATTTTAAGCATAAAAACTTCAAGACACTCGTTAATGGCGTGCTCCTAAATTTAAAAAAAATTTAGGATGCCATATGAGCATTAAAATGCATTTCTTATATTTCCTGAGAATTTGGGAGATCCAAGTGAGGAGCGTTTTCACCAGGATTTGCGAACTATGGAAGCTCGGTATCGCGGAAGATGGGACAGTCATATGCTTGCTGATTACTGCTGGTCTATACAGAGGGGGAGAGAGAAGTCGACATCGGGAAGAAAGTCATTGAAGCGAAGCTTTTTAGGAGTCCTGTAATGTTAGGTAATTATAGACATCAGACATCCAATTATATATTTTGTTTATCTTAAAGAAATTGTCAAACCAAGTGATTTAAAGCTTCCCTATTTATCTAAACTATAGATGCTTGTCTTTTACTGGAGTGACTTCGGATGCTTGCAGTGTGCCCATCCAGTGCACATTTCACAAGAATAATATTTAAACGTCCCACATCAAGAAGAAGATGTGCCTTAGGAGAAAGAGCTCAGCCATGACTTTTAAAATAACAAGGCTGTAACCAAAGCATCATATGGCCTTGCTTTTGCCTCCAGGAGCTTGGCATTATTATTTCAGTAACCGTCAAGCGAAAGTGTTAACGGGCCATACGGCTAACGAAATAGAAAGTGCAAATATATTGTAATAAAAAGTTTGGAAAAACCAAAAACCCCATTTTCCAACAACTTGTTTTTTATTTATTGCCAAGAAACATCTGCATAAGAACTGCATATTGTGTTTTTTGTATTTGGTTGCACAATTCATTAAAAACGAGAAGGCCGAGCTAACTTCGTCTTTGCCCTTGCAAATGTTTTAATACATCAGAGATTAAGATAAAATTTTCTAAATAAAACCCACTTTTCGACCGATAGTTCCTATAACAGCTATAAGATATAGTCATCCGATTTTGAACATTACTTCCAAATCTGTGTAAAAGCATATAAAACTAATAATTGCTGAAGCGGGAGGCGTTTACATTAAAAACAAAAATGGTGTATTGATTTCCGGGACTCACCGTTATATCAAGAGCAAACGTAAAAAGAAAAATTGGTTAGTTTAAATGCCTTAATGTCCCGAAAAATTTAATTTTCCATTGAAAACAAAAAATTACCTTAATTTGTAAAAATTTTTTTTGCATAATTTAATTAAGAGGTGCATGAATGAGCATTTCTCCAAATAATAAGAATGGTCAACTTCCTCGACATATACATTCGTTTCACAGATACAGTCTTTACTACAATCTCCTTCCGCCAGGCATTTGTTGAAACTTGTAAAATCATAATAGTCACAAGGGGCTTAATCCATGGATTATAGTGAGTGCGGAACACATTTGGCTCATTTGTAGCCCAATTCATATAATTTTAATGTTGTTCTCGCAGGTTAAGCAAATATGGATTTGGGGAAAATTGTTTGAATCTAGTACTGATTGAATGTTATTGTACATTTGCCTGACAATTAATGTAAGTACTATGTAAGATCAAGTAGTCTTTTAATATTTCCTATACAGATTTTGTGTATCAATCTAGTTATCCTGCCATAAATTTTAATTCATTTATTCGGGATAAACCGCTTATAACTTTGTCCATCGAGAAGATTTAAGTGCAACAAAATTTGTGAAATAAGAAGAACCATTGGTTTACATGCTAAAGTGGTTTTCATTAAAATGCAAGCACTCCAAATGGCTGGTACACGGCGATTAAGTTTGAAAAATTTGCTATAATTTGATGAATATTTCTCTTCAAAGGCCAATTTAGTCGCTTTTGGGTTTGCTGATGATGCTCCATTGATTTTTTTGGGCGACCTTAATATGTATTCTGTAGCATAGAGCTCATAAATACACATATTGTTGCTCGGTGTAACCTCCATAATTTTATAAAAGCCAAAAATACTGCAAAATGGGTTTTCCGCGATATCTTGAAAACAAGAGCTGATGGAGAAAAACCGAGACCAGTTTTGGAATCAGTGCATAAAACTGGATCAAAATTTAATACAAATTGGGCTGGACCTCACAAAAGTGGTCATTTTGTTGGCCTGTGCTATTTATCGATTCGCCAAAGGAATTATGAAGATCGGATGAACGATAGCGGAGTTATACGGAAAATAAATTTTGATGGGTAGCACCGCTTCAACGTTGATGGGCAGCACTGGGCTCACTGAGACTGAATTTGCAGCTATCCGCAGCTAATTTTTTTTAATGCCCGCTGCCTCAGGGCTGTCACAATTTTGCGTTGAAGAGGACCTGTCAGCACTGAATTTTTTTCGTCCCAAATTCAAAGTCAACTGCCATACTTTTGTGTGGGCGGACGACCAGTCTCAGGCAAATAATAAACGATTTTAGCTCGACTTCATGTTATAAATTCTTAAAAATTAATGTCTGTTGAGTGCATATTATTTACTTAAAGGCCACATTACCAATTGTCGAAATTGGCCACCAAAGTGCTTATAATTGTGCAGTTAATCAATATGCCTGGCGGCGGAAATGAAACGGTGAACCGACTCTGTTTACTGTTTGCACTAGCTCAATGTACGTCCCAAAGTCATTTTCCATAAATAATTAGGCGACTTAATTAAGCGCACTTTAAAGTTTTCAAGGCAGGAATGGACCTGAAAACCGCAGACCCTCACAACGCAATACAAACAATGCGAACTGATGCAAATAAATCGGATTTGCAGGACAACAGCACAGACGAGCAGTAAGGACGAACAGTTGAAAAAGGAAGAGCAAAAGCAAACATAGCTTAAAAACAACTCAGGACCAGGCCGCAATCAAAGACAACCCGCAGGCCCAGGCTCGATTTGTGTTTAATGCGGCATAGGACAAAAAAACAAAAACAAAAAAAATACACAAATACATATTTGAGTACAAAAGGAGGAAGGAGCAGGGTCCCGCTTTAACAGATTGAAACAATAAACTCAAATTGCCCCTACAGCTAGACAGACAACGGGGAGACGATTTGGACTGAAGTTATCCGTTGTAAGTTGAGCCGATAACTTTATGCGCACAATTCCATTTGATTGATGAGATTTATGCCCGTAACGCCCGCTCACTTATTTGATTTTATTTTTATTTAGTTGTCGTTGTCTTATCTGAAATGTACCAACAAATGACTCTGAGCTGTTGCTTTCTTTCATTCACCCAAATCGCACCTAAAAAAGAAGGAAAACCAAGCAAGTGCTTCGACTACAAAATACCCAGAACTTTGAACTCAAATATTAAGCAGCTTGATAGTTTGTCTGACTAAACCGTACTTTTTGTACTGCTTAATCTATAATGCTGAAAAAGATTTATGATTTTTCTGAAACTAAGCAACTAATTTTTAAATCGCCTCTACACAAACCTATTATACCCCTAATACCTTTTGCTACAGGGAACAACAAACGGAAGAAAAGCAACACAACAAAAGGAAAACATTTAAAGCGGCTCAGCAGCAACATGTTGAGTGGCAATTCCGTTTTATTCGCCTTATGTGAGTAAGTCAAGTGGATTTTATGTCACTGAATTTAAGCTTTTGTCTTCGTGTGTTTCATTTTTAATTGGCTCCACGAACAAGAGCGAAAGGTAGCTCAGATTGAGTGGCATTAATTAGTTGAACGCTGTCAAGCTAGATAATGGACTACTTCTTGTGGTGGACAATGAACAGAGAACAACAGAGAAACAGGAAGATAAAAACAACTACCAGAGCAATCCAGTGCATACTTTTTTATGTCCTTTTATAGAAAAGCTCAACAGCTAGTCGCAGAAAGGTTCATTCTTCACACTGTTCGACATATGATAGTCTATTAGACAACTAGTCCTGCTTGTTAACAATGTATGTTTTAAATGTGAATAGCTTGTCCAATTTATAGTACAATCATGACGAAATGCAGTTCCTCTACATTAACAGATCTTACGCGTAGAAAAAGTTTAGACCGCTTTTTGAATTTTTCACAAGCTCACAGTTTTTTCACCTTAAACTTTTTATACCCTTGGAGAGGGTATATTAAAATTGTCCGGATGTTTGTAACGCATAGAAGGAAGCATCTCCGACCACATAAAGTATATATATTCTTGATCAGCATGACGAGCTGAGTTGATATAGCCATGTCCGTCTGTCCTTCTGTCCGTCCGTCTGTTTCTATGCTATCTCCTCCGTCAGTTTTAAAGCTATCATAACCAAACTTCGCACGAAGTCTTTTGGTACAAATACGCTGCACATTTGTCGGAACCGGCCGGATCGGATGACTATAGCATATAGCTCCCATAGGAACGATCGGTCGAAAAACTAGTTTTAGTGAGAAAAACTTTTTTGTTTTCAATGCTATCGCTCCCAACGCTCGTATTTATAAGTTTTCAATGATTTTACACAATTTCACTAAGGCTTGTCGAAATCGGACCACTATATAGTATAGCTGCCATACAAACTGTCAGGCATATATCAAGCTCCAAGGGTATATAAACTTCGGTCGAGCCGAAGTTAGCCTGCCTCTATTTTTTGTTTTCAATGTTATCGCTCCCAACGCGCGTATTTTTAAGTTTTTAATGATTTCACCAAGCCTTGTCAAAATCGGACTACTATATAGTATAGCTGCCATACAAAAGTTAGGTCTGAAAAAAAGTCTTAGTGAGAAAACTTTTTTGTTTTCAATGTTATCGCTCCCAACGCTCGTATTTATAAGTTTTCAATGATTTTACATAATTTCAACAAGATTTGTCGAAATCGGACTACTATATAGTATAACTGTCATACAAACTGTCAGGCATAAATCACGCTCCAAGGGTATATAAACTTCGGTCGAGCCGAAGTTAGCTTCCCTCTATTTTTTTTACTTATAAAAACGGTAACATTTATTTTGGACCGTGAAATAATTATACCCGTTACTCGTAGAGTAAAAAGGGTATACTAAAGTCGTGCAAATGTATGTAACAGGCAGAAGGAATCATTTCCGACCATTTATTATTTGTTGTTGGGGAAGTGGTGCACCGCGACCAATTTTGGTCTATTGTGCCCCCCTACTGAATTTACAACTCCCCTAGCAGCCCTAACTCCTGTACAAAAGTCAGGATTTTTGTGGGTTCTAAGTTACTGATATTGCTTGGGTGTAGAATGTGTTTCCCAAATCTGTTGAGTCTGCGCCTCGCTAGGGCATCGCAGTGTACTAGTATATGCTCAGAGGACTCCTCCTTCTCTTCACAGTATCTGCAAAGCTGGGTGTTTGTTATTCCCAACTTGTACATGTGGCTCCTCAGTCTGCAGTGACCCGTGTAGAGCCCTGTCAGAATTCTGAGGGCATTCTTTCCTTGTTGGATTAACTTTTGGAACCTTTTGAGGTCGTGGTTCACTATTAATGCTTTAGCTTGTCTCATTCCCCTGGTGTTTACCCAGGAGGCTGATCTAAGCGTATTCTCTTCCTTTCTTAGAAGTTCTTTTATTGTGTGTTGGCCTATGCCGCAGTAGGGTTCTGGCCCTACCATTGCGGTGGCTGCACCCTTGCGTGCCAGTTCGTCGGCCAATTCGTTTCCGGGGATGTTGTTGTGTCCCGGTATCCATCGTAGGGTCAGGTTGTTCCTGCTGCCTAGTTGGTCTAATTTGTTCTTTGTCTCTAAGACTAGCTTAGAGGTGAACTTATTGCTACTGAGTGCTTTAAGCGCTGCTTGGCTATCGGAGAGGATAGCTATTTCTCTATTATGGTAGTTCTTCCCCATATTACGGTCTGCACAACGGGAGATGGCACATACTTCAGCTTGAAATATGCTTGTGAATTCTCCCATTGGTTCAGATATTTTCGTTCCTGGCCCTGCTACCCCAAGTCCGGTTCCTTGGGGTGTTAGGGGACCCGTCTGTGTACCACATAATTGTGTGTGGTTTCATTTTATGTGTCTCTTCAAGTGAGATCCATTCTCTCTTATTACTTTGGTGTACAGTGAAATTCCTGTCAAAGTGATACTCGGCCACCATTTCGTCTCTGGGTTGGAGGATTAAGGGGATTTCCTTTTCCAGCTTTTCAGAGTCTCTGAGGCTTACTATGTGGTTTCTACCCACTCCTTCTGTTGTTAACCTAAGCAATGTTGCTTTTTTCTTCAGGCCGATGGTATGGTGGAGTGGTGTTAGCTCCATCAAAACCTCGATTGCCGCTGTCGGACAGGTACGCATGGCTCCAGTCATGCATATACATGCTAGCCTTTGCAGTTTTTGCAACTGCGTCCTTACTGTGAGGAGGTTTGCTCTATCTCCCCACACGACAGCTCCATAAGTGAGCATTGGTCTCACAACCATGAGGTATAGCCATCGGAGTATGTGTGGTGCCATGCCCCACGATTTTCCGGCTATACTCCTGCATGTGAATAGTGCTCTAGTGCATTTGCTGAGTGTATACTCTAAGTGCTTGTCAAACCTCAGCCTGTTGTCAAAGACAACGCCGAGGTATTTGACTTCTTTTTCTGGTGTAATGAGGCAGCCGGTTAGGCGTATTGGCCTCATTCAGCTTAGCTTGTATTTCCTAGTGAATGGTACTATAATGGTTTTCGCAGGGTTTAGGTTGAGCCCAACCTCCTTGCACCAATTAGACGTGACATTCAGACCCCTCTGGACTATGTCACATAGGGTTTCCTCGTATTTTCCTCTCGCAACGATGACAATGTCATCAGCGTATCCTTGGCATGTTATGCCCAGGGAGGCGAGTTTTTCTAGGAGCTTATCCACTAGTAGGCTCCACAACAGTGGGGAGAGAACTCCCCCCTGAGGGCATCCTCTAGTTGTGGTGACTGTGATGGTTTCTTCACCTGCCACTGCAGAGGCTTCTCTGCATCGAAGGAGTGAATCTACCCATCTGCCTACTGTAGGGTTTATTCCTCTTCTGATCAGGGCATTCTTGACAGCACTATGGGATGTGTTGTCGAATGCTCCCTCAATGTCTAGGCCACTTCCTTGTCTTCTATTGTTTTCTCGAGCATCTTCCCGAGTTGATACAATGCCGTGTCGGTCGAACGGCCTGCTCTGTACGCGTGCTGTGTTGGATGGAGGGGTGCCTCCTTTACCAGCTTACTTCGTATGCTATTGTCCACTAGCTTTTCAATCGTTTTCAGTAAAAACGATGTGAAACTAATGGGTCTGAAGGACTTTGGGTTAGTTATATCCTTCTTCCCTACCTTGGGGATGAAGACTACCCTTGCTCTGCGCCAGGCACGTGGGATATACCCAGTTGGCAGACTGCTGGTGATGATATTCCTGAGGATGGGTAGGATTATGTCCTTTCCTTCCTGCAGGAATGCTGGATAAATGTTATCCGGTCCGGGGGATTTGAAGGGCTGGAATGTTCCAATTGCCCACTCAAGTCTGCATGCGGACACAACTTTCTTGGCTTCTGCCCAGTCGGAGCTGCGAGGCTGGTAGCAGTGCTCTTGGTCGACACATTCTTCCGCGGGGATGTTTCCCGGGAAGTGGTTGCCCGGAGAGAGAAGTACTCTCTCTCCTCGCTGCTCACTGTATAGGCATCATTAGCCTTTTTGAGCGAGATGTTGCCATCCGGGCTTTTCTTGGCCAGGACTCTATGCAATTTCGCTCCTTCTTTCGTGTCTTCTATAGACTCGCAGAATTTTCTGTAATTATTTCTTTTGGCTTTCCTAATCTCCCTATTGTATAGTCTCAGGGCTTGCTTGTACTTATGCCAGTCCCCATTCTTTTTTGGCTTCATTAAAAAGAATTCGGGTCTTCTTTCTGAGTTTCTCCAAGGTAGGATTCCACCAAGGGGCATCATTTTCTTTTCTCGATTTGCTAAGAGGGCAATTCTCTTCGTAAGCATCGATTATACTTTTGTTTAGTTCGTCGACTAAGATTTCTAGTTCTAGGGGATGCTTCGGTGACCGAATCCTAGGTATATTATTTCCTAACGTGGAATGGAAGCCTCCCCAATTTGTCTTACGGGGATTCCTGCTAGGGATATTCTGCTGTATGCTAGTTTCCAATCTAAATTGGATAATTCTATGGTCCGACATAGATTCCTCTAATGAGACCTGCCAATCCTTTATAAAAGGTTTAATTGACTTGCTGGAGAAGGTGAGGTCAAGGACTTCCTCCCTTACTCGAGTTACAAATGTCGGGACAGATCCTACATTACATATTTCCAGGTCGAGCCTGGATAGAAATTCTAGTAAACACTCACCTCGATCGTTTACATCGGAGCTTCCCCATGCGACGTGGTGGGCGTTTGCGTCACATCCGACAACGAGCGGCAGGCTTTTGCTCCTGCAGTATTCTGCCAGGGCCGACACCTCTTGGGGGGGACACATTCTATCTCCAGCGAAGTAGGCAGAGGCTATGACCGTGGTCTTTCCCTGCTTTACTTCGGTGGTCGCTATCGCGACGCAGTCCCTGGAGAGAAATTCTGAAAGGATAGTATATTTAATATTCTTCCTTATCATTATACAGGCTCTGGGGAAGGCATGCCTTTGGTCCCAAATTACCGTGGATTCTCTCGTATACAGGCCCTTTATTCCCTCATTGCACCAGGGTTCCTGTAGGTGTTGTCGGGTGAACGTTCTAGCTAGGACGGCCGAGGCCGCCTTCGCATGGTGAACGTTCACCTGGACTAGCTTGGTGCTTTTGATGACTGAGGGGGGAGTCATCATTGCGCCGAATTATCTGCGCTATCTGGCGGAGAGCCAGGGCTGCTCTCGACGCCTCCGAACACCAATGTGGTGTCGGCTTCTTCGTCCTCATGGACTGCGAGCTCTGAGGCGAGCTCTTGTGAGGACATGGGTGCGTCTGCATCCTCCACCACCTCCATGTCCTCTACGGGGGATTCCCCGTCGAGCTCCTCGTCCTCAGCGACGTCCTCCTTATCTGTGAGGGGTTCCTCACACGGAGACTCGCTACTTTCCGCTTCGGCGGGGTGTTCTGCCTCCGTCTCTTGCTGATGGGTCTGTCCAGCCAGCTTCGCGGTCTTCTTGAGACCATGTACGGGGATCTTCCCGTACCTGAAGTTTAGCTGGCGACCCATCGAGACGATGGCCTGCATCGAAACTTCGTCGATGCCAATGACCATGAGGGCTCCGCCCCCTTGGTCCTTTCGTGACATGACCCGCCACATGTCAGTCACGATGTTGTTTTGGTTCCTCAGCATTGTGAGGACCCATTCATCCGCTTTCGCGGCACTCCTTGGGAGGAAGACGGTAATGTAATGGGGCGAGGGGATATTCTCTCCCATTTTACCGAGAAGGGGTACTCCCTTCCATTCTGACAACCTTGACACGTTGCTCATCAGCCACTCCGCGGTCGTCTCATCGTTGCAGTCGATGATTAGATGACCCGGCCGGAAATGAATTCCTGCGAAGCTGATGGGCGTATCCCAACATGCCAGGAAGACTTCCTCCAGTATCGCCTCCTCAAGTGCAGATAGCTCCTCATGGTTGAGGTTGACCTGAGGGTATTCCTCAGGCACTACTGCTACCCTCACCTTTTTCGCAACGTCTGCATACGTTGCTTGGGGTGGAATGGGCACTGAGGGGGAGTTACTGCCCTTTCTTCATTGTCAGTTGCAGCAGCCTCTGCTGCAGCCCTGACGTGCCGGGCCCGCCGTTCGCGTCTTCCTCATAGGCTATTGCTGTGAGGGGGTGCAAGCCAAGGCGTCTTTCGACATCACTGCTGTGCACTGACGCTTCGGCGTAGCTGTAGGCGGAGTTATGTCCGCGCTGCTTCTCTTTGGGCAGGGGTGTGTGGTTGCCCCTCTGATGCCCCAGTTCGAGGCTCCTTTTGCCATCCGGAGGGCTTCCTCCGGTGTGTGGCCATGCTTGAGGTATCTCAGGTACCACTTGATTCTGGAGCCACAGAGGCCTCGACGATTTGGGTCATCTAGGCCTCCTGGCTGTCCTCTTGCAGGGAAGGAGTCCTGCTTGGAACGTTTGTCCCCATTGGGAGGTGGCCTTTGTCCTCCAGAGGAGGCGGGGCGTGTTCCCTTTGGGGGGAGGGGATGGTCCCTCTTTGTTCCTGTACTCTTTCCTACCGCAGGAGCTCGGTAGGGACCCCGTGGTGGGGTTCTACGCACTGGTGCGCGTTTCTCATCTCTTACGAGGCTTGGACGCTCCTGGTCCATCTGCCTCTCTTCAAACTGCCTTGCGACAGCGGTTGCAGGGAGATCCTGCTGAAATTTTACTTTAGTACTACTTTTCTTCATGCTTGAAGTTCCTTGTTTTTGGGCTTCTATATAGTCGACCACCGGCCGAGGCCCACCAGTGGCAAGGCTACTTAGAACAGGCGGTCGCCACTTGCCTGAGCCCACCGTTCAAGACTGGACTATTTGTTACCCGGGCCTCCAGCCAGGCTGACTCTCGGCACGGTCCGAGTGACACCTTAGTCCGGCCCGGTGTGAGATGTGCGGGATGGGAGAGGGGTAGGTAGTGTGTGGGAGTTGGGTGTGTGTGAGGCTACTTATAGAAGGCGGCAACACAAGCGCCTTGTCGGTGCACAACGGTGTGACTCCGCTGGCTGTCCGGGACTGCTTATTTGTGGGGTAAACCCACTTATTCGCAGCTAACCTCCATAAGAAGGCCTTTCGCTATCCGCAACCTGCGACCCGTCCGATGGCCCAACAGCTAGGCCCCCCTAAAACCATCTCACAAGTTCTTTGGGACGGAATTTCCGACCATATAAAGTATATATATTCTTGATCAGCATCAACAGCCGAGTCGATATAGCCATGTCCGTCTGTCCGTCCGTCCGTCTGTCTCAGATCTCAGAGATGGTAAGAGATAGAGGTTTGACATGTATGGGACAAATGCTTCTTTTTTCTGCACGCAGATCAAGTTTGTTTCAAATTTTGGCCACGCCCCTTCCCGCCCCCCCAATTTGGAAAAAACGTTATATCTCCTACATTTTTAAAGATAGACGATTTGTTTTTTCTAGAGATAGTTAGTTATTAGCAAAATGAATCGATTTGCCAAAAAAATGATGAAGATCGGATGAACGGTTCTTAAGTTATGAGCAAAAAAGTGAACCAAGCTCCCCCGCTACCCACCCTAAAAAAATGTTGCATACTTTTCTGATGGTTACCCTAAGGAACGCAGGACCACTGTTAAACATGTTTTTTCATGAGTAACGGGTATATCGAAGTCGGTTAGAGCCGACTTTAACTTATGCTCTCGTTATTTTAATTTTAAGTACGCACGTTTATAACTGTCTCAATTTCACTTGACAAAATCGAAACCGAAGCGAAATTTTTGGGAAGTGCGAACCAAACCGAATAAAAACAGCTTGCAAATAATCATTTTGGTTTATTTTATATTATTTAATAAGACCTAATAAGTAAAAGCTTTGAGAATGGTAACTAAGAGAATTAGTAAAATAAAGAAAGTTAAGAACTGAACAATGTTGCATTTGATGTATTAGCTGTTCCTGCAACACAAGTATCAGTCTAGAGACCTTTTCTACTCATATATTTGTTTTATCCAGCGAGAATCAGTAATCATGAAATAATAATGGAAGACACTGAGGGGAGAGAATTTGTCCAACTAATACAGACAGGCCGAAATGGGTTCACACATATGCCAAAGTGTGCTGTCGATTTGGAGTTGATTCAGTCATAACAATGACATGGGCTCTGACAACTTGCAGAAGATAGGCACAGCCGGCTGATTATAAAACCGCGAGGTTCTTGAAACAGCTGTCCAGTCCAGCATCCTCCATTGTGGTGTGTGTCTTGTTTTATTAGTTATAAACAAACATACATTTTGAATATTTAAACTGAACGGACTCCGTTTCCATCAGATATTAATTATCTGATTGCTCTTACTTAAGCTCTCAGAGTGGATTTGGGTATATGTCCGTCTCCCTCTAACCACTGTAATTTCCTATGCGAACAATGAGAATCTTAATGCGGACTATCGCTTAACATCGCTCAAAATTGACCAGCGTATATGGTATCTCTAATACTTATTGCTATATGACTTATTGACCTCGAATCTACAAAAACGTTCGATGACTCAAGCTCGAATATTTTATTATAAAACTTTTGTTTGATTCAATTTACGTAGACATTTTCTAAACACTGAACCCAAGCCAGATTCAGCGACCTTCTGAAACCGCTGCGTGAATGTTTCTTACCTCTTTCCATCATCAAATCAACATCAAATCGCTGGAAAGTACCGTTGCGTATTAAAAATATAAATAATGTCGAACAATCAAAAAGTCATGCAGGATTAATGCATACTGGCTTTTATTATTTTTATAAATTTTTTCCATACATTGCTGAATCCACCACTCTCAGTCGCTGCATACTCCTTCGAATTTATTTTTCCAATTATATATTTTGTCCTTTGTCAATAATAATTATTTTTCCAACAAAGAAACTTAATGTACCTGGTACAAAAGCAAAACAGATGTGACTATAACATACTCTGGGTGACACACAGTCATTTCACCCAACAACACAATTCAACAATCCGTCAATTTAACACAAACAACACAAAACAAAGTCTTCAAAAAACAATTTCAACACACGTCAATACAACACTAAGTCATTTCACCAAACACAACAATTCAACACACGTTAATTGAACACAAAACAATTTCATCACGTCAATTCAACACAAGACAAAATAATTAATTTATTATTAAATTTAAATTTGAAATGACTTATAGACGTGTTTGTGTTGAATTGACGTGAGTTGAATTGACGTAAGTTGAATTGACGTGTGTTGAATTGACGTGTTGAAATTGTTTTGTGTTAAATAGACGTGGAACATAAAGTTGAGTAACGATGACTTTTATTAGTGATGAAATATAATGCAAGTGTGTAGTACCATCAGAGATAGAAGGGGGACACTAGCTGGAGGTAAACATTTTTTTGGAAAAAATCGCGCGATTTTTGTCACAGAAATTTCTTTTGGTTGGTTTCACACCTCTTAGAAGACTTAGCAAAATTCACAAGCCAAATTAATTTTGGCATGTAATCAACATTGCAATTTTGTGGATTATAATAGAATAATAATTCAAATGAATAAATTGTTAAATAAGTTTAAGCATTGAAATTTGTGTTTTAATAATTATTCCCAAATCTAACTAAAGTCTTTCCATGTTAAACAAAACCCACCACCTCCCTCTAACAATGTTGTAGCCATTTACCTGACAGCCAGCGTATTAAGACTGGCAACTTACACTTGATGGTTGGCGCCAACAAATTTTGGAATTTTGCTAGAGATTTCTGTATCACACCGTTTAAGTCGGCTTAAAAGCTTACTGAATAACATTTAAGCCAGCCACAAAATCCTTTATAGGAAAAAAATTCTTAATTGATGATTTTCGACCAAAACTTGTTTAATAAATCGCTTGAATCGAAAAGGGACTAATTACTATTTATAGCACTTTAAACACAAATAGAAGAATTATGTAATCAATTTTGTATGACACATGGTTAACGCACATGAATGCATATTACTACAAACAACAAAAACAAATACGTTCATTAAAATTTCATTTAAACCAACTTGAAACTGTTTAATGAAAATAGAAAACGGCAGAGAGAAAGAGAGAGAGAGAGTCTGCAACGTTCGTAAAATTTACGCATTAAGCAATTAAATATGAAAATTAAATTGAGCATATTTGGCATTTAATTAGTAAAGCTGGTCAATTACTGCTGATTTATGTGGCCAATGTGACAGTTTTAAAGGCCATCTCCTATTGGTCACACATGGTGAAGGACTTACCCAATCAACCCAACAAACCCCTTAGGCTGCTTAAGCCACTTGAGCTGCCATCAAAAACTGTTTTGCCGCTTCACATAATTTGTAATTAAATTCCACTAAAAATACTACCAAAAAATTCTTAATCTCACACATAGACAGGCGGGCGGGGCAGGCCACAAACTATGTGAGTCGTTATCCCTTTTAATGAATTTTTTGCAGCTCGCCTGGCACTGGTCCTGGAAAAGTAAATATTTTACTGTGCCACCATTTTAAGCATACTTTCGGGCTGTGTGGCACAGCTGGCAGTCTGAATCGGATGGCAAACTGTGCTTCAAGTGCTTGCTAGCTGCCCAGAACCTCAGGGTTTGCCGTTTTATTTTGTAATATTTTTCAGGTCAAAATGTCGTAGAACTTTTATTAAGTTCATGTGCTGTGCTGTGTTTGTTTTTATGTGTGTGTGTGGGTGTCTGAAAATTAAAAGTAGCTTAGTGTTTCGGATTACACTCAAAACTGTCTGTTAAATTTACAAAGTTGCAAGTTAGGTTATAACAGATTATGAACATTTCAAGCAAATGATTTTATTGCTTGGAAATATTAGAAAAAAATACATGGAGAAGCCACTCGTAGGCTATAAGCCTGAAGCAATTTTGAAAAGTTTGTCTTGTTTTTAGGGAAAACTTTGGCGCATTATTAAGTTTTAAATTGTTATTGTGCACCTGCAGCGTGTATCTGATTTATGAGTATGTAGACAACTTTGCTTACTGCTAAGTCATCAAGGAAGAGTGAAGCTGTTGCTGTTTATGATGATGTTGAGAACGAGTAGAACAAATTCATTTGATGCACTTTGGCAAGACAAAGCAGCAGCCAGACAATAAAAAAGGTAAATTAAAATTTATAAGAACGTTGGAAAAAATAAGCTTAAAAATCACTTTAAAAGAAACACTGGTTATGACTGGATCAAGCTATTGAAAACAAGTAAGAGCGTTGCAGTCGGGTGGCCCAACTCTGAAATACCCTGTACAATTGAGACACACTTTCAAAAATTAACACATACGCCCGCGCAAACAGATTCATAAGCTCTGGCTGCCTGAAATAGACACAGCGATCCCTCCATCTCACGAGAAAAATTGTTTGGTGTACAACTTTGGTGTTTTTGCTCGGATCTTACTGCGCTTTTTAAAATAGATAGATATAACTCCTAAGATAGTACATACTGAGCCACGAGGTTAAAACTTTAAAATTGTGGCTCTGGCAAAACCCTTTTGATATCAAGAAAGCCTTTCACAATGTCAGGACCAAGTTTATAACGGCAGCTTTTGTCTAAATTGGCTTGTACCCGATGATTACTCAATGGCTAATGAATATGATTTACAGACAAGTGATACACAGAGAGTGTCTCTATCACAAAAGAGGAATCGGTTCCACGCTTCCTTGGTATCAGGTAGCCAATAAACTCCTTCTTACCATCAGATATAACGAATGTAGCTAATAACAAGTACGTTCCAACCCAATCAGTGACTCAACTAGTTATGTTTACAAGACAATACGAGAGCTCTGAGCTCATTCGGCAGGAGAAGGGGACAGCACTCACGTATAATTAATAGGTTATTCGCAGCGGTCGTTAGACCTATTCCTATATTTGCAGCTCTGTTCTGGTGGAAAGCGGCCTTAAGTGAATCCTATCTGAACAAAAGGATCTGTGCGACCTACCACTTGTTTCGGAATCGATCTCGAAACTTATGGACTTAACACAAAAGACTATCAAGCACCCTCGTGAGTGTACGAAAAATCTGAGTAAAGAATGCAGCCATAAGCTCTTAGCTTTTCAGCATTTAAGCAGCAAAAGACCCGGTGTGCAGTTCGTAAAGCTGTTGGCATGGGTTGGTGAGGTCGTGGGTTCAAATCCCTAACCAAGCTTAGAGTTACAAACCTTTTTTTTTTGGAACCTAGATGCAGCTGAACAGTTATTCTCCGGAAATTAAAAATTTAGAACCTGGTAACCGTAGAGAGATCACTGGAAGCACGAAACTATCAGAAAGAACGATCTTACTATGTACACTAGGCCGGTCCCCAAACCGGAAAAATGGAAAGAAGGAGGTTTCAGCATTCCCAAAGCTAATATTTGTTGCATAATTAATAATAGTGAAAATCAAAAAATTTTATTCAGTTCATTTTATAAAAGTTCATTTTAATTGCTGTCATTGTTCGAAATTCCAAAAGGGATCTTCATAGAGACATGGTCTATCAACCAGTTTTTTTAAAAAAAATTTTTAATGGTATTATTTTGAAGTGTATACATAGATGAAAAATCCAAAAATTTTTTAAAGTTAAGATAAAACGAAATTTAAAAAATATGAACGGGTTCGGATTAGGAACAAAGACGGTTTTTTTTTTTCGTGAGATTTCGATAAAAAGGAGAGCAAAGGCAGGGATTTTTAAAAAGTACTTTCTCGGAGGGCCACGTGACGTCAGAAAGAAGATTTAGTAAAATCAAGAGGAAGAAGGAGAGCGGGAAAAATGGACGTTCAAAATATGACCTAAAAATAACCAATTAACAAATTTCTGTTAAATTTTGTTCAGAGTGTATAAAATTTTATTAAGTAAAAGTCAATTGAAAGAAAACAAACAAAAGAATAAATTTTCAATGTTTTTCATTGTAATTGGTTAGTCAAAGTTCAACAGTTTATAATTCCAGAACGAGGCTTTCTTTTTTTTTTTAAATGGTCTGGGCAGTAGGGGGGCGAGATAGAACCGCCAAGACGAGGGGTTGAAAAAGGCGTCGGTTGGAATTAGCTAAAAATTATCAATAGATCGATAGTGAAGAGTCTCCGCGGGTCGACAAGAAGGTGAAGTCGGCAATGTCGCGGGAGAGGTTTTCGGGATCCGAGGGGGAAAGATGACGCAAGAGTCAGCTGCTCGACAACGATGCAAATTCGAGTGTGGAGAGGGAAATGGTGGATTGCTGGGAAAGTCTCAGGGCGTCCCATGACGATAGGTGGCTACGAAACGTGAATAAAGCCAAAAAAAAGTAGTAGATTAATTTTTATACGGCAGCTTTTCAATAGAAAAATTGAATGAAAGGTTAAGTGGAGTGGGAAAAGGACTAGTAGAAACCCTCGGTTTAACAACGACGTATTTATGCACAGTGATAAATTTTTCTGAACAGAATTTTAACTTTACAGGGTAATAAAAGTTTAAGCTCGGTGAACAAAATTAACAGAAATATAATGTTATAGGTCATAATATTGAAAAAACAGTCAAGCCAAAAAAAAATCTACAAAAAAATTACCGGGCTGCTCCATCTGAAAAAATGGAAAGTACATAAAACTTTCGAGAAAAATTCGGATCAAACAGATGCCTCGCGGAGAAAAGTAAAATACAGATTTTTAAAGAAAAAAATACTCAGGCCTGGTTGAACTCTCAATTTTATCGAAAAGCTCACGAAAAATAACAAAAACGTCTGTCGATAAACGTACACCGTTCAAAAGATAATTTAAATTGTTTCGGTTTATCTAAGACTAGGGGTAGGGGAAAATTGTTTGGATATTTTCATATTCATCAAAAATAGATTAAAATTTTAAAAAAAAGGGGGCGATGATATGGAATGTAGTGGAAATAAAATATTTTTCAAATTTGAATAGTTTATAAATAAAATCATCGCCGACTATTTATAAATGAAAAAAATATATGAAAATAGGCAACACTGCGAATGAGTTATATACAAAAACTTTAGACGCCAGTCGCGCCGGTTAGAACTCGACTTTTTTATCTTTTGTTTTTATTTACGCTAATTATGCATGAAAAAATATCAGATAGGGGGGTGAGAGCATGATCTTAAAAATTTCATATACATGGGAACCGCTCTAATGCACACAGATAGTATAAGAAGACGGTTCCAAAGAACTAGCTAGGAAGCCGTGGATCCAATTCCGTCTACCAAACTGATGTAGCTTTTTAAAGAGATCTATGCAGCGGCTAAATTAATATACACTACAGTCAGGCTTCTCTGCACTGAAGGACTGTGGTTCGTTTCCACATTTTCCTGACAAAGTGGCCTTATTGCTTTACACTAACCCTGCCCAATCTGCCTTGACAAAATTCACAAAGGTGAAGTCCGCGTGCTTTATGACCCTGTGAGAGAGAGTTCTCCGACATCGAAGATTCGTTTAGAACAGCGATGCTCAACTCCAAAGAGTCCAAAGAGTGAGAGTCTATTAGTGTGTGAGTGTAAAGCTCCGTGAAATTGCTCTGGAGAGCGAATGACGACTTTCAGCTCTCATTGAAGAATGAAATGTTTTATAATATATTTTTTTGATCGGTCAATAAATAGCGGAGTTATGGGGATTCAAAGTCAAAATTTCGAAAATCATCTTTTTTCTCATTCTTTTGGTTTTAGCTCCGTTGTTTTTCGACCGATCATAAATTTCCAGAATGGTGGGAATTACGAGTCGTTTAACAAAAAAACTTAAAAATTGGTCAAAAGATACTCTTTAAAATTTTGCAACTATTTTGAAATAAGTGGTTCTGAGATAATCGCATTTAAAGTTTCGACACACAAAGGTCTTACACACAGAACCCTCCCAGATTCCGTTGAGATCCCACCCAGATCCCATCCAGAACCCAACCAGATCCCGCCCATAGTCTTTCCAGATCCCACCCAGATCCCATTCAGATCCCATCCAGATCCCTTCCTGATACCGCCCAGATCCCGCCCAGATCCCCCCCAGATCCCACCAAGATCCCACCCTGGTCCCACCCAGATCCTACCCAGATTCCTTCCACATTCCACCCAAATCCCGCAAAGATACCACCCATATCCCACGCAGAACCCAACCAGATCCCGTCCACATCTCTTTCAGATACCACCCAGATCCCTTCCAGATCCCACCCATATCCTACCCAGATCCCGCCCAGATCTCTTCCAGATTCCACCCAGATCTCGCCCACATAAGACTCCACCCAAACCCCTCTCAAATACCACCAGATCCCACTAAGATCCCACCAAGATCTCACCCAGATCTTTCCCAGAACCCACCCAGTTGCCCCTCTTCAGCATCTTTCTTACCTCTTCGCCTTCCCCTCCAACCATTCTCTTGTGTTTGTGTGTGTGTTTGTCGGAAAACTCCGCAAAACAACAACACAAAACATGAACGACGTCAGCGTCACGTGACGCTGAAATCAAATTTTACTCCTACCAAAATTGTCCGTACCGAAATTAAAGTAATTAAAGTAACGAACACACGAAGCGTTGCTTCGGCAACACACGCTGTCTACTAAAAGGGTCGGCTTGGCTCAGGGACATTGGCGTGGGTGTTGTGCTGCTACAGCAAGGTGTTACAATAATAAAATCGTAGACAGAGACAGGGTATCAAAACGGACAATCGAACCAAACAATGATCAGACGGAATCGGACAGGCTTAATCATCAAAAGAAAGAATGGTAATGGTCTCCATCTTTACCCACCCAACCTGTAGAATCAAAGAAAAAGGTTGAGCTAATGATCCTACCAACAACGAATGCACTGTTATATGATCTAAGAAATAAGGCGGGGGCCAAGAATTATATTGAATCTATGTTAGATTCAATATAATTCAGTTGCATAATTCCAGTTGTTCGTAGTATTTCATTACAGATTTCTTAATTTTACTATTTGTGTGTAATTCAGGGTACGTTATCAATGCTAAGGTCAAATCTCCATACTCCCAAAACTCAATGTAGAGGACTTAAAATTACCAACTTACTCACAGCTACTAATACCTACTAATATGCCGATGTGATCATTGGGCCCAAGATGACGTTGACAAGGTGGTGAGGCTGTTCAAAAATATTAAAATATATTAAGTTTGGAGATGCCTAGCACAAATTTTGTAACTTCAGTATCCGACTTACATACACATTTTTACAGCAAATTGTTTATATTAAATATCTCTAAATTAATTAGTTAGTAGAAAATAGTATTGGATTTTAAAATTATATCTTATATCAGCAGCAACAATTGATTTCGGTGCAGGTTTAAATTAAATTCCGCATTTCTATGACATATGCAAAAGCTTGTGCAAGGCACAATCAAAACAAAGCAGCTGAGCGCTTATCATACGCACTTAGCTCAAAAAAAAGAACAACTTAGTAATTATGATATGAACGTCGTCATCATGACCGTGAACTTGAAATTTGCGGGGGAAACAAAATAGGAAACTCTTTGCTGCTGATCATTAACACTAGCTTTGGAGCATGATAATTTTTAAGATCGCTATGGGTGCACTTGTTGAGGTGTATGCAAATTGGATTTTAGGTTGTACTTATTGCCGCTCTATATCTTGATATATTTATATGCAGACACTCAGATGATTATTCCATGGGATGAGAAATCTCCGATTGAGTGGGGCAGTGACCAATATAGGTGGAGCAGGTTGTCCGCTTGCCACTTGAGTGATATGTATTGCGGCACACCCCAACAGAGCTGGCGATGCCAAAGATGCGAATGGGCCACGGGTTGGGAATGTAATTAAGTAATGTAATTAAGGAAAAATGAGCACTATAAGGTGGCTGGTGTGTGACACGTGTTTTTTTTATATTGACTAGCACAGACGTCTCTTCGGTTCGAATGATTTCTGATCTATGATAGCATGTGCTTAAGCAGATTAGTCTGTACCCCCAAGCTGGGCAGATCTGTTGCTTTAGCATAACTGCATAATCATACGATTGGCCTGTTGCTATGTCCGATTGCCTATACATTTAAGTGTGTGTGCAGCTTACGTAGGGTGGTTCAATAACTTCATACAAAAACTGTTCCCACCGTTTTCGGTACATTATTTTAATTTATTTTGGTGCAATATGGCATGCATATTGCTAAAATCAAAGTGTGAAACCAGGAAAATTATTCCTAAAATGCGTCTGTTCCGAGACTGAGACCCGATTGCCGTGGAAACAGTCATTCATATTGTCGTCTACGCTGCCGTTAGCTAGCGGGGTGCTCCCTGGCCTAAATTGCGACTTAAATTATAGGAGGGCAGTTTGATAGGACAGGGTCTTTTTAGCCTGCATCAACTTCGATTTGTTAATGAAATACGTTCGAATTTATGCCAAGCTGCATTACTAGGACGATAGAAGAATCAAAGTGCGTGAATTGGCCAAAAATGTTGGCAAAACAAAAATCCGCATTTCGCATCGCACTCGTCCATACACGCCACCCTGTTATCACTTCAACAGAGTGATTTAAGATGTTCAAATTCAATCCGAACAACTTTTTGAGTGAACGTGATTCCGTTACAGCATACCTGGAACCAAGAACCAGTCTAAGTAAAGGACTTAAATGGGAAAAGGTGCAGTAACCACTTAAAAAGTAAAAAAAAGACATTCGTCACAAAATTTAATAGAGCAGCTTTTGCATCTTACCTATGTATATTTTCACCTCATTAACAGTTAGCTTTTTATTTTGCATTAAACACACCCAGAAAATTTTTACCATCAAGGCATGTCAAGCATTTGTTAGCTTGTTAAATGCTGACGCCGTAAAACTTGTTGCTGTATGGTAGGCTAAATGTTGCCAAGAAGTACAACGAAGTTTGTAACATCGGTTCAAACTTCAAAGGGAAGGTGTAGCTGAAAGAAAATTAAACTGCTCATATTTCGCCCAGAAACGGCTACTTGAAATTGACCGTACGCACTAGAGTGCAACTATATTTTGATAAATTTAAGTACTTAAATAACAAGAGCCGACTGACTGCTCTCAGTGGGCTTAAGGTTCAAAAACACAGCAAATTGAAGTGCAGTTTGCATCAACAATGAGTTGTGCAATAAAAGCAGCAGGCAAAAAAGAAACAAAGCAAATTGTAATTCCTGAGAGTCTACCAATTGGGAGTCAAGAAGGATGTTGCACCTTAACACGCCTGTTCCCACCCATGTCGCTCATCGCGAAACGTGATGGGAAGAGGGAATTCAAAAGGTGCATTGTGGAAATAATAAAACAATGAAGAAACAGCAAAGTTTATAGCTGGACAGTGAAAAGCGTAACAGTAGGACA